>RJWH01001163.1:110391-446339 GCA_004363575.1 Solenodon paradoxus | reverse complement strand
AAGAGAGAGAGAGAGAGAGAGAGAGAGAGAGAGAGAGAGAGAGAGAGAGAGAGAGAAAGAGAGAAAGAGACACAGAGAGAGAGGAGGGAGAGAGAGAGAAACAATGTTTTCTAATCCCCACAAGAATGTGATCCTTCCACATTCTCTTAAGTGAGTGACTCAATCTCTTCTCTTTCCCCTAGTTGCTGCTTTTTAAATTTCTGGACAATTTTCTAATATTTAAAGACTTAAGGTTTTCAGTGAAGTCTCAGGTTCATACCAAAATGATGCGAAGGGGCAGAACTTTTTCCTTAGAGATTTTCCCCTGCACCCTTACCCCCACATAGCCTCTCTCATGATCAGAATCCCCCATCAGAGTGGTTCATGTTACTGCTGATGAACCCATATTGACACATGGTTATCACCCAAAGTCTATAGTTTACACTCAACTTCGCTCTTGCTGTAACATCGCTTACAATTCTGGACAAATGTATATAGATTTCTTCCCCATCCCCTTCTCTCCTTTCCTTATCAAAGAATCATAGTTTTGTTCAGAGATTCATGCCCTCCCTACTCAACCAGTTGCCTCAAGGGGAAGCCAGTTCCACCCCAGTTCTTCAGTGAGCCTGACTGGTATAAGGTATTCACATTCAAATTCCATTTGCCAATGATTGGCTCAGGAATGATCACTTGAAATAATTCTGACTTATGAGTTATGAAGGAAGTTTGCTGTGTGAGAATGGAAGTTTTTTGTAAAGGATTCTGCAATCCTAGGAGAAGAGACACTTCACAGGAAAGGAAGTCTATTATTTCTCTCTGTACTGGGCCAGGTAGTGCCATGTGGAATTGCCAGAGTCATCTTCTCAACATCTCCATAGGGATACAGAGAAGTGAGATCCTACTTTGCTAAATAGACATCACTGAGCTATAGAACCATCCAACCCAGAACCCACATTACCTCTTCTTCTTCTGTTCTTAAAACCTGCTGGACTCCAAGTTTTCATTCCCTGCAAGTGAAAGTATCTTTAACTGAAACATTTCCCAAAAGCTCTGGTTAAATTACTTCAACTGGCTGTTTCCTAACAGATGACCATAGACTTAACATAGACTGCAGATTACAGATGAGACTCATTTTGCAAATTTCTTAAAATGCTCCACTGCAAATATATTGAAATGAAATTTTACTGGGTCCCTGCATTCTTATGCACATTAAGGCAGCAGAAATGATAATGTAAACCTGATGAGAGTGTTAGAAAAATGATAAAAAAACTAGTAAATAAAGCCAAGGATGACTCCGTGTCCTTTCACTGGGAGTGGACAGACTCAACCATGGGTTATTTAATATCTTGGAGAATGCATCTGTGTTCAGTTTGCTATTAGCAATTCAGTTTGAATCAGAGAATTTCAGTTATATGTCAATGCGTGAGTTTCTGTCTGGGAGAACAATAACCCTAAATGTTATGATTCAGTGACTTGATAGGACATTGCCCAGTTTTAAATCTTAGCAAATTTAGTTCAGCATCCTTTGGACTGACTTATAATACAAATCTGCATTCTCCTGACTTCTGCTTTGAGCCTCAGTGCCATTGTATGGACTCCCTCATTAATTAATGAGTTGAATACAGATTTTGATGCCCGTTTATTCTCTATTTGTATGCAACCCTTGCTTCAACAGTTTTTAAGATTAAACTTCAGTGGGATTCTTAGACCTTACGTTAACATTTCCCCTCTCAAGAAGGAGTGGCACTATTCCTTCCTCATTCTCACTAACGGTTATTCACCTTGATTGAAAGAAAAACATAAGGAAATGACTCAGTTTTCCCATTTTTACAAGTGAATATTTGTATGTCCCTAAAATAAACACCATTGAGCCTAATATTCTTACCTTTGGTCACCATCCTTGGCAATCGTGATATCTCAAATGCATTTAGGTGCTGAGCAAATTTCTTGTTTTACCATCAATGATATTTTTTATTATCTAGAATACATTTAGAACATCCAGGGCAGGTGTAAACCAATGCTTTTATTAGTTATCTAAAATTTAATTTCTAGCAGTTTGTATAATCATTTGGAACGTATTTCTTTGGAGGCAGGGTGACAGGGAGTGTGGTTGGCCCACCCGGGTTCTACGCCCCACCTTGGTAGCTTATCATGGCATGACCTTGGGCACCTGCATTGAGTGCTCAGAGGTGCTTCAGATGCTGCATATTTTGGAGTCACCTAATGCTGCTGTCAGTTGCTGCTCTAATTTCCTCCTCTCCCCTCCTTTACTTCCCTTGTAATAGAAATATTGTTTTGTTCAGGTGTCCATACCTTCCTTACTCAATCAGTTGCCTCAAGGCAGCTAACTCTGCCCATGTTCTCCATTGAGCGTGGTTGGTATAAGAGCTTCCCATTCTGGTTTAGAAATTAGCTTCTACCACCTATAGACTATTGATTTAGAGGGAATTACCTGACATCTTTGAGCATCGTTTTCCTTCTTCCAAAAGGATGTAACAGGTCCTCTGTAGTTGCGTTACAGGGACCTCTCGTGTTTTCCAACTAGAGTTGGGCATCACGCCCACCTTGAGTGTTCGACCTCCACTCTACCTGGCATGCTCATCACAAATGACCTTTTCTATTTAATGTGTATTTATTTTATTCTATTCACATTGTCACACAAATCACAAAATGTGCAAAGACCTCATAATCCATTTTTCCCTATCATGTCCCAGCAAGTTGTGAAAAAATAGAACCATGCAGTAAGTTACAGGAAGAGCTCCAGCGTCTGAGACAAGTCACACTGCCAGTCACAGGCAGCATTTAAAGTGCAAAATTTGCATCAGACAGGTAGTCAAATGTACCATGTATGCTATCATCCACTTACTATATTTGTTTACTTACATGACACAAATATTTACCAATCTTTTATTTATCTAGGCACAGTGAGGATTTGGGAAAGACAGCAGAGAACATATAAGACAGAACTCTGTCCCCTCAGGAAATTCGTGTCTCAAATCAATTTATTTGGAAAAGATGCCTGCTATCACCTCTGTCATTTAAAAGCCAGTAGGACTTGAAAAAGATGACGATATGAAAAATAGGAACAGAAAAAGCAAAATAGCGTTGGTCTCACAGATTCTAGCTAGCTAGGTTTGCCCTTTCTTTGTTGGAAAACAGAGACTTTTAATAGTTTGAGAGGGTGCTTGAGAGAGGAGTCCTACACGGAAGCTTTCCCCTTGTTGTGATGGCTAAAATCAATACTTAACTACAAAAGGGAGCAGTTTTCTCCGAGTGGGATTCGGTGTTGTTCACTTCTATTGTGCGAATGGCTCTGTCCAGCACCAGGTATGTAGGTGGCGTCTTTGAAGGTCCTCGCTCAGATGCAACAAACCACCTTTAGCTCCGTCCCTGGCACAAAGCAATCGCTGGGTGAGAGGTAATTTTTGGCTCTAGCGATCTTCATCATAAAATGGAGCACAGCCCTGTGTGCATCCGCAGGGCTGGCGAAGGGCGGGGGTGGGTGGGGCGGGTGGGGGGAAATCCCCTGGCCTCGTTAATTACGCATAGAGGTTTTCTCCAGGCTGTTTTTTCTTATTCCATCTTAGAAAATGCCTCCTGGGTGTCTCGTCTTTGTATCATTTGGCTCCTAGTACTAAAAGCCACATCCTGTTATGTTTGGTTGCTAGGTGGAGAAATGTTATCATGGGCTTCAGCAATAATTTATCCACAGAGCTCAAGGAGTTGTCATGTTCTCCTGACAGTGAGCTGCAGCACTTTATCAGCTCGCCTGTAAATCAGGCGTGTGTGGGTGCGGATGCCAGCCCTGTTTGATCTCTCCCAGACACTCTAATAATCTGCTTTTGTCTGATTGATTCCTTCACATCGCCACGCGCATTGCAACAGAGAGTGGAGTGCCCTCTGTTTATCTCGGCTGGTCATCTGCGGGAGGCCAACAGGGCAGAAAATGCTCTTCGGGCCGAGATGGAAGAGTTTTTTGGAATGAGGGCCTTTCCATCATCTCCCTGAGCTGGTTTCCTTCAATAAATCAATGATAGCAGAATTGAATGCACCGTAAATACCTCAAACCATATCTCTTACAAGAATGTAAGAGTAATTCATAGAAACAGGAAAGGTAACTTTGTGGGGAAGAATTACGACCCCTACCAGCCACGGACGTTCAGGGCTTTTTACAGCCCGTGTTCACGTCTTACCCTTTGACCTTTGGGGGAAGGAGAATTCACTCTGGACTGGCGCTGGCTTCCGGCAGGTGCCGGTGGGAAAATTGAGTGGAACGGATGCTGTCGAGCCTGATCACTGCCTTTCAATCTAAAAATGAGTTTTTCTCAATTTCTGTCGGCTCTTGTTACATAGGGTCCTCGTTTATCAAAGAATGTATTGCAACACCGACATGCAGCCACCGGTTTCTGTCTGGCCTTTTCAACAGTTCAGGAGTCACGCACGCCACGCCCACTCCAGGCTCGCCACGCCCACTCCAGGCTCGCCACGCCCACTCCAGGCTCACCCTTTGCCCATCTTTCTGATGCTTACCATGTCTTTCCACTAGGCAAGCCTGATCCCTGTGTCCTGGGCTCCTAACTGCAAACAGGTAATTGGAGCCCATGTTGGCATGTTTCTGAGCTGGTTCTGGCCTTGGGCTTGACTGCAGCATGTGGGCTGTGAGCCAGAAGAGAGCCGGCGTGGAAGCCTGCCCTTGTTGAAAGGGAGGTCAAGATGCATTGTAGATAGGACTGACTAAATCCCATCAGAGAAGAGGATTTTCTGGTAGCGTCCTCCTCTTGGATGGCAGCAAGATGAAATTACATAAAGAAGCCTTTGAGGTCAGAAATGAATGTAACTCTGGGGGAGAAAAAGGCAGCTCCAGTGGAATCAAAGATACACGGTGTTCTTACCGGCCTAGTGGTGGGCAGCCTGCCAATGGTGGTTGATCCGTCCCCTGTTCTGCGCTCTGACCCGTGACGGGCACCCTGTCTGCAGCACTAGAAGCAGCGGAATTTAAGGGTGGAGTTGACCACAGTCAGTGAGCCAGATCCAGACGACGTTTGTTTTTGTCAGTGAAGCGTTATCGGACACTGTCCCACCACTAACTTGCATGTCGGCTAGGACTGCTTTCTGGGGTACAGCTGAGGAGTTTCCACAGACACAGTCTGACCCACAAAGCTGAAACTCTTTACTCTCTGCTGACCCTCACAGTAAGCACTTGCTAACCTGGTCAGAGGGCCCACCCCGGCAGAAGACCGCCTGTTCACATCCCAGCTTGTCCACGGACAGTTGGTAACCTTGGGCAAGTTACGTAACCTCCCTAACCCTTAGTTTCCTTGTGTGTAAAATGGGAATTATAATAATATTTATTTCATCAACTTGGTGGGGGTCTGAGGAGCACGGTAGTTATAATAACAGGCAGCAATATTCTTTCTGAACGCTTTGTCATCTTGCGTCTCCTCTGAGCAGTGCACCTGACCTTCACCTGACATTGAGCTGCTGATGTCCTATTTGTCTGTCCCCAAACCTTTGCTTGCATGAGTTCATGAGGGTAGACGTGTGTGGGGGTCGGGTCGCTCAAAGAGTCCGCGCCATTTAGGCGAGTGAGCCAGCAGAGATTTAATTAGAGGGTAAAGGAATGGAGCCGACCAAGGGAGGTCCAGCTCCCGTCCACTGTGCCGGTGGCCTGGGTTTTTAATGGAAAAACCCTCATGGGGAGGAAGGAGGATGGAGAGAGGGTCAGGCCAGGTTTCAGTTCCTGATGTGCCAAGGTGACATTGTCCTTTGAAGTGACTGGTGGGCTTCTTCAACCATCCGTTCCTTTGTGCAGAGGGTCCGTCCTGGTCAAATGCTACACGTGAGACACATCCCGCCTGTCAGACTCATCCGTGGACTTTCCTTATGGATCCGGATGATGGCATTCCTTCGCTCGGCCGGGTGGCGCCAGGGACAAGTCACTGCCCTGATATCTGAACTTGGATCCCTGGCCTGAGGCTTGCTCTTGTGGGGTCCTGACAACGTGCAGCCCAGACATTTTGAAACAGGCAAGGGCAGAGTTGCAGCTTTCTCTAACAATGATGCCTTACAAGTACTTCAAATATGTTTCTAGAGTTTCAAGATTTATTCCAAGATCTACACAAAATCGAGTTATCATGGCTTTTCACATTAGCATGATGGAAGCATCAGTGGTTATCAGATGATTTACAGCACATCTAAGAACATGTTTGTTCTTTACAGGTTTAAGAGGACCTAGATGTAGTTTAACCACATTGAAGGTTACATCACCTTGGTGAAACACTCAACCTCTGAAGACCACATTTGGAAAACTACTGTTCTATACTGTCCTACAGGAGTCAGCAAGCTTTCCCTGCAGAGGGCTGGGGAGTAAATATTTCAGCCTTGAGTGTGTTCAGCGCTGCTATTAGAGCAGGAAAACAGCCATAGATGATGCTTGCAGAAATGGGTAGGGTGATGCGCCGTTAAAACCTGATTTACAAAAACAGGTGGCCGGTGGGTCATTCCGAGTCAGCCTTCTCTGCCATCTCTGTCTTGGTAAGGCTCATTGTTGGTCTTTGTCCTTAGCTTCTTAGGGCTTTAATAATTTAACAGGGATGTATGGGGTGGGTATGTTGATAAATGCCATCACCCACCTTTATTGATAAGGAAATTGGTGGACAAAGAAATTGAGTAATGTGTTCAAGGTTCACACCTGAACCCAGCCTTTCTGCCTCCATGGTCAGAACATTTAAGCCACTATTCTGGACTGACTTCTTTGGTCTTTAGTACAAATACTGCTTTTAAAAAAAATAGAAACACCAAATCTGAATTGTCATTTTTTGAGGACCTCTGCCCCCTGACCCCGGGTATTCTTGTGCTTTCAGACCTGAGAAGCCCAGCCCCCACAAGGACTTTTCTTTATCAGAAAAGCACTCCAGCCTTTCAATTTATTGTCGCTCATTGAGGTCCTTTACAGAAGACAATTTTCAACTTCTGTACGTGTCCCTTGATGGGCTGGTCACCCAAGAAGAGAACACTCTGCCTGTGGCCACTAATGGTTTGGGGGTCACTTCATAGCCACCAGGGGCAGAGCCATAGACTCTTGTGCTCCAGATCTGGGGTTTAATGTACTGGGGTTGCCATCTTGAAATCTTTAATTTTATCTTTTTTTTTTTCCTTCACTTTTTACTTTAATTTTTTTCTGATTGAATTAACTCTGCATGATCAAATGATTTAGGTCTCAGGTGGGAATCCTTATACACCAGCATCTGCAGATACTACATTATGTTCACCACTGAAAGTCCAGTTTCATCCTTCTTAATTGTATTCTTAAATTTGTGTGTTGCAAATCTGAAGAGCCATGGGATCCTCAGTTTACACGGATCCATCTCCCTGGGCGGGTTCTTGGCAGCCCAAGGCCCTTGGCCCTGAGGGGACCTTGTCCTGAGCATTCCATGAGCATCTCCTGTGTTCGAGGGAGACCAAAATTCAACAGCAAACGAGACACCATCATGACACGTGGGGAAGAAAGGAAGAACACTTGCCCGCTCTTTGGTTCGGGGACTCCCAGAGTGTTGGTTTGCACTGAGGCTCAGTGTAGCCAGGTCTGACCTACTCTCAGCAACACTAACACCTAGGAGACTCCCGGAACCTACCCCAGAGGTTTATGCCCTCCGGAGGATTCTCGGCACCATCAGCCTCCAGGAGCACCGCCCCCCAGCGCCCCCAGGGCTTTTCCAAGGGTGCCTGCTTCTCTGTCCCCCGAGGGTTTCCCGGCCTTACAAGATGAGCAGAATCACCGGGGTGAGTTTTTAAAAGCAGAAGCTCCTGACTTTAGCCTCCTTTTTCTGAGACTCCAAAGGAGAGCCTTGGGATATATACTTCTAACAAAAACTCCAGATGACCTTCTTACTCGGTAAGTTCGGAAAACTCTTTATAAATGGTAACGGCAGGACGTAAAGCAACCCAAACACCTAACTTGTATCCATATCTGTCACTTACCTGTAGACCCTGGCTTCACCCTGCTTGCAATTTACAAGCGTTTTCAGGAGAGCTGCTTCCTGTCGCGCATCCGCGTGCCGGTGGCTAGCAGGCCAGCACTATTTCAGGGGGTTGCAGTGCACAGGCATATGTGTGTGCCTGGTGTTCAGACGCCCAGGCCTAGGATCATAAAGATGTCAAGAGAAAGCAAGACAGCCGGGCCTCTGAGGGGTCCTTCTCTGCGTGACCTCTGTCACCCATTAGACAGACCGAGGGGAAGAGAAAGAGCAGCCCTTCCATCTAGCGGTTCTGCGGTTCTCTGCACACTGGATGTCCTCAGGACCCTCAGGCCGTTCTCAGGTGCTGTTAGTGCCAGGAGGGTCAACAGACCATCAGAGGACAGATCATCAGGGCCTCGTCCTGCGCAGAAACACTTTGGGTGTGGAATGTAGATATGGTGTCTGCCATCGTGTCCCCAGGCAGATACAAAGGGTGGAAAGGAGCTGAGCCTGCAAGGAAGTGGCCCTTTTTGTGGGAGAGGCAGTGTGTGGGCCACCCAGGGTCAGACTAAGGATGTTGGACCTTTTCTGGCTCCTGCATAACCTGGAAGAGCTACAGGTGAACAGTGGAAAGAAGTATTTAAGCTGCGTTTGCAGACTCCGAAGCCTCCAGTGACCCAGGTGGGACAACTGGTAACCTGTCTCTGCTAAAAGCGATGAACCGTCAACTGGTCACAATGGGCCACATTTGGGTGCCCTTGTTGGAGAAGGAAAACTGTGGCACATGTCCAGTGTATGTGAGTATCTAACTCCTTCGTCCCTAAGAAATTAGAATTTAAGACATGTTTGTTTTCTTGGACTCTTGTTCTCTCCGCCTCCCTCTGTCTCTGTCTCCTTTCTCTGTCTCTGTCCCTCTCTCACACACGCATACACACGTGTAAATGCTTATGTGCATTTTAAGTATATAGCATGTATCCATGCATGTCTGTGCGACTGTGTCCCGTAGTGGGTTTGGCCATTAAGCTTCCAACTGTTTTAATTAATGCAATACAGTGCCGGTTAAAATTTGGACAATACTTTATATTGTTACATGAATGTATATGCATATGTGAGCAAATATAAATTGTGTACATACATAAGTGCCTTTCTGTCATATAACCATATAGTATATGGTGTCATATCCCGCATATACCAACATAGACCCAGACATTCCACATGTCAGACCTTCGCCACAAGCGCTCACAGCTGGCTCAGCTTTGTACCACTCACTTCGGATTCTTTGATTAAGGAAGCAGTAAATGTCCTTATGGCTTAAACCCCTGCTATTTAAAATGTGGTCCTTGGACCTGCTGCCTGGCCTTCCCTGGGAGCTTGTTAGAAATGTGGACCCTCAGCCCCACTAAGTCTGTTATGTCAGAGTCACTCTTTAACAGTCACCCCGGTGATCACATGCACAGTAAAAAGTGAGAAGCACTTGTCTTAGCAGGCTAAGCCTTGTTTTTTTACTCTGGATTTTTTTTTTCTCCATGCCATGCTGTTCCTTTTCCCTGAAACTCTTGCCCATCATTCTTGGCTTTGTGCTAAATGCTGAGGGTTCTCCTGGTTCATGAAGGATTTGGTATCTAGTCAGCCTTGACTTTGGGCCCATGCTTATTCTTTTATTCCAGGCAAGTTTTGTAACCTCTTGCACCAGTTATCTATGACTACATACTAGGTGACCCCAAAACTTGTGCATTTAAGGGGTGCACCCCAGTGGCTCAGGCAGCTGAGACACAGACACTAGAGTGTGGACCATGGAAAGCCTGAGGACTTGACTTTGAGACCTGGGACCAGAGTGAGAAACCAAAATAAACATCCTACCAACTAAAATGTATGATTAAAATGACACATAGCTGTCATCTCAGTTTCTACATGGCAGGCACTGGGCACAATTTATTCAGGTCTTATTTTCATGGCTTGTCTGAAGTTTCAAGCAAGACTGCAGCTGGGGCTGTGGGCTCATCCAGAGGTAAACTGGGCAGGGTCCACTTCCAAGCTCACGTGTGTGGTTGTTTCAGGAGTCGGTTCCTCTAGGGTGTGACGCTGAGGTCCCACTTCTGTGCTGGTTGGAACTGCCACTGGAGTCTTGCCATGTGGCCTCTTCACATGTCATCGTGCTTTGTCCAGTTCATTGAGGCAGCGAGTTGGGTAGCAAGGGGAGGTTCAGTCTTCCGTAAGTGAATCACAGATGTCAATCATGTCAATCCCTTCCACGCTGCCATGGTCTGCTGGTTGAGGCAGGTTAGTGCATGTGGGGTCAGCGGGCCGGGGACAGCAGGAAGCAGGGTCCCCCAGAGAAGCTGTGTTTTCATCTCTCCTTGTGTCAATTTCCTTATTCATAAAATTGGAGAAATAATAGGATCTATTTCGCATGGATCAAATCCAATGACAATTTCTCAGAAAGCCCTTTGAATGGTGCCTGCCACATAGGAAGCACTCAGAAATGTTGGCTGTGCTGTTCTTGTTCTATGTAGTCTTTTAGTACCCTGTTAATAATGATCGTTGTCAGTTATGACAATTAGACAAATAGAGAATTCAATAAATAGAGGTATGTGCCAGGCACTATGCTCAATATTTTAAAATAAAATGTCTAATTTAACCCCAGTGACAACCAAAGAAGTGGGTGCCAATTTATTAATTTCACCATTTCTGGAACCGATTACACCCATGTTCAGAAAAAGGAAAACTCCACATTGTCCATGATCGTACTGTTTATAAATGGCTAAGTTAGGATTCAAATCCAAGTCTTTGGTTTCTCGATTGCTTTCTCCTGCATTGTGTCTGCTTGTGTTTAATCTGGACCTTTCCCAGCGTCTTCTGGAGTAACTCCACTACCCCCTGCACACGAGTTCTGGACGCAGACAATCAACTTGCAGGACCACCTTTATCAGGTAATGACTGGCCTGCTGTGTATTAAGTGGGAAGACATTATATAGATTTATTTGATAATCAGATGCGTAAATTCATTCATGTACTTTCTCTCTTCACTTTATGGGGTACCTACAATGTGGAGACACCCCTGGGGTGAGATCCCGAGACGTCAAAGTATTATCTGTACCCCGTGTGAGTGCCCAGTTTTATAACCATGCTCGCCACTGTCTGTCATGCCACCAGATGTCCCCAATATCAGTTGCTCCCTTGATCTGTTGCTAGTAGGACTGTGATTTTATCTGGGAACCTGGAAACCCAGCAAAGACTACACTTCCCAGGCTCCTTTGAGCCAGGTGTGGACCAATAGAAGTGAGATGTGAAGATGAGTTCCTCAAAGGGTAGGCTTTCCTCCGGTCCCCTTCTCCTTCCCGCTGCTTGGAACACAGACGGGAGTGGTAGGAACCGGACCAGACATCTTAGCCCCCTCTTTTGTTTTGTGTCAAGGAAGAAAATCAACAAGATAGAAGGACCTGTGTCCCCACTCACCACAGAGCTACTGTGTCAAAGTTGGGTGCTGGCGTTTGGGCTGTTTCTTGGGAAGAAAGCCCCCAAACTCTCTAAGTCATTGTTGTTTCTGTCTGCGTGACCTCAGCTCGTCACTTCGCTAGTTTACGCAGTTCCGCAGTGCCCGGCATTGGTTTTGATAGGTTTAGCTTTTTTGCTCTTTCAGGGCATCCTCATGGAATCAAATTGTTTCACTTAGGTAACATGCTTAGCACGGTGTCTGGCACGTAGTAAATTCACAACGAATGAAGTTTTTTATTGTTGTTGTTGTTCTTCTTCTTATTAACCATCACTGATAATAACAGAAGCCTTGCAGATCTGGGAGCACTTCTGTGTCGCAAGTAAAGAGCTTTAAGAGAAAGCCCAGTTGACTCAAGATTGTGAGCAGCAAAGCTGCTTTATTTGGGTTGGTGTCCTTAGCCCAGTGAGGGGAAAACACAGTTGTACGGTAAATGTCTGCTGAACAAACAGCTGGAGAGAAATAACCACCTACATTCAGATCCACGTAGGCTGTGTGTCCTTAACTAAGTCACTTCATATTTTTGGACCGTAATCGTTTCAACTCCTAAAACCCTAACCTAACTTGAAAAATACTTTCTAGCTCTAACTTTGGGTGACTGAGTTTTTTAAGCAGTCTTCGAGCTTTTTTCTTTTTCGTTCCACTGGACATAGACACATTTGTGTAGACAAACATGGAGAAGATCAAGTCAGCTGTCTGGGCTTAAACCACCTGCATTTCCAGTTTGTGACGTGTGTGTCCTTGAGCAAACTGTTTGATCTCACAAAATGGAGCAGAATGAGGAATGAGCGCTGGAACTTGGGAGTGCCCCACCTTCCCCGCCTCCTTGTGCTGGTGGCAAGCCTGTTGTTTCTTGGAAGTGGCCTCTCTTTCTCCGCTGTGGTTTGGCGGGACAGTCTCCATCTCTACTCCAGGGGCCCGGGGCCTGTGGATCAGACCCTCGAGCCCTCCTGATCACTGAGTGTTCATGTCACACGTGCCCAGGCCTGACCAATCCGGTGTCCCGTGTCCCCCAGGCTCAGTGACCCCTTCAGGGGTGCGTACAGGAGCCCAGGTTGGACCTCTGGGCTTCAGCTCTCAAACTTCGATCCTGATGCCAGGAAGAAAAGAAGCTTATCTTTCTCTGAAACCTAAGTGGTGGGCCCTGTCTAACCCCAACATGCAAGCGAGACCTCAGGCTGCTCTTCGCGGCCCCACGTTCCACCGCTGCCTGGAGGCCTTGTATGGGAAGACTTTTCAATTTTCTGAGCCAGTCGTTTTTGTCTCTCTAAAAGACATTTTTCCAGCAGTGTTTTAGATTTATTATTATTTTTCTCAATAATCCAGTTTAAATTGAAGTTTAGCCCCTTGAATCTGAAAAACAACAACAACAAAAAGTCCTTACTGATACAGTAATAGTTCTTAAGACTAGGGGATTGGGGGTTGTTTGGAAAATTAAACGAGAGAAGCCACGTGGAACCCTTGCAGAGTCCTGAGATAGGGTGTCCTGATGCTGTCAGCGGCTCCCACTCTCATTGGAAAGGGAAATGCAGACTCGTGCTCTTTTGTGGACGTTGGCACTTGCTTGGCGGGGTTTGTGATGAGAAGGGAAGACACAGGAGCTTGCAGAACGCCATCAGTTCTGCACCTGCCATGTCAGCGGGTACCTGTTTGTAGGGACTGCGCCCTGGTGGACACACGTGCCGACGCAGACATGGGGAGGGAAGAGGAGGCCATGGTTAATAGCGTGGGTTCTGGAGTCATGTAGTTTTGGCTCCAAATCCTCCAAAAGATTTCATATCCGGTTTCCCATGTCCTGCTCTGTGGACAGAGAGAGAGAGGAAGTCTGCTTCGAGTTCCAGGGGCGAACGCATGTGACGGCCAGTCCGGGGTCTGGAGGGAGAGAAGTATTCAGTGAGTGGAAACAGTAGATTCCTGTTGTGAATCCTTTGCCCGTGAACTCCACTGTGCCAGGAACCTTTGTCCTTTGCTTTGTTTTATCCCTAGGTCACCTCCTGGTACTTGGTATGGAGTGCAGCTTGCCTAAAGTTTATTGTATGACTTGATTTTTCCTTTAGAAATCCTTTTTTTTTTTTAGACTCCATTCCTACATATCACCTGTGCGTGGACACCCCAAATCCAGCCTGTTCTCCATTGGACTCATTTGCTATGAATTCATCTTTCAGCAGGTCATGGGGTGACGCCCAGGGTCTGGACTGGATGCCCAGTGCTGACCCTAAATTGTCAAACAAGGCTAATAAGGAACCCGCCTCTGCAGGACTCAGGGTCTCATCAAAAAGACACAACACATACACCAGGGGGTCTATCCTTGAATATGGGGCAGGGTGAGGCTTTGGGGAGACACAGAGCCAGGTGAAGGACAGAGGCGGGCAGTAGGTATTTCCTGAGGTCCCATGCTAGAGAAGACCGTTCGAAGAGGAGACGAGCAGAAGCGTGACTGGCGCGCGGGTGTGAGTGCGGTCGCCTGACATTCTGTAGGAAGCACACACAGCGTGTGCCCAGCGAGCGTCACGGGACTGGTGTAACCGAGCACGGTGAGTGCAGCCGGAGAGAAAGCATCACATATCTTCGCAGCGCCTGCTGATCCAGGGCCTCGGTGATCTGTCATGTCTTAGAAGTGTTTGCAAACATCCCACATCTGAGTTTTACCCCGGTAACTGCAACACACCAGGAATCAAAACTTTCTGTGGCTCCTAATTGCTCTTTGAACATGTGTAATGTGTCGCATGAATTTGTAGCCTCTACCTCTATGTTTCATTTCTCTTTGCTTTAGCAATGCTGACCTCCGGAGTCTTAAAACAAAACAAAAAACCAAAACCCATTTCAGGCCACAGGACCTTTGCACATGCTGTTCTCACCAGCAGACCTTTCTCTCTCTTGATAGTCTGCCATCTGCTTCTCTGCTGCTTCCCCAGAGGAGCCTTCCTTGACCCCATCTTGAAACTAGATCTGATTTTGTGGCGATAGATTCTTAAGGATTTTTTTCTCCTTTGAAGCACTCCTTCTACCCATCAGTAACAGATATCTTGAGAACTTGATTTAATGCCTCTCTCTTCTGAGAGTTTGTAAGCTATGTCAGAGCAGGCTTTTTGGATGGCGGTGTCCTCAGCTCTTAGGGAAGTGCCAGCAAACAGCAGACAATCCCTATTCTTGGACTGAATGACTAGGTGGGCGTTCTGGGGTAAGACCCACTTGCTACCACTTTCACTCACCTGCATCCACTGCACACACCTGGAGGCACGTGTGGAGAACACGCGGGCGGCACCGATGAGTGTGGGAGACAAGCTGGGGATCTAAACGTTCAGGAGGAGAGCTGGCTGCTGGCAGCTGGTGGGGAGGCGTGGAGGGGCATCTGAGAAAGTTCTTGGAGGTGATCTGCTGGGAGACAGGCAGTAGGAATTCGGCGAGGCTAGGTCTCCCGGGTGAGGGCGTGATGGCCTCCCCTTGTCCAAAGTAAGCTAGCAGAATCTAAACCAGGAGAACAAAAGAAACGCTTGTCCCAAGAAGCGCAACTTGATTGCACAGCACGGAGATCCAGAGGCCAGAGGGAGCGGCCGCCCTGCGTGATGTCATTGCTGTGTTTCCTAACCCATTACAGAGCCTCCTCGCTGGGGAACTGACCTTTTAGTTTATCCCTGAGTGACACGGGCTGCAGCGTTTCTCCTAATGAGACGGTGAGGGAGAAAGAGTGTCTGAAATCCTCCCTCTCCGGTTTAATGAGTGATGAGTTTTTCTCTACCATTTCTTAATGAAATGGCTCAAAAATGACTTTGAAAGCAGGAAGAAAAAGCTGATCCCTTCACGTTCAGTAATTCTGTGTCCTCTGAGCTGGGGGGAGCCAAAGGAACGGGAACACGATAGGGAGGGTGGCTTTGCAACCACCCTCCCTGGCATATTGTGCTCCCTCTTCCTGCTGGGATGATGGCCCTCCCAGCCCCCACGTTCCAGCACCTGCGTTCTCTCCGTCTCCCCGAGAGCTGCTCCAGGCTGGTGACATCACGCCATGGCTGTCATCACCTGTCCATCTTGGGGAAATGGCGGTGTGTGCTTTAGGAAGATGTGCATCTAAAAGGCTCATGGACTGGAGGGGCCAAGAAGCACATACAGATTTTCAGATGCGTCCAAATCCTGGGCTCTTGGGTCACAGTTTTCATCGACGAAGCATCACAAGAATAGTATGTAAAAAATACTCACTGTTTTATGAAAGATTAGCTAAAGGACTATTTTGACCCCCCAATTCCACCTCATTCTTTTTTGGATTTTGTGAAAATTAAAAGAAAGGTGTTTGTTTCTGATTTCTTCCCTCTGGGGCTGTTCCCGATTAACCTCATCAGAACTTCATGACTCTTCTCTCTGGGCCAGACAACACTGAACTGAGCTTTTCCACCAGAACATGTGTTCTGACTGTGTTCGGTGTGTGGCAGGGTGGTGGCAGGTGACAGGCTGTCCCACAGAGACCAGGGAGGGGCTGGAAGTCAGACACTCCTGACTCGCACATCTTGCTTTTTTAATTTTTCCGGATACCATAAAATACACTTATTGAGACCTGTTTTTCTTTCCCCCAAACAGCGACATCTCCAATTTCTTCTTACGCTTCTCCCTGCTTCCTTACATACCAAGACCTTTAGTTGAGGATTTAAGTTTACTGGATCATATGTAATCAATGTTTGAGTTTACATAAGATGGAGACTATATTTATACTGTTTAAAACCTGCTTAGTCCTAAAAGGAAGGAGATAATACACAAAAGTGGTAGCCAAAATGAAAGAATCAAAGTAAGTAAATGTGGATATTTAGGTTCAGGTTAAAAAAAAAAAAAAAAGAAGTTACAATATAAAAATCAAGAACACACCAAGAAGGAATTTAGTAAACATATAACCAAGTGCAACTAAAATGGAGTTTTATGTTTGGTTCTGAGCTTCCTGGTAGCCAAAGAGAAAAGGGTGTGGGTGACACAATGGGCTTCATAATTCTCATTACAGAGAAAAGCCAAAGTATTGCCAATCCTCAGGGAGTCAAAGCATTTTATAAGCTTGAACTTGAAAGGGCATCTCATATCAAGGCAGGGAGGCGATTTTCATGGGTTACTACTTTGTAGCATTATTCAAGAAAAACCAAGGACATGACATTCATGCAACTCAGCGCAGGGTTTCCATAAAGGTGCTATTGTGTGGACACATGGCTTGGAGGTAGAGGGAATAATTAGGGGAATCTGCTCTGTTGCACGATGACGTGGGGAAAGGGGTGTCATGCCACTTTCATAGAGCTAGTCCCCTGGGGTCAACAAAGGGCATAATGAAAACCATCTGTCTAGATTGGGGAGCATGTGGATGGACTGGCTGAATACTCACCTGGGACCCCTGCACTCACATGTGACTCCCAGGGACACATTTGACCTCTTGTGGAGATGAATGACTTAGCTGACAGGGACTGCTTCATTTCAGAACCATGTTATGTGGGTTTCTCGGCCAGAGCATCGCAGGTCCGGCGGTGACGGAGATGGTACCTCCTGGCAGCGCTCAGAGCTTTTACTATGCCGTGAAGAGCATGTTAAACCCTTGTCGTGCCTCAGTCTTCTTAATCATTACTAATGACGATAATAAAAAGAATGCCAAAACTCAAGGCACAGGCGAACAAAGGCTGGGCCCCTGAAGAGGTGAACAAGGTGTCGTGGAAAAGAAACTCCAGGCGGGAGAGGTGGGGGTCTGTTCTGGCCGTGGCCCGAACATGCTGGAGAAGCCAGGTGATTCTTTGATGTTTTCACGTTTTCCTGCTTTGCTAGGGAGGTGGTTGTGGTGATTGTATAAGTGTCATTCTCTGGCCAGCAGCATTCGCTTCATCTGCGACCTAATTAGAAATGCAGATTTGGGGGCTCCATCGGAGACCTGTGGACACCCTGGGATGGTCCCCAGGAGTCTTTCTGACGTGTTCAGGGTGATTCTGCTACGTGCTAAAGTTTGCCAAGCACTGGGCCTCCATGTGGGTGGCAGATTGGTGTAAAAAATGATCCAACTGTGTCCCTACGTGTCTCTGTCTTTTGCAAATTCTTCCTGTTAGGTTGGATGCAGACAGCACACCAGCCACCCAGGTCCTCAGTGGATAAAATAGAGTCATTTTCTTCATTCCTTGAATATGTGCTTTACTTTGGCCAAAAGAGTGATGACATACCAGTTGTAAGTCACTTAGTTTTTCTCTCTGTCTCTCTCTGTTTCTATCTCCTCTTTTGATTTCTCAGAACCTTGCCACAACTCTGCGAATGACCTTGGCTTAGCTTGCTGGAGATGAAAATTCAGATGAAAGAGAGCACCCTTGTTCCTCCAGAGGCTTTCATAGCCCAGTCAGCCCCCAGCCAACCTGCTAGCTGACCAAATGCACAGGTGCTATCAAGATGCTCAGGCTGACGTCAGTTGGGACTGATCCTTCCAGAAGATACGTGAGTCTACAGACTCGTGCACTAAAACAAATGGGTATTGCTTTAAGCCACGTATTTGTGCTTGCTTGTCATACACAATTACGGTGGTAACAGATAATTGACGCAAGTCCTGCACATCTAACCGTCCGGACTTCAAATGCGTGTTAGCGCTCTCAAACCCCCCAGTGGCCATTTCAGGTGTGACAGCACTGTGACTTGATTTTTCCTTGGCTAAAGGTGTTTTCTCTTCTGAGACCCCATTTATTCTGAGGGAAGAAATTAGTTATTTCATTCTCGGTTAATTTCTAGTCATCCAGGTCAAACATGCATGACAGATGATGCATCTGCTCAACCACTATCTCCAGTTCTTCTCCTTCTGAGTGCAGAGGAAGGTGGTATTTCCCCATCTCCTTAGTTAGGTGGGAACGTAGGATTGTTTCTGGTCGGTGAAGTGTGAGCGGAGTCGGGGTCACATCTGGGTGGAAGCACCTAAGAGGTGGCCTGCTCTTGTCCTGTTCTCTCTCCCTCTGCCTTCGGTTTAGGAGGGATGTGCTGATACATGGCTGAAGTGTGCAGACACTATGTCTCAGATGCTGTGCTACCACCTGGAACTCAGCCTCCCCAGACAGTTGTCTGGAGTGACAGTTGGCTTTTCAGGAGTAAATAAACCTTCATTTCTAGCTTCAGGTTAGGGGTTGTTTGTTACCACAGCACAGCCTCACCTCTCCTGACTGATCAGCTACATTTTCTCCGTCAGGTAAGGATGTTTCCTTCTTCCAGCACTTTTCTCCTCTGAAGGTGCTCTCCCTCCTGTCACACGAGATTGCTGACGGGGTAACTTAAACAACACAAACTCATGTGCTCACAGTTCTGGAGGCTGGAGGTGCTGGCAGCTGGGGGTCTCCGCTGGCCTCACTCGTTGACTTGCAGCAGGCCGCCTTCTCTGTGTCCTCACATGAGCTTTTTCTCCGAGTGACATCCCCCTGCTATCCCTCTGTGTGTCCAAAAGTCCTTTTCTTATCCAGACACCGGTGAGATAGAAGTGGAACCCACTCCAGCAGCCTCACTGTGAGCATAATCATGATGTTAAAGCCCCTCTGCAAATATAGTTGCACTCTGAGAGCTGTGGGTTAGCGCTTCAATATATGAACCAAAGGGACGCGATTTAGGCCGTCACTCCTGGAAATGCACGTCTGTGCTGAAGGGACTGGCGCAGAACTGCAGAGACAGTGGAATGTTGTGGGTGGTGGGGGGCCCTTGGAGGGTAAAACAGCTGGTGCTGCTGCTTGTAAGGGCCCCACTCACTGCTCCTGCACTTTGCTTGGCCTGACCCAGGGGACTGACTCATCTACTCGCTTTCTAGGGCACACGTGCATGCTTTCTAGCCAGAGAGAGCAAACACACGATTAGACCCAAGGCAACAAAAAGTACAGCCTGGGCGCAATATACCGGTAGCCTCCCTGGGTCCCTATGATGTGTGAGGGTTCGTCTAGCCAACACCACCCTATTTCTCTCACAGCAGTGGAATGAAACTGTCTCCACAAGTTTGCCACCTCTTTGAACTCTACCCAGGAACAAAGCTCTGCACCCTGTCCTGTGGGTTCTTCTAAGTTCTCTGGAGTCCAGATCATTTCATTCCATTGGGGTTATTTATAATGTCAGTCGGTGGGTCGGGAGTTTGGGGATCTTTTCCAGGGAATTACACTTCTACCAGCATCTATATCTATTTGCTTTTTGTCTTTCTCCACCAGCCTCTTATTTGCTCTCTCCTCTCTCTCTCTCTCTATGTATATGTATATATGTGTGTGTGTGTGTGTGTGTGTGTGTGTGTATGTGATGACTTAAACAAAAACACTCTTTTTTTCCTGGATCTTTGCTTTGAAATGAAAAGCTGGAGGCTTTGAGGCCTCTGTCTCTCAGATCCTCTATGCGAAGCCTACCTGGGGGCAAGATCAGCCCATCTCGACTTGGAGAGGAGAAAAACCATGAAGTGGGAATCAATGACCAGGACTGAAATACACCTCACTTAAGATATCAGGATACTCGTCCCCGCATTAACAGGCAGGCAAAAGTTTGCCTGATAGAATTTCTTCTTTTGATAGCAACACATAAGATGGTGAGACCCACCTTGGAGAATTCAACTTTCCTCATGAGAAGGCAACGACTTTGGTTTATCAGGCAAGTTCAGGGTCCAGGGAGAGGGGAAAGCTGCTTGATGTCAGCTGACCTCTGGGAAAATGGAAGCTGTTGTTTCAGGGCTTGGAATCTCGTGCTGGACATGGGTCTTCACTGCAAGAGCCACACTGAGGCTGTGCAGACGTCACAAGTGCTCCCAAGCCAAGAAAGTATTTTGAGAGCAGAGATGAGCTTGTGATGGATATAAAAGAGAATGACTAGAGAATGAGCTATGACATTTGTTTTAACCTCCTGAAAATGTGCCTGGATACTGGTTTTCCCCAGCGTCATTAGTTGGAAACCACCATATGCAGAATGGATTCCCCGTTAATGTGGAATTTCTTTAAATAAAAAAAGCTTCATTCTGGAGGGTGGTTTTCTCCTTACGATCGTTTGGGTTTTGCATGTTGAGAGTCAGGTCTTTAACATTCAGTCCTCGTTTTCCTTCTGAATCACCATTTTCCGTTGTCATCTAGATCTCTTCAGTCTCCTGTATCTTCTTCATCTCAATTTGACTGCCTTATTTAAAAAATCCTTTCCATTCCTTTCTAACTTGATTCCTCTTCAAAAAAAGAACTCCGAGCCAAGCAAAATATCTTTAAAAAAATGGTGCCCTCTGGTGGCAGAGTGGTTTGGTCACCTGCCTCTGACCAAAACTCAGCCCACGTGCATCCTGAGCACCTGGGTTTGTGTCCCCCGGCAGAAGGACAACCAAGCGGTACGACTAAATAAAAATAAATAAAGTGCTTTTTTGTCCTCTCTCTTCCTGCCTGCCTGACTACTTGCCTTCATTTCTGCCTGAATCTTTCCTTAAAAAATTTTTTTTTAAATCTTTAAAAAATACAGGCTGGCATGGAGGCAAATATTTAGAGATCAGAATCAAGCTGAGACTCACAATGATCAAAGTTTGTGATCCCTGTTTGACGATGAGCTTCTGCATATCAGTGGTTCTCAGTAGGGGGATTTGCCCCTTAGAAGACCCTTGAAAAGGTCTGGAGATTCTGTGGCCACACACTCATGGTGAGGGTTCAGTCTCCCAGAATCAAGAAGCATCTTGTCCCAAATGTCAATATTCCCGGGGCAGAGAAGCCCTAAGTCACAATCGTATTTGTTTTGATTCTCCATTTAAAAAAAAAGTGAATGAATTGCCAGCATTTTACGTATGAAACAGGAAATTCAATTTTTGTTTTTCAATCCAGGACGGACGTGGCAACTCCAGCCCACATCCCACAGCTGACCGGAGTCATATGCTACTCAGGCTCTGGGGGCCCCCTTTTCTGCTGGTGTCATGCAAAGTTCCCTTCACTTATTTATGTTACTTTTTTGGCCCTTGTATGAAATGGATTTCACAAGGCCTTTGTATTAAGGTCAGATGCTACGACCCATGGGCCAAATCTGGCCTGTCATCTGTTGTTGTAAATACACTTTTTTCTGGGACACACTCATGCCCACTCACTTGCATCTTGTTTCTAGCTGCTTTTGCATTACTTTGAATCCTTGTGACAGAGATCAGGAGGCCTGCAAAACCCAAACTATTTCCAGGGAGGTCCCTTCCTGGAATTTGCTGACCCTTGGCCTTGCCTGTTGAGTCAGTTTATTGAGAATCAGGCCTGAGAACAACTTGTGGAGGCAGCAGACAGCTCCTAGGGCTGGAACCTAAAGGTTGCTGATGTTTTCCTGACGTCAAGTGGAGAGGCCCTGCCACGGAGGGTGGGGGATTCGCCGCAAAGAGCTGCTCCTGCCTCTGCTTGATGAAAGAGAGCGGTAGATCCCTCTGACAAGACTGCTCTGGGCAGGCTGAAGAGTCTCCTTCTGGTTTTTATCAAATGGAAACAGGCACATCTTAGCAGGAGAGGATGAGAGATTAGTGAGAACAGAGTGTCTCAGCCGGGTGGGGGGCGGGTGGAGGCTATGAACCTGGGGGTTGGATGCTTCCCTGTTGGGAGCACCTGCACCCTGCAGGGTGTTAAGGTGTCTCTGACCTCCAGCCACTAGGTGGCAGTAGCTTGCCCCTCGCTGTACCCAGTTGTGAAGACCAAGATGTATCCACACATGACTGTCTCCTGGGAGACGGACGGACCCTGGCAGAGAACACTCTAGTAGAAATGTCACCACGAGGTGGGAGCAGGGCACAGATGCCTCCAGGGCCAGGCAGTACCTTCACTGTGAGACTCAGGTTCCAGGTCACAAGGTGTGGGGGGTCACAGAACCTGAGAGTTTAGGTCCCACCTGAGGGGTTCAAATTCAATGAGCAAAGTTATTGTCCAAATTAAACTTTTCTGTGAGCCGAATTTGGGTTAGGAGAAGCCAGTTTGCAATCAGAGAAAATATCCGCCCCCCTGTGCTCGCAATAGTCAAGACGTGAGAAAAACCTAAATGTCCATCCACAGATGATGGATAAAGAGGCTGTGGTCTAGATATTCACTGGGATGCTATGCAGCTACTGAAAAAGATGAAATTGTACCTTTTTTTTTTTTTAACAACAATCTGGATGGAACCAGAGGGGATTGTGTTAAGAAAAATAAGCCAGAAAGAAAAAGAGAAATACAGGAGGGTTTCACTCATACAAGAAATATAAAGAACCACTATAAATGAACAAATAAGCCCCAACCAAATTCACAAAACGTAAGACCGTGGTTATCAGCCAGGTAGGAGAGGGGAGGGCAGGAGGAGTGAGGTGACGGGCACTGAACTCCGGTGGTGGGCCTGTGTGAAATACAGCCTGAAGTGAGATGTCAGTACCCTAAAATGACACAGCAATGCAGAGACAGGAAATAATGCAATTATTAGAAAAAGAAAAAGAAAGAGAATCTAGTTTGCAACTCTTAAAATGGAAACATGGACAAAGTCATTATTTGGTTGCTGATGCAAAAATGACATTTCACTTCTATTTGGGTACATATTTCCCACTGAGGTGACGTGGACTCCTCCGACCTAGGACACATTCAGCAATGTCTGGCTGTCCCAGCTGGGGAGGGGTGGTACCTGCTGGTACCTAGTGGGTGGAGGCCAGAGTGCTGGTCAATTCAACATGCGCGCACAGCCTCACCTGCACATTTCCTGTCCCCAGATGTTCACCGTGCCAGCGCTGAGAGGCCTGGCTAGAGCAGATGTGCACACAGGTGTTAGCCTAACTGTCCTGGAGCAGCGCTGTCCCTCCCCTGCCCAGGATTCTGGGGTTTCACAGGACTCATCTGGACCCTGTAGGTGGGAAAGTGTCAGGCCAGAGATTCTATGGAGGGACATATTCCTTCCTTTCCATCTTGCACTTGTACTCAGAAATAGCAAGACGAGCGATTCTGTAAGGATAGAGGTTCTTAGGTAACCTTTCCTTTCTTTCTTTGGGGGTTTGGATGTTTGGCAGACATTCACCCGGGTCACAGATTTGCACCTGATCCTAATCTCTCATGAACACCAGCAGATCAAGAGATTCTCCTCACATATTGAGGACAGAAAGTAAAGAAGCTGAACAAATCTGGGGAGAAATAAGAAAACTAAGGGGAGCCAGGAGAAAAGCAGACCAACTTGATTTCCATATACCACCCTACAGCATCTCAGCATCTTTATCCCACCTTTCCCCATATTTACGTGATTGCAAATGTGGACTCGGCTTTAAAAACCTCTGGTTGAGTCTTCCCTTCCCCTCCCCTTTTTTGCCTTCCGTCCCTTTGAAATATTATTTGACTCTATTTTTCTCTCCCAGTACTTTCTGTCTCTCTTCCTTTGTGTGTGTGTGTGTGTGTGTGTGTGTGTGTGTGTGTGTGTGTGTGTGTTTGACCACGATTGTAGTTTCAGTAAATAAAACGGCTGCTTGATAACGTGGAACGGCCCAGCGCTTAACTCTGCCCTTGGAGATCCTTTACATCAAACCAGCAATCAAAAAGTGGTGCAGATAAAATTTGTCATCAGGGATTTCCTACAAAAGAATTACAGTGAAGAAATGGCCTGATCGATACTATGGATTTTCACTGCAGGGGCTGGTGGTCCAATTGCTGTGAGACACTCACACAGATAAAAGGCAGGACTGCCACTCCGTCACAGACTGCTGACTCAGCAAATGCCTGGCAGGTATTTATAGGCTGGGGTGATGCAGAATTATCACCTTGCAGTGCCCGGCGCGTGTTCCTTCTGAGATTGCCTTCCTTTATGGGATTGCTAAATGCAGGTGAATGGAAAAATGATGGCTAACAGCTGTCAAAATGCAACAGAATGAAGTACTTAAATCTTTTTTTATCCATTAAAAGGGTAACAACCATACATAGATCATGGCAGAGACATTGTAATGATATTTGGGGGCTGGAAAACGAGGGGGTAATAAACAACGTGTGTTCTGATCAGAAAGGCAGAGGCAATAGACTTGGGGGGGAAAGGTAGGTCTTCCCTGAAGCCTTATCATGACTTTAATGGTTGAACATTAGCTAACAGAAGGAAAACAAAATTGCATTTGCGTCCCAGTCTTTGGGGAGACCTGCTTTTCCCTTCCACTGGCCCTGAGAAGGCAGTGAACTGCTCCCTGAAACACTTAACCAGGCTCACTGCATCCTGGAATTACCGGTTTGTGTATGCTCGTTTAATTAAAGCGCCTGGAACAACAATAATTTATTTGGAAGACTCCGCGCTGTAAGGTCTGGGGTCCCGTGAGGACCTCCGCTGGTATTGTTTCCAGCCTCCCCACTCCAGGTGCATTTTAGATGCGCTCAGTCAGACCCTCAAACATGGGAGAAACTCGCACACTTTTCTCCCACGGAAGGAGATGACTCCTGTCAGAGAGGGCTTCCCAGTCCTTCGTCCCAGCTCGGCAGTTCTCTAGCCACGACTTACATGAAGTCAGAGAGTGTCCCCATACCCAATAATGTCTTCACAGGGAACCCCTTTGGAAAAAAATCTTAGCAAACCTTGTAGATCCACTCATGCAGAATTTGTCTTCTTTTTTTTTATTTCGTGAGCATCAGCTGCAGGCAAGATTCACAGTGCCGCGGAGGCTTGCCCAGTAGGATCTTGACTAGTTTGAAAATATTCTTTATTGCAACATTCTTCTTTCCTTACAGCATTTTCCTTAAAATTTCAGGGAACCATTTTTGGTAAGCTTGGACATGAAAAGAAGAACATTTTCTTTCTTTTTTAAATTAATGTATTTTTCTTTTGTTCACATTACTATAGTCATTTTAGGATACTGAAATCACACCTCAGTCTGTGTGTACTTCACACCACACCGGCCACCAGAGTCCCCATGCCCTTGACCCCCACCTGTTCCCTCCGTCCTCCCCTCCCCTCTCCCACCTCCCTGGTAGCCACGGTCTTGCATCTTATGAATTTTGTTGAGATTCGTCTGTTGGTTTTGTTTCTTTATCCACCACACATAAGTGAAGTCATCCTTTATTTCTCTTTTTCCTTCGGTCTTATTTTGCATAACATGATGTCTTCCAGCTCCATTCAGCTTGTGTAAAGGGCACGATCTCATCTTTTTCAGTAGCTCCATAGATTTTTGTAGCTGCATTGAACTCCATCGAGCATGAAGATCACAGCTTCTGTATCCAGTCTTCTGCGGACGGGCATTCGGGTTGTGTCCATGTTTTGGCTGCTGTGAATTCTGCTGCTATGAACTTAGGGGAACTTTTTGTTTTCTCTGGGTACCTGCCTGGAAATGGGGTTGCTGGGTTAGATAGAAGATGCGGTGGTTTTTTTTGTTTTTGTTTTTTGAGGACTCTCCAAACTCTCTTCCAAAGAAGTTGCACGAATTTACTTTCCCACCAAAAGTGGAGGAGGGTTCCTTCCCCTCCACACCCCTCCAACACTTGCTTATTTCTGGTCTGAAAGAAAAATGTCTTCTTGATTCTCTCCTAAATTTGCCAATTATGGGGAAATGGGGGAAACGAGCAGCGTACAGAGTGCCTCAGTGATAACCGGGCAACTTGACACGATCAAATTCCTAATGTCTTCAACTTCCTGAGGTGAGATGGGCCTTGTGGAGGACGCTGGAGAAACGCGGTGTGTGAAACAGCCTTGCAAGGAAGGAGCTTCGGGGAAGGAGGAAAAGAAAAAAATACTTATTGAGCAAATCCTTTGCATCTGGTACTTGGCATATGTTATCATGAGATAGCAATCAGCTTCAAAATATGAGACATACTCCTGTTGTGGGGACTCATGCTCCTGGCAGCAGGTCTAGGCAGCGTTAGTCTCACCCCTGCTCTACAGGTGAGAGAAACAAGGCGTCAGAACGGCTGAGTGATTTGCCACGTGGCTAGGAAGCAAGAGTTGGGACAGAACACAGGCTCCTCGCTTCCGAGGTAGACAGCCCCTCGCCGTTTGGACGCTTTCTCTTTTCATCCCTCCCAGAGTCTCAAGGAGCAGACATCCCTGTTGAACAAATAAGAACAGTCAAGGTCAGAAAAACAGAAGACTTCAGCTTGCTCGCCGAAGAGCTGGGAATCAGAGCTTTGCTTCGTTCCCTGCTGTTTTCTATGTTCTTCTCTCCTCCACAGTGGCCCAAGCAGGCCAGCGAGCTTCTGCAGCTTCTAAATTCGGACACCAGCATTCAGGACATGCAAGCCATCAGGTGTGGTCCAGGGAAAAGAATCTAATTTCAGGAAGCAAGCCACTGCCGAAGGAACATTAACAAGGCTTTTGTCCCCATATCGTTCCCGGCCAGCTTCGGGTAACCCGCACCTTCCGGAACTGTCCGCGGGGAAATCATCTTTGTGCTGGTTTGAACTGCTTGCTACGGGCAGAAATCATTGCTACTATCATCACAGGATTGCTGTATGGAAGTTTACTGTCACTGGCAATAAACATAGATGAAAGGGGTGGGGGGAGAAGAAAACAAAAGGGAAAAATAGAAGCAAAAAATGCACCAGAGTGAAAAAAATATCCATAAACGAGTTGTTTTTTGTCTCTCTCGTTGCTCTGATGTGCACAAAGGAAATAGACGGAATAAAATCACATCTCAGGAACACCAACATAAATTCCCCCTTGCTTTGACAAGTACGTAATTTTCTTCAGAGATGCTCTTCACGTCTGGAGAGTTATGAGGCAATTTCATTCCCATCTGACAAATTTACAAAGAAACATTAGAGAGAAGGGATTAGGAAAGCGAGAAATCTTTATAGACTTTTTCCTCGGGCTGTATTTCCCTTCCATCTTTGGTTCTTCCTTGAGGACCATGCATGAGTGACTCACTCAGTGTGGACCCGTCACTGAGATGCTTAGGAGAGACTCACAGTGTGAAATGTACTTTCAATCAACGCGTTGTATTTATATTATTGGGGGTGGGTGGGAGGTGGGACTGGAGGACGGGAGGGAAGACTGTTAAGGACTGACTTCACATGAAGTCTCTAGGTTGTGGCTTCAAAGTGGGATTTGTAAAATTGGAAGGAAATACAGAGAGGAGGGTTGGAGTGGGGGGAGAGGAAGAGGAAAAGGAATAGGGGGAGGGAGAGAAAGAGAGAGGAAGAGAGAACGAGAGAGAGAGACAGACAGACAGACAGAGAGAGAGAGAGAGACAGACAGACAGACAGAGAGAGAGAGAGAGAGAGAGAGAGAGAGAGACAGACAGACAGAGAGAGACAGAGAGAGAGAGAGATCTAAGGGAATTAGTAACAATAAAGGTTTACTAATAGCAAAGTGTACCTAATTTTCCCTTGTAGGATCATAGATTTTGGAAGGAACTTGGAGTTTTTCTCCTTTTAAAAAAATCCCCATTGCTAATTTCCTTAGGCGGCTGTTAGATTGACCAACTGCTCCAGTTTACCTGGAACTTAGGGGGTTTGGGACTGAAAATCTCATGTCATGGGAATCCTTCCATTTTGGGCAACTTGGGATGGCTGGTCACCTCCAACCGGTTTTCTTGAATCCCAGGTCAGTGACTTGAGTTTCTAATTCTCTTAGGTCTTTGCGACCTTGCCTTTGTCCACCTTTTGGCTCCGATCACTGGTCAAGCCAGTGAAGATTCATGCACTCTGACTGGTATATGGAATGTAGTTTGGTCATGCTGAGATTCCAGTAAGAATCTTCAAGTAAGGTCACTGTGAAGGGCTTAGAATTTCATGGAAACATCATAATAGTGCTCAGAAGTTCGGGAAGTGCATTCCCTTCCTGGAGTTGAGACTGAACATGGTATAATGCATCTGCTTCCAGGTGCAGAGCAAGGTGACAGCGTCTTATACCTGGGACATAGGGCATGAAAGAAAGTAAGAGATACATAGCTTTCAAGGCCTCATTGAGAGCCACTAACCACTCAGAATACTGCATGCCTAATTCGTCAGGAGAAAGGTGAGCTACCTGTGAATGTGTTAGTATAGTATATGTTCCCTGGGCTTGTGGCTCCTTGTTTAGGATTCACTAGTCTTATCAAAAGAGTAGAATGGAATCCCATCTGTGTAATTAACTTTACCTTTCTGTTCTAAAAATTTCCCCATTGTAGTCATGACTGAAATCATTTGCATTTAAAAAAATCTATTTTAAGCAATATTTAATATTTTTTCTTCTTTAAAGTCACAAGAAAATCTTTAGTGCTTACTTTTGCAAGACCTGGTGGTTTCTGTTGGAATGGGATGATCAAAACCTCAGAGTGGCACAGAGACCACTCATTTCTTTTGCCTGAAAAATCCATAGAATTCTGGCATTGGGGGGGGGGTTATGTTTAATATCCTGAACCCAAGTGTTGAAGTGGAGTTTGATCTCTTTTGAAACCCATACAACCAGATGCTCCCTTTGGTCCTTCTGCTGAACATGAAAACCAGGGCTTTAACTGCTGATGATTCTTTTTGCCCAAACTTAGAGAGATAAGCAATGATAAGGGAAAAACAGCTGTCTATCTATATAACTATCAGTCTATTCATCCACCCACCCACCCATCCATCCATCCATCATCCATCCATCTATCCATCCATCCATGCATCTATCCATGCATCCGTCTATCTGAAGGACTGGTCTATAAGAGTATGAACATTATCAGGAATCTGAACTTCCTGACCTTTGGAAAACCTGCCCCAAACTTACAATCTATCCTAGTGTATCTGATGAAATGTACAGATGGCTTTTTGCCTAAGCAAGCTTAAGTACAATGTTGCTGAGAAATGAGATTGATCATGATGAGAGATAAAAAAATTTAAAATATCCCCTGGTGGGGAAATTTTTTTCTTTTTATTTCTGCATTTGAATCTTTTAAATACTCTAACTTTGGGGGGAAAGTTATTGAGACATAAAAGGAATATTTGGACTGCTTGGGAGTTTATGATAACACTGTATAATACATTATCTTGAAAGCCTTTATAGTACGCAGTTACAAACTTCCAGGAAATCTATTAAAATATAGCATTAATTAACATAAACTTTTTATAGTGTTACTAATATTCTGCAAACAACTAAGTTTAAAAGTCCCTTTTTTTTAAAGAGGCGTTTCTGGTTGTCGGTACACCATTATCTGGGTGAATTATAGGAAATGCTAAAGGAAAAGAGAGATGAACTTTTGCTGATTGTCTTGGATGGGGAATTCACATCACCATCTCAATTTAACTGAACAAGTGTAAAGAGGAGATTCTTGCCAGTTTGCTTAGCATCTTTTTGCAAGTGCATGCAACTGACCAAAAACTAAATCATGGGTGTTTCCACGTGCATTTCCCGAAAGGGTGATCAATAACAGCTTTGAAATAACTTTGGAAATCAGAATGACTTCCTTGAAAGTCTATGAGATGGAGTTGGGATGTGTCCTTTCAAAGAATGTTTCTCATCTTACCTGTGGGTCAGTCCTTGTTAGAGATTACATTTAGACACTTACAAAGGTATCATGTGGTTCCAGAAATTGAAACAGTATTTGTATTTCTTGAAGTCTAGTTCTGGGTTTTACTGGCAGACCTCCCAATCTGAGATGTGAGCTCTTTTTAGAGGGATGTTTTTCATTTCTGATTTGAATCCCAAAGGAGAGGAGGCATTTCATTCTCTGTCCAAAGGGCAAAACTGTTTCCTTCAGAATGACAATGAGCTGGCCCCCAGTTCTCCAGCCATAATGACTTCCCCAGCATCCAACTTTGGTGAGTCTGTACTACCAGGAGTCAGCCTGGGGATCGTGTTCCTCTTTGCAGTTCTCTCCTCTGTGTGCAAAGAATAAGAGTTTTGATTTTGGCTCAAGGTTCCTCGCTTCCCAAGGTCTTTGGTGTCATCTGGTCAAGACTGATGATTTTTCTATTTTAGCACCTTTGAATTACACTCTCACTTTATTCTTTTTTAATAAAATATTCCCCAGGGCTCTTCCCTTTGGATGCAGAATCTCTCAAAAGTGTCGCACCATTCTCCTTCTCCTCCCTCTTCCCACATTGTCACCTGATTCTCAATCCAGATGGTGAGGGTCTGCTAGGATTGCGGTGCACAGATGCTATTATCCCTGCACGTGTCCTCCATGAAAGCTTCCTTTGATCTAGTCAACAGGTCTTGTTGAGTGCGTATTACATGCTGGTGTTGCAGAGCTGCCGGTGAACATGGCAGATGAGTTTTCTCCTCCTGGAGCGTATCTTCTGGTAGGAGCTGCCATGCAAAGTATGAGCAAACACGTGGGTAGGTGACGGGGAAATAAACAGATGATGTGGTTGAGTGTGACTGATGGGGCACTTGGGGAAGGGTGGTCAGGGATGTCTTCCACCAGGAAGTCTCATCATAGCTGGAACTTGAATGAGGAGAAGACCACCAACATGTTGAGTCAAGTCCAGTGCTCTAAGATAGGTGCCACCGCCCTGTGCTCAGGCCAATGTGGCTGGAGCAGGGGGGTCAAAGATGCTGGAGAGGCAGAATTTAAGCAGCAGCTATGCTAGCAACCGTTACTATGTATTGAGATGAGCACTTAAAAGACCATAGTTCTCCATCTTGCAAACACTTTGAAGGGAAGGGATTAGTAACAAGTTAGCAGGTGATTCAATAGAAGTTCGGAGAGGTATTCAAATGTAGATTATGTCATTCTGATATTCATGAGTTCACAATAAATCTATTGAGCACTTACTGTGCGCTTCACACGCAATAGGAGCTGATACATTGAGTGGACAAAACAAAATTCTTATCCTCATGGGGTTTACCCCAGGAGAAGGAACGGGAGAAGAACCATAGGGGAGTTTGTCAAACTGGAGGAATCATCTGGAGAAACAAACCGGGGTGAGGAAGGAGCACAGGGAGGCAGGGGTGGCCCTTTTATGTGAGATTTCCAGGTATGTCCTCAAGGGTATTTGGATATTTGGACCAAGACCTGAAGGACACCAGAAAGTGCCAGGGAAGCGCAGCCCAGGCAGCGCAAGCAGCAGACGGAAACGCGCTGAAGATGGCATGTGCCGTCTGGGTGACAGCATGGACGTGGGCTGGATTCAAGTGAGCAAGGGAGAGAAAAGGAGGCTAGCCGGGCGTTGTGAGAAATTTGGCTTTTACTGAGTAAGATGGGACTCTCTGGACAGTGTGGAAGAAAAGAATGATCTGATATAAATTTGTTTTTATTGCAATCCATCTGAGAAATGGGTAAGACAGATCATTTAGGGTGAGGGCAAAAGTATGAAATCAGGAGTTCGTTGCAATAATTCCAGTCAGATATTCTGGGTTACCTGCTGGTCGGGGTTAGGGTTGTGGCAATGGATATGGTGAGAAAGGCCAGATTTATGATGCTTTTCAACAGCGGAGTCAGCAGAATCTGCTGCTGAATTGGTGGGGAGTTGTAGGAGACAGTCAGGGGTGATTGCAATGTTCAGGAGAAGGTTAGGCAAACTCAGTGGGGGGGGCATTTTTTTTTTTTTTCGGTGGGGGGAAATGAGGCACTTGGTGTTGGTGTTCTTATTTTATTCTATTTTTCTGTTTATACCATCATGGAGATCTCTTATTTCTGTTAAGCATGCCAACTGACGTGTAGGCTTTATCTGAGGAACAGTGAGTCAACATTTCTCCTCTTAAAAAAGAAAAAGAATTGTCTCTGAGCTCTGCGAGTGCATGAGTTAGCTTTGCTGCATATAAACAACCCCCAGATCTTAGTGGGCTACAAAATAAAGAGCAAATTTTGTTAAACCCCAAATTCAGGCTTATTGTGGCTTAGGTCGACTCTTCTCCATGCATCTTTGCATTTTTGAACTTCTACCCGCATGAACACATCTGCTCAGATGCTATTGACCAAAAACGGTGAGGGAGGAATCATATTGCTCCTACCAGTGACATGAGCTTCACTTATTGAAATCAGGTTCTCATCCTGACCAGTTAAAAACCAACAAACTGAACACTGACGGGAAGCCAGAATCCCTGAAATCCAGTGGGAAATGGTCTTTGCCTGCATCCCACCAGCGTCGACATCAAGTAACGCTGACTAGAGAGTGAACTTATCTCTGCTAATTTTTTCCCCCATTATGACCTTGAGTTATTTGATGGCTGACCCCATGCCTTTGCTCACTGCTCTGTCACCAGCGCCTGGCTTGTTCCTGCCTCCACTAGGTCTCTTTTTGTGTGTGATTCGTTCCATTTCATTTCATGTGAAGTTCGAGTTCATTCTGAGGTGGGTTTCTTTTTAGAAGATTCACTGGAAGAATGAGGAAAAGAAAAGGAATCAAATCCACAGGCAGCAGACTCCAAATACCCACGGAGGCTAGCAGATGACACCCTGGGTGTCTCACACGGCTTTAAGACATATGGGAGTGAAGAGGGGCATCCAACAAGTGTTAAAATTGAAAAAAAAAAAAAAAAGGACAACACCACAAAGTAAAGCAGAAACCTGTGTTATTCAAATCAAAGCATTTGAAGCATAAATGCTTCCTAAGTTCTGCTAGTTTGGGAATCCGTTAATGAGCCTGGAGGCATTGGGGCCTCGCAAAGAAAAGTGGCTCCGTTTTTGTTAGTATTATCTGTTAAAGAACATCTCTGTAGTGTGTCAGCTCTCTCTCCTTTCCTCCTTCACTAGGTAGTTCCATGGTTAAAAAAGCAGAGATGAATCTGTCCATTGGAAACTGGGGCAAGAACTAGCTAGAGGGAATGCCTTTATTTCTTTTGTCAAAGATAATTCTCCAGATTTTGTTTTTAATTCTCTTTTCTCTTTATCGACCCAAGTCTTCATAGAGAAAAATCATTGGCTACTTTCTGGAAACGGGACCTTCATGTGGTGGAGAGTGAAGGGCGAGGAGGATGTTTGTGCAAGGACAGGGCGTGTGTCGTGTCCTGGGCTGCGGAGGCAGTGCTGGCTGGGGACTCCAGGCCCCGTCTCCGGCTCAGGCTTCCCACCCACCGCCCATGGGAAGGCGGTCCTCTGACGGCACCATCTGGGCCATGCCAGGCTATGCCATCCTCTGCCTGGCAGAGGCTTCTTGAATGATTTGCCCTGTCACACCCCTGACTAGGGCTCCTGACTGCTTCTGCCCTCTGAGTGGGACCTGTCTACAGGTTTCTGGGGCGCTGGAGCCGCCAGAAGGGTCTTCCTACCACGATGTTTGAGAACTGAGATCAGCGAGGCCCTGGGTCGAAATGAGCTGTCCCCAATAAATTCTACTTGCAGATGCATTTAATTTGGCTGGTGCAGAAAAAATAAAATTGGGCTGAACTCACAAATGAATTACATGTGTGTCAATATTGAAACATAAAAAAATTAACATGAAAATAACAATTTTGGGTTTCTGAAATTTGGATGCTCTGTCCATAGGGGGCTATGTCTGTGTGGTCACACTTGTCTGGGAAGATCTGCCCATTTTATGCAGAATTTGTCCTCTTGAGTTCATCTCCATCCCCACCTACTCCATTGCACTCAATAATTGCACCTGTCTGGCTTCTCTAGACAGTTGGGAGGGGACTCCTGACCTATATATTATGTATCATATCGGTGATTATAACTTATATTGCTGTAAAGCCTTAGATATCATCTTTAATTTAAAGAGCAGCCTGCCCTTTAGATAATCAACTTCAGCTTTTTAAAACCAGAGTTGTTAATTATGCTGGCACTATTTGCTTTGCTTTAGACCTGATAAAGTCACTGTTAAGAGATGTGATTATATGGTGGGTTAATCTACAAGGTACCCTTTTTTTTTCTTTTTTTCCTCCCTTCTGCTATTTTTTCTTTACTCACACCCTCCCTGCCAACCAGTCCGACATGTAAGAAATTCTTCAGGTGTTTAAAGGAGTTGGGAAATTGTCCAGGAAACGCTGAGAGTTTGCCACGTTGTCAGAGGATAAAAGCACAGTGTTCAATCCAAAGGCTTTGTGTAGTTTTTCCTCTTTCAATGCAAGTTCCAAGTTAAATTTTTGGATGCTTATCTTCTCTACATTTTAATGAGATGCTTTTGCTTAGGATTCTTTTTTTTTTTTTTTTTTTAAACAAAGGCACACAAGTTTAAACCTTTGCACAATAGCAGTGAGTACTGAAGTGACATGCTGTTTTTATATTTTGAAAAACACCAATGTTCAAAGAATCAGCAGGAGCAGGAATATTGGACAAGTAAATATGGAATATTATGCTTGCAAGCAATAACTGTGTCTATTAAATATGCAAACTAGGCAGCATCATATGGATTTTTTTTCGTCACATTCTTTTACAGGTATATATGCACGTGTAGGACTGGGGATACTGTCAACTTTTATGAGTGAAATCACTTTTCCATTCGTTTTTGTTGTAATTACCAAGATGCTTATTGTAATTTTTGATTGATCTTCAATGGGCACTGCCTCATAACACTTTATCTTGAACATTCTCTGCCTGAAGGCCTCTTAGTCATGTAATGAATGATTTATCTACAAACCTTCAACACACTTGAGTTCAATATTTAAAGGGATCCACTTGTAAAGTGAAGAATGCTTCTATAAAGCAAATAATATTGTGCTTGTTTTTGTCTTTAGGAAAATGAATCACTCTGATCTGCAAGAGACCAGTTCTCCTTTACAGATGTGCTATGACGTGCAGTTATCTATTAATTTCATGGTTTATTTCACATATATATTCTTTTACTAGATTTCAATAAGAGCTGAAATCATGCCTTTGTGTTTTTTCTTTCTTTAAATTCAAAGAAAATCTTGGTAAAAATACGTATAGCATTTCTTTTACTAGAATATTCCTCTTTTAATTATATCTTTTAAAATGATTTCTTGGGTTTACATTGCTCTAGGATTTTCAGGCTATTGAATTCATACCTCAGTCTGTGAGCACTTTGCACCCTAGTGACATTTAGCCAGTTTCATGCGTGCCATTCAATACATTAGCGCATTCCCATTGCCATGCACCCGCTCTCCATCTCTGGACACTTTTTATCTTCTCAAATTGAAACTCTGTATCCATAAACGAGCAACTCTCTATTTGCCCACAATCACAGCCCCTGGAAGCCCCACCATTCTGTTTTCTGACTATGCATTTGACTAGGCATGCCCCCTAGGTGGAATGATGATGTTTGTCTTTGTTCTGGGTTTTTTCACCTAGTGTCATGTCTTCAGGTTCATCCAGATGGCATGTGTCTGAGCGTGCCTTTGATTTTTCTAGCCACACACCTAGGATCTGGCACAGTGCTGTCTGTTGTTGGTGACAGTGGACAATAACACATTTTTGGAAAGCTTGCATGAAGGAAGGTGTGAGTCAGACAGGTGCATCGCAGTCTTCTTTGCAGCCTCCGACCTGTCCTGTCCTGCAGCAGAACCTCAGCAACTCTGGGGCTTGAGAGGACTCCCTGTTCTCCTGGCTGCCGAAGCAGAGCCAAAAGAACCGATGAGATACTTTTTGGAACATGAAAAATTCTCCATTTCTCCTCCAAGTGTTGCTTAAATCCAGTGTAAGAGAAGCAAACTCCGTGGCACATTTTCTTGAGCCTGTAATTTGGGTGGCTTTCTGCTCGCTGCTAATTAACCAGTTGGTGATGTGAAGTTTGTCCTTACATCTGCTTCTGAGCCTGTCAGGTGTCAGCGACACGCTCAGCCAAACTGGGGGACACTCTGATAATTAAGGTTTGGAGGGCTTCTTTACCGGCCCTATCGCGCACCAATCACCTTCTCTGCCGGACGGATGGGTAGCTGACATATGACAAAACAGTGACCTTCTCTCATCTACACAACAGCGGGACACTTTCCCACCTTTTATTGGTGAGCGGACCTCATCCCAGACAGCTCTGACAAAAGGAAAGTGCATTGTCGCAGTTGTTTGTGAAGATAGCTGTGTTCAGAAAAGAAGGACTGGTGGTGCGGGGTTGGGGGAAGGAGAGAGAGGGCGGCGGTAAGGGACACTGGACGCTGCTGGTGGCTGGGATGCAATGTCAGTATCCTACATGGAATTCGGCAGGGTGAGCTAAAGAATAAAGGAAAAAAAAACTGTCTCCATACGTTCAGAACTGACACACATCCAGAGTCTGTATTTTTAGCATGTAAATGCAAAAAGTGAGCGTTGTAAGTGGATTTGCAGATTTCAGTGGTGTAAGGGAAGTGGTTCCTAAAGCCTTTTCTTCTATGATGCTCGCAGCTAGAGGCCAACTGAGTCTGCGTCTTCTTGAAAGGAACAAAGCGGGCAGACAGGAGTTTAGGACTTTCTCTAAAGCTGGTAACATTGTCATGTGCAGGGTTGACAGCTGTCGTATAAAATTGCCAAACGATTGCAAGTCACGTGTTGGGAAGCCTTTACTGTCCCCTTTGTGTTTATCTTCTGAGTCCATCCTTGAATCCTCTCAACCCCCTGTGGCCTGGTGCCACTTTCAACAGCAGAACGAGACCTAAGCAAAGTCCTGGGCGACTCATCTCTCCAGAAAAGTTGGCGAAATCCTGGGACAAGTCACCTAGCCCTCTGGTTCTCTGACGGCACTTTATTCTGATTCAGTAGAATTTCTGTGGTGCCTGGGCATGGAGAAAACAAGCCAAAATACTGGGTGGTTCTCGTGAGCCATCCATCGAGATTGAGAATCACTGATCTTAGGCCAAAAAATGCCCTCTGTTCCTTGAGGGCAACACCTTGTCCATTGGCTGTTTCCCAGAAAGGGGCTTAGGACACAGGGGAAGAGTCTTTGTTGAATGACATGTCATTAAAACCCAAGGCTTCAGTAATGTGATCACCATCTCACCACATATTTATTCGTTCACTCAACAGACATCACTCCTGGTAAAGCTGGCGACATCAGTGGGATTCTCCAGACACAGGCACTCATAGTGTTGAGGGTATAAGCTGCTTCTCTGAGATCACCATCTGCAGAGGAAGAGCAAATAAGCAAGACTGGCTACAGGTACAGGTGAATTGTGAGGCAGACCTGCAGATCTTGACCAGCCCAGTGGGGAAATCGGGAACAATTACTGACCCTCAGAGTGCCACGTGTTGGGTCAAAACAGTATGCTGGCTTGGTCACTGCTGGTAGGTTGCCTCAGAAAGGGCATGACCTTGATGAAGGGCATTCTGCAGGAGTTAACCTTGAAGGGCCACCTATCTGGTTGTCTGGGGACCACACTTCTGGAACTTGGCAGCAAAACATTTCTTGAAGAGAGAGGTGGCAACGCATCCCTGTGTCCACCGTCGGGGGTCAAGTGACAGGGAGAGGAATATCTAGAGATGCAGGTTCTAGAACTTCTGTTCTTTACTTTGCTCCTGGTCCAGTCCTCCCTGAATGAGTGGCCCTGGACAGTTCTTTGTCGTCTTTGTGGGCCAGTGTTCCTATTTATATTATGGTGTTAATTATACCTTATTAAAGGTGTATTAAATAAATTAATTATACTTAGCAAGATGGTTTGAGACTATAGTGAGAGAAATGGCTTGAAGGCACATGCTGGGCACTTAAGGGTTTTTAAATAGTACCATTCATATCATAATAATGTTTTATGTAAAGTATAATTGAAAGTTATGTTCAGAAATGCTTTTATAAAAGTAAATAGTTGCTTATGTGTAGGAACATGCAGGGGATGCTAAAATGTTGGTGAAAGGAAAGGCCGTTTTATGCACGGGGCAATATTTATCTGTACTAAAGAGAGAGGAAAAGGCAATCCTCTGGCCCTGAGATTCTTCATGGCCTCCTCACGCCTTAGACAAAATGCATTTCTTGTGGTCTGTGTGCATTTTTCTTTCTTTTCGGAGCAGCACGGGTCTTACTCTTGCCTTTCTTTCTGGAGATGACTTGGTGATCAGATTTGTGAACTCCCTTCCAAGCTCCTCAGGGCAGCGTGGCTCAGCAAGTGGGTGTCTTCTTCTATGTATTTTTCACTTTTTCATTGATTTTATTCATTTGAGGTTTTAGTTCTTTGGTAATTGATTTCATTGAAGGAAGATGGCATTATAACATTACCGAGGCTTCAGGTCTACCAGGGAGAAATCTACACCTGCAGACACTACTGTAAGTTCACCGCGATTTCCTTTGTCGCTTCACCAGACAGGTCTGCACCTCATTTGGCCCCTGTGCCTCCCTCCCCCATTTCTTCCTGCACCTACTGACTTGCTTTAAAAAAATTTTATTTTTGGCTAAAAGTCTATTGTTGCTCCGTTTAGTTCATTTTCTTTCTTTTTTATTAAAGCCTAGATCTCCGAAGGGCTCAAGGAGGGCTCCTGATGAGTTCGGTGGTGAAGACGTAAAGCCGAGATTAAGTCAGGTTGGTTACATTTGTAAATGAAAACGGCTCAAAGCTTTGTTTGAGCAAATTGGTGCAATAGATCTGCGATGGGGAGAACTGTAGCGAACTGCGAAATTCCTGTGGAAAACCTGCACACCCGTGACTGCGGGCATCGTAGAATTAACAGTCCTGTGTGCTGCCCGAGAAAGCGCTCATTATTTTTTGTTTCTTTCCTGTCTCTTCCTCCTACGATAAAAACTCAAGCTGTTCAAGGTAGGGTTACGGTCAGCTGTGTACAGTGCTCCCTGCCCCGTGATGAAGACGCTAGAATCTTATTTCAGTCTCACCCAGATGAAAATGCAGACAGATACCCCGATGCTGTGTTAGGAGCCCAGTGATGCTGAGTGTCCTCCTGATCCAGGGAGGCTTCCGCTGGGGTTGCATTTCTTGGACAGCAGGGAAGAGATGGCGCCTCCTTCCTTTTAAGGGGAAAATATACAAGTTGTACGTCATTGTCATTTCTGTTCACACATTATTTAACCACCTGGTTCCACCAATTGCAACTGCAGGCAAGACTGAGAGAGATGGGCTCGATCGGTCATGTGTCCTTCCAGAACCTCTATTACTGTGGAAGGGAGGATGGCGAGTCCCCCTTTCAGTCTCTGCTGGACTCCTTTCAGAGGATGTCCCTCCGTCCTCTCTTAGAGAGTGTCGTCGTGGGGGCTAGTCCCATCTCTGACTTCTAGGGTGTGCACGCGGTCCGGACTGGGTTCATCCACGCACCAGCACCATGGCTCCCGCTTGTTTACCGTTACCCGGACAGAGACGTGGTCCCAGGTCCTTGCTCCACCTAGAGGTGAAGAGACCGCTCTTTCTTCTGGGGTGGCTTCGCAGGTTGGTTGTAATCCTGGGTTCCTCCTGTAGTTTTGCTCCCTCTTGGGACTCTAGTTAATACAGAGGAAAGCAGTGGAGGTGATAATGAGAAAAATGAACGTCTGCTGATATGCTGCTGTATTTTGGTTCAAGCCATCATCATCTCTGCCTAAAGTTTGCATGGGTCTCTTCACTGCTGTCCCTGATCTGCTCTATGTCTATCTATATATCCATCCATCCATCCATCCATCCATCCATCCATCCATCCATCCATCTTTGTATCTATCTGTCATCTATCTCTATCTCCTATCTATCATCTATTATCTATCTCTATCTGACCTATTTATTGGTCTGTTAATCTATTGATCAACCTATGAGCAATCTAGCTATCTTATATATAGTAATTAAATGACAGCCGAGGAATTCTTTTGAACTCAAGTCAGACTCTGTACTCAATCATCCAGTGTCTTTTGTCTCCTCCTGGTTAAAGCCTGCTGATGACCCATGAGTCCTCCACCTGCCTTTCTTTTAGAGCTATCATCTCTCTTCTGGACACCTTCCCTTCCTCTTCCGCTCCAGGCACACAGGCCCCCTTACTCTCCCCTCACATGCTCAGCATACTCCCACATCTGAACTTTTCTTCTTCATCTTTTTCCTTTTGCCTGGGAAGTTCCTCTCCCCATTATTGGCTGTTCTATTCCCTAGTCCTTCCGGTCTTTGTTCAGCTGACATTCTTTCTCCTGGAACTCTTTTCTGCCCTCCCCACTGCTCCATATTCCTTATATGCCTGGGGGCTACTTTCTGCCGAGGAAAACCTACTTTTTTTGGCCTCAGGGCTATCTCTTCTCCTCTGTGGGCAAAGGGCAGACAGCCTTAGAGTTTATGCCCTGGGGAGCAATGCTTAGTGAATGGCTGGGATGGTGGGTCAGTACCCCAGCGTTCTCTTCACACCTTGGGGTGGGAGCCGGTGTATGTCCCATACTGTCCCCCAGAAGTCCCAGCAGGCACCTGTCCCACGAGCCCACAGTAACCTCGTCAGCTCATCCCACATTGGCTGCCTGTCCCTGAAGCTCTCACTGTCTGACTCCATACTGATGCTTCCTGGGATCACTTCCGCTTGCCCCTGAAATCTCATCTCAGGGTCTGCTTCTCTGGGACCTCAGCTGTAGATACTGTATCCTGCTTGGTTTGCCTTCTGGTTCTTAGTCTTGTCTTGTCTCTAACCATGTGGGTGCCACATCCACACCATGTGCAGCTTGTTGGCGGTGCGAATTCTCAGGGTTCTCACACTGAGTTGTGTCTGAATTCTCTGGAAGAATTTTTAGACAACAGGCTTCAGGGTGCCACCACCTGAGTTTCTGATTCACTACGATTGGATTGTTCCCAGAGTTCCCGAGTGATGCTGGAGTTGCTGATGTGGGGCCACGTTTTGAGAGCCACTGCTCTTGACTATTTGTTTGTACTGATTGCCTGTCTCTCCCCGCTGGACGGTAAGCTGCAGGAGGGCCAGAATTTGGGTCTCCTGAACGTACTGCTGTGTCCTAACACCAGCCTCAGTGCTGAGGAATCATGAGGACTCTTTTTACATAGTTTATTTTGGAATGGATTGACTTCAGGCACCAATAAAGTTTACCAGAACCAAATGCATGATGAGAATGGATGATAGGACTTTGGTTTCTTTACCCATTGTCTCTTCTTCATGGCTGTCGCTTTGGATTTGGTCTATCTATGAGATAAATACTGATGACAATCTTGTTCCTATTAGAATGCTATTGTGGACAGCCAACATTATTGCAGACTTAATGGATTATAGTGTTCCCCGCGTCGATGCATCATCTAATCAAATCCTTAGATTCACTGCAGGGTGCAGGTACAATTTACTCTCCATTTACAGAGAAGGAAACGAAAACTCTGCGAACTTCACTGACGGTCCAGCCTCATGCTCTGGGGTGGTGTGTGATGCCAGGCTCACATCCACGTCTGATTTGAAAACCTGTGGTCTCAGCTCCTCTGCTTCCCCTCCAAGGATTAAAGTTCTTCAAGTAGCTTCTTTCTACGTGCAAGCTGCATGGCTCCCTGTAGTGAATGCCCACCTGTCACTGGGTGATAGAGTTGACTGGTGTCGATCGAGTCACATTTCCAAATATCAAATCATGACAATGACCTTCACCAATATAGAAGCCAGTTGACTCCCAGTTACTATTAATTATAATTATAGACATAAACATTTCTCTTTATGCCACATTTTATTCTTCCTCTACATACATAGACTGAAGTTTTGGGCAATCATATAGTACGCTGGTTAATGTTAATGTGTTACTTTTTTTTTTTTCATTTTTTTGTTTTTATTTTTATTTAGTTGTTCACACTGGTTGTTTGACCCCTGACCCGGGACTTGAACCCAGGGGTCTATGGCCTGCTCTCCTTCGGAGGTGACTGACCCAACCACTGCTCCACCAGGGCACACCAAGTATGTTATTTTTAAGGGCATTGATGTTCATTACTATCACTTGGTCCACCATCCACCCAGCAGGTCCTACCTCTAGAGATCATCCCTCTAACGCTTCCTGAAGACTGCTTTTATTGGCTCTCTTTGATTCATTCTTTTCTCTTCAGGTCCTGTCTTCTTGGGCTGAAATTTTGCATTCTTCTTTTCTTTCTTCATCCAAGACTGTCCTTACTAGAAAGATTGAGAAACAGGTTGGCTATGTAATCATGTCAACTGGACATGAGAGAAGTCTGTACTTGTGATTTGTGAAGACGAAGTGACTATCTTATCTTCTGTGGGTTCCACAGCCTATTGGCATGATGTTTTATCCTTTAACTTACATTTCCATTTAAAACGTAGAAAAAGTAGTTTTTATCTCTTCCATGTTGGTCAAATGGCCTTCTGCTAATGATGTAATTAGTGAAACTATACAAGACAAAGGGGGAGATCTTTCAGTTTTACAAAGTCAATGAAGTGGCAAAATCTGCCGCGTCTGCTGTGTGTGCACAATATTCTGCAGTGCCCTCCTCTAGTAATGTGCTTTTATAGCAGCCTCTGTAGCTGCTGAAGCTAAATTATAATAATTTGATGACCACGTGCAAGATGAATTTGCTGAAATACTGCCTCCTCGATGGTTGTCAGATTTGGTTTGCATGGGGAGAGGCTCTCTGTCACTCTTGGTCACACCCGCAGTGTGCTCTGTGTGGAGATCTCTCTAGCCAGCCTCCCGCTGCTTCCTTTCTCTAGAATGTCACTTTTTCCTTCCAGAATGCTGTCGCCTGGTAAAAAGCCGCTAAATCCCTATCAGTTTCGAAAAAACATTTTTCTTTCTTCTTTTCCCAACCCAGTGGAATCCCTGAGGTCACCACTTAGATAGGAGAAGGTGTTTATCTCTGCCTTGCCCATGTCCTAGGTGGGGAAGTAGGGTTAGTGATGTTTCACTCATTGACGCATCTTTCAGATGAACGAACGTCTGTTCATCTGAGGTTCATGCCGGTATTAACCTCTGTCCATGTCAGTGGTTTACTAGGGCAGCCTGGGCTGACTCAGGAGAGCTGTTTGAGCACTTCTCTTTCCACCTTCTGTATCAGTGATGTCCCGTTGGCAACCTGTGATTCCATGGAGGTATTTGCACCAGGGGAATCGGCAAATGCGCCGAATCAGCGCCACTGCTGAAGCTTTGACCAGAACCTCACCGTCGCTCCTCTGGTTACCTACCTTCCTCTACCCTCTCTGGTGGAAGACTCTTCTCATGAATGGCCTTCTTTTCCCTCTAAGTCTGACAATATTCTCCGAGATTTCAGCGTCTACATTGACTCAATGAGTGAGGGTCAGGTTTCCTCACCGTCCTGCCAGAGGAGGACTTGTCCAGCACCAGGAAGGAATATTCCTCAGCCTACACCACCACCCAGCCTCCTTTCAGACAGTGGGATACCGAACAACTGATGATAATGATCTGGACCTAGCACCAAATTGTGTTTTATAGATAACACAGAGTGTTTTTTGTGAGGTTTTAATGCACTGCCTAAATCAAAGAGAATTGTTCCTGATTTTGTTTGGAAATGCACCAAAAATTGTCATTGTTTCACCACTCTTGTCCCTGGTGGTAATGCCATCTTGGTATTTATTTGAATCACCTATTCAGCACAGCGTTCCAGTTCATACTGGATGTACTTTTCACAGATTTGGTTTTCTCTGTTTATTGATGTTTGAGAGGAAGAGGGAAGAACTTGCTTTGTTTTACCACTTTTCCTTTGCTTTTGTTTTCGCATTTCTAGTATGTGGAATAGAATGGATCAGGGCCAGGTAGCAAATGTTTCAGGTCCTGTGGGGCACACAGCTCTGACATGGTGTGTGGACTAGACACACAGACAATAAGTAAACAAATGAGCGTGACTCTGTGCCAATAAATAAAACTTTATCTACAGGCACCGACATTTGAATTTTGTGTAATTTCCACGTCATGCAATATGATTGTTCTTTTTGGTAAAGTGATATGTAAAGCCCATTCTGAGCTCATGGCCTTCCAAAAATAGGCAGAGGACTAAATTGGGTTTGCAGATTAGTTTTCCAACTCCTGTACTAGGTGCTTAAATATTTGTTTCATGGATGAATTAATGAATCTCTGTAAGAGCTATGTGTCTATATATCCATATCTGTGTGTATATATTAATACATATTTCAGGCACACATCTTAACCTATTTTTCCAGTTTTATTCAGAAATAATTGACATCCATTTCTGTATAGATTTCAGGAATAGAGCACGACGGTTTGATTTACATACGTTGTGACAACCTATTTTTAAGCCCCTGCATTTGAACGGATGCAGACCATGATCAAATGTGCCTTTTAAATCTATATGCCTCACTCATTTTAACATTTTAATGGCCCCTCAATGGACAAAGGTATTAATATTGCGAGGTTTAGAAAGAAGATCTGGTTTAGCAAATGTCTAAACACTGTAGCGTATCTCACACGCCACAGCACAAAGCATCTCCTTTTTTAAAAAAAAAAAATTTTTTTAATAAACCGAAGAGGGTTGGAAAGGTTCTGTGTCTTTTCAACTCGAATGGACACTCACGGTCTTCCCTTTGACTTTCAGAGTTTATCTTAATTGAACTTTCGGCACTGCTGTGGTCTTTCTCTGCAAGCTCTGTTTGGAAAAATCGACCTTAAGACCCCGGGAAGAGCACTCAAACTCCTTAGAGCAAATAACTTAAACGTAACAAATGGAAGCTTACAAAAGTCGGAATTGTAAAACTAATAGGGCTGTTAAAACCAGCTTTCCTGAAAATTATGAATTGGTTGACCTGTTTCTTATAATGGCAAATAGTGATTCTTGATCATTCATCAGCACGCATGTCATAAATTAGGTACGAGAGCGGCTGCAAAATTCTTTACAGCGTCCCAGAACGCCTCCTGGCTGCCTCCATGGCAGAATGCTAGATTCCAGCCCAGCCCCACTGATCCGGCAATGAAAGTTTAAAAATTGTAACAAGTTGTCAAATGTTTATCAACGGGATTTTATGAAGGACTAAAAAGTTATGTGTGATACTGCACAGACCATTAGGGGAATAATAATAGTAATAAAGAGACTTTATTCTCATCGAGACTTATGTGGAAGCTTTCCTCCCGAACTTGGTTAATGGAGGTTGGGAGAAGCAAATAATTCAATGCTACCAGAGGAGCAGCTATGCATTAGACGGAATTTCTGCCTTATGTGTGGAGTGAAACCCACTGGATGCGTGAGGCCTTACCGCATGAGACAGGGAGATCTCTCTCTCTGTTTATCGAGAAGGATATTCAGGACTGAAACATGTCAAGGGTGCTTAGTGGGTGCTGGGGCTGAGTAGGAAGAGTGTGGGCCCTGGCTCAGGCGAAGCTGGATTCAGGTCCTCTGCCTGATGTGACATCTGTATTGGCCTTTCTACACGATGTGCCCTCTGCATTACTATCTCCCTTCTTAGGCTTGTTCTAAGTTTTTTTGGGGAAAAAGGGTATTTGGCACAGCTCAGTACACATATGGAACCAAGACCAAAAATGAAAAATGCCTTATCAGCTCTGTGATCTTGAGCTAGTCACATACCTCCCCCGGCCTCAGTTTCTCCATTTGCCAGGCAGAGATAGTCATTCCTCTCACTCATTTCGTGGAATTGGTGAAGATTAAGTGAGACACCTTGTAGAAAGAGGCTCAGGTGTGAGAGAGAATAAACTCTGTCTTCGGAGAGGCACATTAAAATAATGACGTTTCACTAATCACTGTGAACATTCTTCTCAAATTTCTAGAACAGCCACGAAGGTCATCAGTCTCCGCATCTGTTCCACCCGCTGGTTTCCTCTCTCAGATGTAAACGCCCTCAGAGAAGGGAATCCCAGTCCTTTTTCTACCACCAAGTCCTCGCAAGTTCATCTGGCATGTAGGTGCTTTGTTAGGCTGACTGTGTTTCCCTGAGACAAGAACAGGACACGGCCTTTGGACCCTCAGCAGACTGGGCCTGGGGCAACTCAACAGCCCCTTTGGTCCCACGTTAGATGGGCCTGGATTATTTAAAAATGGGACACGACTGACAGGCAGGCAATAGGAAAGTAAATGGCACTGTCCTGTTTAAAATGGTGTGTGTGGTCAGCCTATCATTTGTAGATACTCCATTAATACAGAACCAGTGGAGAAAAGTAAAGTCGTGCCCTAATGCTTCCTTTGTTCCCTTGTACCAAGGTGGGTGTGTCTTCCATCTGGGTCCCAGCAGGAAGGACATGGACTGCCCAAAGGGTCATTTGAGGAGAAGGTACTAGGAGCAGAGTGCTGGCCGCAGTGGGGCAGCGTCTGTGCCAACCTTAGGATGGGCACTGTCACACTGGCCTTCACCTGGGACCTCAGTGGGGAGGGGCAGTTTTCCAGCCGAAGGAGGCCCTTCGTGAGACCGGTTGGCTGAAGCAGGGTCTGCAGACTGAGAACTGTCCTTGAGGCGGGTGCTGGTTTCGTGCGAGCCAGTGTGGCCCGGCCCAGCCACCTGCCAGGGCCTCCTTCCTCGGTGCGGTGGGGGCCACAGTGCAGTTCTGGGGAGACGTGAAGGGAGGGGAGCGTGGCGCTTACATGGTCACAGGCAGTCACAGGGGCGCTGGCCTGTCTCTGTGGCCCCAGGCAGGGCTGGGCCACCACAGACCCCCTTCCCGGCTCCTCCTTCCGCTTCCCCAACTCCGAGATCGGGTGTGCGTTCGGCTCTAGGATGAAGGGCCTGGCATCTGCGGTCAGAAGTCTCTAGAACTGACTGGGTTTCTGTCTGTCTGAGTGAGTCTCAGCTCATCCAACAGCCACAAAGCAACCGCTTAATGTCACTTGTCCCCACAAGTGCTTAGGTCAAGTCCCTGACACAAATCTTGACACAAATACAGGTGGACACACACAGACACACACGCACACACCCGTGTGAACATTTCAATTCCTCCGAGTGGTTCTGCTTCTGCCTTAGCCTGCGCCTCTCCAAAGAAGTCCACAGACTGGAGGTTCACAAGTGACAGCCATTTCTTTCTTCCTCCTGCTTCTGGAGGCGGAGTTGGGTGTCAGTGTTCGGGTGAGGGCTCCCTCTGGGTGCAGACCGCTGGCCTCGCCTATGTCCTCACGCAGCGGAGAGACAGCCAGCCGCCTGCTGCTGAAGGCGCTAGTCCTGCTCATGAGGGTCCCACCCCGGGCCTGTCACCTCACAGCCTCCGCCTCCAGCACCTGTGACTGGACTGTCCACCTATAAGCTGGGGGACACACATTCAGGCCACAGCAGCACTGACAGAGACACCCTGCCGAGGTCGGCAGGAGGTGAAAACCCAGGCAGTCCCGCCCGGCAGCCCAGAGGAGAGTGGAGAGCAGGAGGAACCGGAGGAGCAGGCCCTCTGGGGAGATGCTCCCTCGGGAGTCCGTTGGTTTAAGTCCATTTACTTTCCATCAGCTTGTTCACTCCTGACTGCTGCCGCCACTTTTCACCAGCCCGCATGTGCCAGGACTGTGCTGGACGCTGGGACACGCGCACACACGCACACACATACCCTCACGTGCACACATGCACCCACACACAGCACCCACACCCATGCATACACCCACACACGCACACAAGTGCGCCCTCACATGCACACGCACGCACACGCGGTTCCAACGGGGCGGGTCACCTGCTGATTTTCACTGCACCTTCAGCTCTCGCTGGAGCAGCCCCCGCCACGGAGAAGAAGGGAACCGCGACTGGGCGCTTGCCTGGTTGAATTTCAACAAGTCTGTTTAAATGCCTCATTTAGCATTTACAGCAGCTTGTGTGTAGTGGGGCCAAAGGCAAAAGTTTCCAAGCTGAAAATGTGGAAACTCGAAAGTCGTTTGGAGGGGGTCGTGCTGGAGGGGGCAGCGGAGCGCCTTGGAGACGCGAGCTGGCAGCAGATGGAGGAGACAGAGGCTGCGTGTTGCCTCCGAGCGCTGGCGGGCCTCGCGCTGCAGTGTTGCTGGTAGGATGGGTGAGTGGGTCCCATCTCTCTCTTTTGCACATCCCAGGACGTGGCTGAACCTTCGAGGGCTGTATTTTGCATGATCCTTTAGGGCTGTATGTGTGTGTGCGTGTGTGAAGGTGTTTGGTGTGGCCCACGACCCATCAGCAGGGACAGTGTCCATGGAAGAGCCCCCAGACCCCTCTCTGAACGTTTTGTGCTGCCCCCACCCCTGGAGCGACTGCGTGCTCCCGGGACAGAGACTGGCATCTCCTCAGCCCAACAGAAGGGACTCGAAGGAGGCTAGACCTGGTCATGAGAAATGAAGAAATGTGCCGTTTTGTGTCCAGGGCGCTGCTGGCCACAGCTCTTGTCGCCAGCACGGCTGCAATAATGGCACCTGCTTTTCTGGAACACCTACCAGGTGCAGGACCTGTGCCGGGTGCTTTTCTGGACTCAGTCACCCCCTCAGTGACTGTTCACTGAGCGTCTCAGGCAGTGTTCTTGGAACAGGGCTTAGCCCTGAGGATGAGACAGCAAACCAAACAGATGAAGGCCCTCGGGGGGCTTGAACCTCTGTAGGAAACAGATGTGCAGTTCAGGAGGGAGCCATGTGACGTTGGAAGGAAGAGTATTCCAGGCAGAAGGAACAGCAGGGATGAAGCTCAGCAGCAAGACAGTGGCTGGAAAGAGTGACTGAGGATCTGCCTGGTGGAGTAGCGGCTAGGTCAGTCGCTTCTAAAGGAGTGCAGACCACATGCCCCTGGGCTCACGTCCCGGGTCTGGGGTAAGCAACCATTGTGAACAACTGAATGAAAATAAATCAAGTGCTTCTTCTTCCTCTCTCTTCCTGCCTGCCTGCCTGCCTACCACTGTCTTCATTCCTGCCTGCACCTTTCCTTTTAAGAAGACAAAAAAAAAAAAAGTGAACCAGACAGAAAGCGGTAGAAATAAGTCAGCGGGATGGGAGAGGGAGATGAGTATGAGCAAATCAAGTATGAAGGACTTTATTGGCATTGGATTTATAAATACAGATCACTTGGCTCCGGTTTTGAAGTCACTTTGAGTCCGGTGAGGAAGGGAAACCTAGAGTCTGATCATTTTAACCAGAGCACTAAATGATAAAGCTGCATTCCAAGTCCACAGGGCTCCGGGAAGGGCATAGTTTAGTGGTCAATGCAAACGGAGTGGAATCTTGAAAGATGTGTCGAAAGGTTGTCAAGAACTGTGAAGAGCCTGAGAAGGATCTGAGATTTGTGTCCTATTTACAGTCCACAGGGAGCCTGTCACAGGTCCAAGAGTTGTGGCAGAAGACACGAGACCCCCAGATCAGAGACAAGGACTTATCTGTGAGCTTTGTTTTGCATTTGTTCCCCTTGTTCCCAAGACCCGTGGGGTGACGCGGAGCGGCCCAGGCAGAGCTGCAGATAGCGGCGCAGCAGAGGAAGCTTGAGTTTAGGAAACGCAGCCTTCTGCGAGGTGGCTGCTGGCCAGCCTGCCCCACTTGCCCTGGTGGGCGACAGTGTCTGTTCTGTTGGCCAGGAAACAAATCCTCCCTTGGACCGAGCAAGCCACAATCTCTGTCTTCAAAGACTGTTTTTATGCATCCGAGAAAAGATTGTCTGGAACAAGAGCTGTTAGGGCCTCTCCTCGCAGGACACTGAAATACATGGGAGACCCCGGGAGAACTTCCTCCAGAGGAGGGCAGCTGTGAGGGGCTGCGTCAGCGAACAGAAGCCCTAACCTCTACTGACACTTTTCTGAGTTGACATCCAACATGGAGCAGGTTAGCAAACGGGCGCCATTTCCCCTCACTCTTCAGGCCTCTAGAGTGGGAGCAGGAGTTTTACTGATCATCAAAGGCCGGTGAGAGAAACCAGAGGACAGGAAGTTGACTAAGGGAAGCACTTTAGGTGAGCAAGTTTCAAATTCACTCACCATTTTTTGCCAGGGCATGCCTTTCCTTGATTTTTTTCTACAAGACCCAAGTGTCCTTTGAGACGGGACTTTGTTCTGTGCTCTCAGGTAAAGGTCTGAAGCCAATACGTGATGGATTATTCTTGATACAGGAAGAGTGAGTGTTTCTCCAGCTCCAGATTCTTAGATCGGATGTTTTAACGTGGCTGGCCTCTGGGCACTAATACATTTGTTTGTTTGGCAACTTCACTCCGGGACATCTCATCAGGAATTTACACCTGTGTGGACATCAGGCTAGAGGTAAATACCTCTCTTTTTTGAATCAGAAGAACATGGCTTCCATATCTAGCCCCACTCTTACTGGTTGTGGGAATTTTTCTCGACTTCCTCACTTCTCTGTGACTCAGCTTCCATCTCGGCAATTAGGGGATGATCCCACCTCCCCCATGGGGTTGCTTGGAAAATTAACTGCTGTAAGGTTTCTTCATTCATATTTAGGGCTCTGTATATTCTAATTTGTTGATTATCTAAAAGAATCTTAAAACAGTCCCTGAACTATAGACACGTATTTGCTGATGAGGACATGGCCTCTCAGAGAAAATAAATAGGAATATGGAAGTATAAAATAAGGTCCTTGCTTTCCAGGAATTCACAGTTTGCTGATCTGACTGCCTTGGAAAGAACTGTATGAAAATAAGCCCAGGTAAGGATTCAAAATTCCATTATAGTGGCATAATTGTGAGGACATCGGAACAGTGCCTCCCAACTCTAACTCTAACATGTAGAAATTTCACATGAAGAGTCTTTCATTCCCTGGCTCAGACCCAGCCATTCTGGTCGTGAAAGCCTCAACACTATTCAACAGACAGATGCAGCTTCTTGAAAGAGGCAGGTTTTGAATTGGGTCTTAAAATGTGGGCAAACTACGGATAGGCTGAGAGAACAAGAGATGGCTTTTTTGCAGGAGGAACACATTATGAGTGGCGCTCAGAAGACAAGAATGGATCATATTTGCAGATCTAACCATGTTAATATGCCTAGTAATTCAAGCTTATTGGTTTTTCTGGACTTTAATAAGGTAAGTATTTTCTCATTTTCATGACCTTTTTCTGCACAGAAACTTAATTAACAAGCCTTTTCATTTCTTGAAGGTCTTCTCTTCAACAGCCCCGTGTCTCTTTCTCTGATACCACATGATGCTTTATCTGGAAATTGATATTGTATCTAAATTATTCAGAAGGAGAAACTCTAAAAGTCAGGCAGCGGGGAGTGCTCTCTTGATCAGTGATGAGACAATATATAAAGTTCCAGAGACTTCAAACTTCTGTGGGATGTTTAATTTGGGATAGATTCCACTGAAAATTGAAGCTAAGATGCTAAGTAAGCAAGGCCATGAGTTGAAAACAAATATCTCACCCTTACCTCACATGAAGTTTATTTTGTTTGGTGTCATCTTAATCAGAGGGGGCTCTCTTCGATAATATTACAAATCAGTGGTCAACATTTAAAAAGGAGAAATACAAAAAAATGGCACTTACTAATTTTCCTGAAAAGTTGGAAGGCTGATATATCACTTGGAATTACTTTTGTCTGCAAGCAACAAATAAAAAGTTAGAGTGACTTAAATCATGTGATAATTATCTCCTAGGAAACAAAAATGCAGAGGCTGGTGCAGGTGTGGCCTTTCAGGGTTCCGTTCCGAAGCCCTGGGCCCTGCAAAACAAGATGGCAACAGCATTTTCTGGCATTATGTCTAGACACCACACTGCCAGAGGAAGAAACAGGGTCTGTTCTTGGTGATTTCTTTGGAAGTCCAGGCATTAAAGTAGCTTTCTTCAAATTTCATTGACTAGAATTGGGTCACACATTCTTATGTTAATTATTAACAAGGGAAATGGAGTTCTCCTATTTGGCTTAGACCAATATGATTCCTGCCCTGGAAAGTAGAATGAGAATAAGATGCATTTTCCTTGAGTCATGTAGAGGAAGGGAAGTACATAGATAAGGAAGGAGACAATGGAATGGATATTGGGAAGCAATTAATACACATTGACATTACAACTTCTGTATTCCTTCTTGGCAAAAATTGGCAGGAGCTGGGTGTATGTTGCCTTTTAGTGGGGTAGATAGAGTCTTCTAATTGCCATAGTACTCCCCCACAGATTATTTTACATCCCATTTTACTCAATGCTTATTTAGTGCTTTAGCATTTGTGTTCGGGACCCCATAGCTATGCACTTCAGGAACATTGATTCAATGGCATTTCCAGTGACATTACCCAACAAGTTTGCATAATCAATCAGAATGATTACTTAATTGTTCCTTTCTCCCTTTGGCCATTAGATACTACTTGTCAACCTTTCAAAAGATGGATATCTTCTTTCCTCTTGTGACCGAATGCCCTGATCCTATCTTGCTTTTGGTAATGTACTGATCCTGTAGGCTCCCAGGAAAACCCCAATAAAAGTCTTTGGTCCCATCCTTGCTGCTGTGAAAAGGTCTTCAAGAATTCGTGTATTCAAAAAGCTGCCTCGGTAATGAACTAGTCTTAGTAGAGAAAGAAAACATTCAGTGTCAATCTTGGCTAGTGACAGGGTACAATTAACCCAGGATCAAATTGCAGCAAGATGGATGGGACCAGATGGTCCTGTTATTCAAACAAAAGGATTATACAGAAAGTGTCCTTCAGACGGGAGACATTTTTATACGTGTAACTCCCGAATGAAAAGAGACAAGGGTGAACTCTCACAATTTCCAAACAGATATTATAGAGCAGGAAAACTAGTAAATGATGTTTTAACTCATCATTCCAGTTCTTAATTGGTGACTGGTAAGGCACACATACACTGTCAGATTTGAAAGGTCTTAAAGCCGTAGTTACTAGAAAATTCTAGGTTGAGATCAAAGACTTTCATGAGAAAATCTGGAATGTTAAATTGAGTAAAGTGGGGGCCAATAATATAAAGAGACGATGTGGAGAATTAATTTGTTCTTTCAGGAAGACATTTTAAAGTTCTCTTACACCTGCTCCTAAGGCTTGGTGTTATCACAATGAGCAATTTGGGTAATGTTTTTGCTTTCTTTAGATTACAGCTGGAAGAGAAATTTGATAAAGTAAGTCACACATAGAAAAGATGATTTTGGAGTGATTGGCGCTATAGAGCATATGAGGAAATTCACATGTTGGTTGCACAGTGACCAGTGAGGACTAGAGGGCGGGTGCGGTGTGCTGGCAAGTGGTTCTCTGGTGGGACGAGCCCGGGTTTAGTGTTGGCCTGTTTCTTGGATCTAAATACTCACCCCACAACCGACTTCAGGCCACCGACATGGCTAGGAGTGGGAAGGAGAAGTATAGTATAACCCAGCTCCAGAACACTTCTGGGAGTGTGTGTTAGGTTACTTTCAGAAAAGGGTGGAAAGGAGGGTCTCAGTGACAGTGACATTGAGCTCACATGTGAGTCGTAAGGAGTTTAGTTAATCAAGAGAAGGAAGATCCAGAGGGAAGGTTCCCCAGGCTGAGAAGACGTGTTTCAAGTACAAATGTCCTGAAGTAGAGACCAACTCAGTGTATCTACCAGTGGAAGGGAGGCTCCTTAGGGAATGGACTTTAGAAAACAGTAGAAAATAGAGGGATAGGAGGAGGCTAAATCATGAAGGACTTGGAAGACCCTTTTAAGAAACTCAGATTCCATTATAAATGCAATGGGATATTGCCTGAAATTTAAGAAGGTGATCAATCATAACTGTCTAGCAGAAGGATATATTTAAAATTTGTATGGAAGAAATTTGGTTGTTCCAAAATGGAAGGTGGAGAAAGAGAAGAAGTAGACTTTGTTGTTTTTTAGTCTACATTTTGACTTATTTTCAATCTCATAAAGAATATTGTATGTGAACCAATGGGCATGGCGTCCGGCACACTATGAGCGGTGGATAGATGTTCCTGATTGCTGGCACTGGACTGGATTAATTTGGAAGGGGGTCTCACGGACGGTTAGTGATGTCTCCATAGCTTTGGGCAGTCCACAAAGGTAGGAAGGGCGTACAGAGCAGGAGTGGCAGTGGAGTTCAAACACATTGCTGAAGATGTGATGAAAGGCAATCACTAACTCCAGCTTTCAAAACTTAGTTCGGGAGAGATATATTAGGTTGACACATCCCTGAGGAACAAGAGTTGGCTAGATTGTTTTTTTAAAGGAAAGGTGCAGGCAGGGAGAGAAAGCAGGAAGAAGCATCTCCATTTCATTCTATTTAGTTGTTCGCATTCGTTGTTTCCCCTGGGCCCGGGGCTCGATCTCCGGGGTATCTGGCCTGTGCTCCTTTGGAAGCAATTGACCCAAATGCTGCTCCACCAGGGTGCATCAAGTTGGCTAGATTTTAAAACATGTTTGAATTATAGTGCATTTATTTATGTATTCATTTCCTCTGATCAGGGCACTCTTGTCCAGTCACAAAGTGGGCACCATCTGGCCCCTTCAAACACAGTTTAAGCACAAATGTATGAAATGAAGATGCCTTGTGGGTTTTCCCTTTTTGCTATTATTGATTCCTTCCCTTTTCCCATCATTAACCAGTGAGCAGAAACCCTCTAAAAGACGAATGCAGAATATTATTCTCTGTATTGACAGAAACAACAATGCTGATGTTAGTAAGAGAATCAACCGAGTGCCTCCTGAATATTTGTGGAGGGTGCCAATGCTTTGCACACTTAGGCGCCACGCAGTCCGGAGAGGGGCAAGCATTTTACATGTATTTTTGGGGAAAGGAACTGAGGCTCAGAAAGTGTGAGGTGTTGCCCAAGCCAGGCTCCATGGCCCGAGGCGGTGGTGCAGAATCCGTGACCGTCACACCGGTGTTTGAGGTCTGTCCAGAACTGGAGCTGACCCTGAAACCCTGCATAAAAATCACACTGCATTTTAGACCCTCATCCTGTGTTCTGAACATCTTTTATGTTCCAGCTCCCTCAGAGCGTCGTGCTATCTTCCTAAAGGGTCCTGGCATTTCAGTCTCTCCTGTGAACCTATGAACAGCTCCACATGGGGCTCTTTAAAGGGCATCTCTGGCCATGTAACTAACGCCTTGACTCAGCAGCCTCAGTGGTGCCTGCGTGAATGAGAAGCAGACTTGGCACTTGGCAAACTAAGCTCCAGAAAAGAGCTTGTGGTTCAGTCAAAGCAAGGACTTAGCACTGGCGTTTTGGTCCGCTGGGATGCTGAGTGCCGGCCGCCACCTGTGCCGCATCTCCTGGGGCTCGGGACTGCCTTCTCCCAACGTCCACATGAGACTCCGTGTTTCTGGGAGGCAGGGACTTTGCTGGATGTGTCTGTGTAAAAAGTAGGAATTTGCATCACGACACTACACAATGTCACATATCTTTCTTCCTTTAAATCAAATCCAATCTGTTTACTGTAAGGTCACTCACTCCCAGAGTGGACGGGAAATCCACCCATGCTGTTCCCACCTCAAGAATCCTAGCTCTCTCTAGGAGCACCGAGAGCACAGGGTTTCATGAGTATCCCCAGAAGTCATCTTTCAGTTTTCCAACTGCTTGTCGAGACTCGCTGTCCTGCTTCCCTGTGACCACTGGGGTGCGGGGTGCAGCACTTTTCCTTCAGTACTGAACTTGGTCAAAGGGCTTAACTCAGACTCAGCAGAGTCACAGTTAGGACACAGCAGTGGGTGATGCTTGAGCTCTGGATCCAAATTTCCCAGGTCAGACCCAGCTCCACTATTTCTAGTCATTTGCTCATGGACAAAAGCTTCCTTGTACCTCAGTTTTCCCCATCTGTAAAGTGGGCTATCCACAGTGTCTCCTCATGCACTTCCTATAAGGACCAAAAGAAATAAAGGATTGAATAGAAATAAAGGATTTAAAACAATGCCTGACAGGTAGTGTTTCATAAGCATTAGGGAATATCCTCAGTGGAGATGGTGTGGGGTGTATGAAACAGCAGTTATGACCATATCCCTGCCAGCCCTGTGTAGCCTGAATTAGATGATTCTTTGTTGTTCAGTTTCTCCATGTCAGTTTCCTGTTTGTGAAACAAGAGCACCATGTAACTCTAAGGCATTGCATTTATGTATTTAACAGGGATCTTAGCACATAGTGAATGTGAGGGTCAGATTCAGCAAGGACTAGAATGTGCTCGGCGCAGTGGCTAACTCGTAGAAAGGGATCGATTAACGGCAGCTTCTACCGTTCTCCCTAAAATGGCCTTCATTGTCATGGGCACCTCTGACCGCATGGGGTACGGCTTGGACAGTACAATGACTAATATAGAGTCACCGGTGTCATTATTTCGAAAAGCATCAAAAAAAAAAAAAAATAGGCTTAATTTAAAGACACGACTTTGCCAGAAGTTTTATGTAGATGTTTTTTATAAACATTGCTTCATAGTTGATCCCCATGGTTTTACAGTTAATGATATCTAAATATATTAAAAATATGCCTCCTAAGACTGTCTGAATGATATAGGATTTTGATCAACTTTCCTTGTGCTGGAAATAAATTGATTCAGTTTAAATACTTTGTCTAAAAGTTATTTGCCCTGGAAAATACCAATCTAATTCCCTTACAAGTAAGAAAATTATAAAGAGAGAGATCTAATCAGTGAGTAGAATATAGCCTTAGAAAATGTGTATCAGCATACCTTAACGAAAGTAGAATAAATCTTGAAACTTTAATATCCCCCTTTCTTGGACCTAAATAGGCCCCTTTGGAAAACTATTTTATTGTTTCTCATTAAATTAGAATTGTGCTGAGGTGCCACTATCTACCGTTTCCTATTATTATTAACGGAAAAAAAATCGCTGCATATTCAGCATTTCCCCAGTCCAAGCCAACAGAAAATTCTCCCCACACTTAGGTTTGTCTGTTTCATTTTTAAACAAAGTTTCCTTTTTTTGTTTACATCTGCATTTAAAGATAGCCATCCTTTCTAGTGACCATTAAGGAAATTTAATGTATAGGTTTTCTTCTGTGCCTTGAAATGAGCAGTTGCTCAGGAGAAGTAGGGGCAAAGAGTACAGAGGAGAGAAATCTTGCTGAGCTGTGCAGGAGGAGATCATTTCTCAGCCACCGGATGCAGGAAGTATCATTTTTCAAAGCATGGGTGGTTTGCTAGTCCATGAGAGGATACAATCTAACTTTTGATGTGTCCAGGAGATTGAAGGCATCTGAACATAGTCAGCTCTAGCGGAGTACCAGGCACTGGGTGTCTACAGCAGCAGACATCGATCTCTCACAGTCCCGGAGGCTGGCAGTCCAAGGTCAAGGTGCTGGCACGTTCGAGCCTAGTGAGAATGATATGTGGTCGCTCTCTTGTCATTGTTTCCTCACATGTCAGAGAGGACAGAGCGCTAACACTGTCTTTTCTCAGAAGGGCATTCATCCCCTTCTTGAGGGCTCCACCCTCATGACCTGCCAAAGCCATCAGCTCCAAATACCATCACGGTGGGAGTTAGATTTCACACAGGCATATTCAGTTCATGATGAAAGGTGTGATGGGGTTGATGCCCCCTCCAGAGTAATGCTGCTCTTCACCATGGTCCTCAGAAATGTGCTCCCGTGTTTGTCTTCTGACTCATGCCTGAAGGAGACACCGAGGGCCATCAGTGCTCTAGCAGCACAGCTGACCTACAGCTGTGTGATGCTGGGGTTTGGGGACCCGACTGCATGTGGCAGCAGCTACTGGAGGCTCCATGAAGCCAGACTACCCTCGCCAGTCTCCTTTTAGGTTCCTAGTAGCTCCTTGACCCCTTACACTGTTTTCCACCCCTATACAAACACATGTACAATTATTCGGATACAAAGTTATAACATATCCCTTGGGAGGCTTTGTTATAACTGTATCTGAGCAATTGCACGTGTGTTTGTGTAGCGGTGGAAAGCTGTGTCAGGCGCCCAGGAGCTCCTGGGGATAGAAAACAGAGAGACCCTCTTTACCACCAGTAACTGTCAATGTCCTCATAAAGACTGCCATGCCCCTCATGACACCTTTCTCCCCCATCCTTATCCTATTGTCTAATCCTTCCACTTGGCTCCAGGCAGCCACGCGAGTCCCCTTGCTGTCACTGCCCATGCCATTCCCTCGCCTCTTCTGGTTTTGGCTCAAATGCTACCTTGTCAGGATGACCTTCCCTGGGTCCTCACTTTAAATTTACAGTTATTTTCTCCCTTCCAGGACCCACTAAACCCTTTCCCAGATTTTTTTTTTTCCTTTCTACCCAAGGCTTTATTGTCATTTGACTTACTAGCTATTTTACTTGCTTCTCTATTCCTTGTCTGCCTCTTTCAAATAAGACTGCAAGCTGTGCGAGAGTAATCACTTGTTCTTACCACCCTCTTTCCTTTGTCACTGATGGTCCAGGTACCTGACAAATACGTTGACCAGTCAGTGCTTGAGCATGAGACGTGCTGAAAGACATCCTGGAAGCTATGGGCAATACCAGTGTGTCACGGAGGCTGCTCGTGAACGCTAAGGTGGGGGTTGGCAAGATGAGGGTGGAGTGATAAAGGCTGTGGACTCGGAGAGAGACCGGAGGGAGTCAGGGACTGGTGGGGCCCTGGAAGCAGACAGGGACAGGATTACCAGGAGCGTTAGGTCCTCTGCTAGCCCGTAAATGGAAGTAGCAGATGTAAACATTAATCTTCAGGAATCTGGGCAGAGGCTCTCTCTAAAGGGCCAGAATCTGCTTAGATAAAATTCTACCAATTCCAGAGCAGGGCGTTTATCTTGGATTTTCCCAACATACTGGCGTAAATCAAGCAACTTCTGGCCTTGGAGAGCTGATCAGAGAGGAAGGTAACTGAAGAAGGGAGACCCAGCAGGAACATCATCCTGATGAAATCCAAACTCCAGTTCTGCTGCTCTGCCACGTGACGTTAGGGAAACTATTTCACCTCTCTGAACCTTGCTACTCATCTGCAAAGTGAAGTTAAACATGCCCTTTAGTTCAAGTCCTTGCAAGCACTAGACTAAAAAAGTAAATGTCGGCTCACATGCTTTTCTTAATAGCAGCTACGGAATATATGGAAACCCTACTTATGAAAAGAATCACTTCAGGAATGATGATGCAAATTAACGAGGCATCTTATTTTCAAGAACGTTAAGGTTGACTTCATTTTTACAAGGAAAAATAAATGAAAATACAATATTGTGGCTTTTCCTGGCTTTTTCTTCTGAAGCATGCTGCTGAGTAAAACATAAAAAATATATAATATAGGATACATGCAATAACACAGGAGTACTTGTATTTTTCTTAATAGCATCTCGTAGGACTATATTTTATAGCACCGAATGTCAATATGGCAATGGATGATTTAGAGCACAGAGCAGTTTCTAGCTGCTGCATCCTTTGTGCTTCCCTAATATTGATGGAAAGTGCTGCTTCGGTAGAAGCATATTCTTGAGTTGTAGACCAATGCTGTAAATGTCTCCCTCTTTCGAGGAGTCAGGTAGAGTCTGTTTTGAGACCCTGGGAAGAATACCTCATCATTTTTGAATCCTGTGAGTACTATGGATTATACTTTATTTAATATATACAGCATGTAAATAAGTTTCAGAGGCATAAAAGCTTCAAAACTAAACGAAAAGGAAAATTTAATAACCGGCCGATTTTTAGATTGTGCACTAAATAATCTGCTTTTCATCCTAAGAAAGGGGAGGAGGAAGGCAGAGTTTAATAGACATATATAACAAATTAAAATCCACTATCTCAGGGGTGTAAATCACATTCCGTGAACCAAACAATGTGGTTTTCATCAGATCCCCTCCAGCCGCTTTTCCTGGGAACAGGAACATAATTCACCCGGCTGTTTACAGGGAGACACTCCTGACAAAGGACAGGAGGGGATGGGGTCCACACTGGTCACCAAAGTCTGCCTGGGCCAGCATGTGGATACCAACATGTCTGTCGGAGGATGTGCTTGGAACTCTGCGGAGAGGTAAAAGAAGAGAAGGTAAAAAGAAGCAGGAATTTGCCTAACTGTGACTATCTTGGGATTTAAGACAGTGGAACTGGTTTCAGAGTCTATTGAACTCAGCTTCAACTGGGGTGATTTTGGTCCCTAAGGGATGTATGACAAGGCCTGGAAACAGTTTGGGTTGTCACAGCTGGGTGGGTGTTATCGGTTTTGAGTGAATAGAGGTAAGAGATGCTTCTAAACGTCGTGTAAGACAGAGAGCAGTCCCCTAGGAAGGAATTACTCAGCTCCAAATCTCAGCCGTGCTGACACTGAGAAGCCCTTGGCTAGAGCTTGCAGCGTTTGGTGAGTCTGAGGTTTTATTCCCATGAGTGAGTCATCTAAAGACCCTGAGATCATAAACAGGAGTTTTCATTAGAAGACCCCAAGTTTCACTATCATCGGGAATGTTCTGTTCTTGAATTATCTGTGCCAGCAAGTGGTGGGGCTGATGTCAGGGCACAGTGGCCTCAATCCCTCTGGATTCTTTTTCTTGTGTTGGATGATGGTAACACTTACCTCCCTGGGAAGCTAGCCTAGGACATGGGCAGAGGTCACCCTCGGGCACGAGACTCGCCCCAGAGTGTCTCCTCTGTAAGCGTGCTGGGCAGTGGTGGGAAGAGGTCCGCTGCCCGCGTCTGAGCAGGACCCGGGTTGTGGTCAAAGAGGCGACTCGGTCTCCAAGACTGTCAGCCCCTTCCTTTGTAATAGCGTTAAATTTGTTTTTAAAAATTCATGCTGTGGGTTTTGAGGTTAGCGTTGTATCTCCAAAAGTTTGTTAAAGATTGCATTAGACAGATTCTTTTTAATGGACCGGCTCTGCACTTGGGCCCTTTCAACAGAGTGTATTTGGCGAAGAAAGGAAGGATGCGAACTCTAGTTTCTCAGCAAATTTCCCTCAACTAGTGTTGCCGGTGTCCCAATGTCTGTGAAAATTTTATGGGAGGAAGACTTTTTGTCCTTATTCTGCTTGACTGAATCATTTGTTCAATTATGTTTTAAATCAGCATTTCCTCAAATTGAAGAACAATGAATGCTAAAGTATAGCTTGGATTATTATACATGCAATTTGCATCAAAGTTAAAAAAGTCGCTATCTCTGTGGCACCCGGGTGCTGCCTAGAAAGGCAGCACAAAACCCATGGAAAGATGATATTGTTGGGCTGAGACCTCAGTGATCTCATTATACAAAGCGCGGTCTAGCCACCCGACTGAGTGGGCTTCTAATCAAATCAGAACCATTTGGAATAAAATGGAAACTTCACGTCAAACTGCTGAGACAACGCTTTTAATTAGCACTCCCTTGGATTTTGAGTGTAAAGTTCTAAATTTCAGTCTTTCAATCTTTTCCCAGCTGTTTTCTGAAGGCGGGTGGTGGCTGGGCCCGGGGGATTCAGGGTGGCAAGGGTGGTGTGTGTGCAGACCAGTCGTGCTCACCGGCCCGTCACCCCAGGCGTCCTGAGAAACAGCTGCCGGCATTTGTCGTATTTATTGGAATTCTGCAATGTTTTGGTGCGAAGACAGAAAGAAACCTATGGCTAAAACAGGTTGCAAAACCTCTGGAGCAGTTGTTAAAGATTCCCAGACGGAGGAGCTCTTTTTTATAGCCACACAGTAATGTGGATGATTCACACTCAAGAGCAAAAGATTTAAAAATTTTGAATGATAGGAGAAGGGCGAAAGGTAGAGTAGCTCCTCTTGAACCTGATGGTCTGTTACATTTAATTAGTTACTAACTGGAATCTAAACACAGGTTCCCTCCCAGAACCTTCCATCTGCCCTCCCCTCCCCTCCCCTCCCTTCCTCCTTCCTTCCTTCTCTCCCTTCCAGCACGTGTGTTTACTGAATAGCAAAACAAAGAAAACAAAGAAAGAAAACACAGACAAGCTAATTTCAGAGAGTGATAAATGCAATAAAAGAAATTAAACTGTGAAAGGATGGAAACTATGTGGGCAGAAGAGAATGGAGACTATTTAAACAATGACTTTTTTTTTTCAAAGGAAAAGTGCAGGTAGGAAGGAAGGCAAGCAGTGCTTCCCTAGGCAGGAAGAGAGAGAAGGAATAAGCACTTTATTTTTTATTTAGTTGTTCACGCTGGTTGTTTCCCCCTAGACCTGGGACTTGAACCCATGGGTGTGTAATTTGCTCCTTGGGAGGGGCCTGACCCAACCGCTGCTCCACCAGGGCACACCTGAACAAGAGACATGTGAAAACCACTGAAAGCATGCATCATCCAAGAGACTTCCCTGTTCTACTCCCCACCCCAAGGTATAGTTTTGAGGGGAGGAAGAGTCTTCTATTTGCTTAATTATATGATCTACTGTTACACCTTCTCACAAGGCAGACACGGCCTGGGCTGACCTCTGGTTTGAAGTCTCAGAATCACATCCAGGTGGAGCATGCTAAGCCGTTATCTACCGGGAGATTTAACATTCATTCAGGTTCAAGTTGAATGCATGTGCTAGCAGAGGTGAAACACTGTTCTTGATTTCACTGGAGGAAATGTGTGATTTGTTGTGGACAGTCCTCTTTAAAGGGTAATACTTCACCTGAAGCCTGAAGGTTGAGAAAGAACCAGCTGTATGAAGATAGAGTGTACAGACAGATAAAGATACAAATATTCTGGTCCCAGACCACAATCCTGCAAAGGTGTGATGAGGAAGCTCTCATTACGTCAGGAGGACAGAAATAGACATTAATGATGGCACTGAGGTCCCCCATTCACACGAGCCTGACCCCCTCGCCTCACGGGGCCACACCTATTCCAGCCCACATGGAATTTCTCTAAAGTGTTCCTCGGTAAATGAGCTGCCCCTCAGGAGGCTGCGCTGATGGATTTGATGCCTCACTGATGCAGAAAGTTAAGACTGCCACACAAAAATATCAGCCATGCCTCTGAAAATAACCATGTTGAATCCTACGGCCAATTCGTATCTGCTATTTCTGGTGATGGCTCAATACAAAGGCAGGATGAGCTCGAAAGTTGTTCAAGGCATTTAGCAAGTGTTTAAAATCATTGTCACATACTTCTCTTTTAAAAGTCGATTTTTGCTTTTGTTTTGAGTGTGAGCATTAGCTTACAGTTAAAAAATCCAGTTACCCATGTTGACCCAGAATGGATCTTTCTTGGCGCCCCAGTTTGAGGAGTATTAGTTGACACATAACATAGCATTGCATCTGTTTGGGGTCTACAGTTCCGTGATCTGATCTAAGTCACTCTTGCAGCCGATCACCACGGTAAGTTGAGTCAGCAAAAATCACTACACAGGTATACCTTTTGTTCTTGTGATAAGAGCTTTGAAGATCTACTTCCTTAGCAACTTCCAACACGCACACTAGCATTGTTACTGATAATCGCCACGCATGCGTTTCCTCCCCAGAAAGTGTCTATCTTAGAACTGATGTCATCACCTTTTAAAATTATTTTTTCCATCATGCCTTTCTACCTGGGTGAGCTCTCATGTCTCATCGGCTCCCGTGTGCCATACAGCTATCGCTGGACACTCTTTTGTATCGTTCATTTCTATGATTGTTGCGTTTGGATCTTTCTGGAATGTTCTCATTCATTCATTCCTCTCCTGACCTTGGTGAGCCTCTTCATAACCATCACTCTGAGCTCTTCCTCAGATAAGTTTGCAAATCTTCATGTCTTTACAGTCTTTTTCAGAAGTTATGTCTTGTTCTTTCATTTGGGACATGTTCCTCTGTTCCCCCATTTTGTCTGATTCTCTGCGCTTACTTCTGTGTATGCATCAACGCCGCCCCCTCTCCTGGTCTCAGAGGAATGCCCTTGTTCAGGTGGAGGTGCTGTCTGGTGGGACAGTGCTCCCTGGTCCCCTGAGCTCGGGGCTTTGGGTGCACCCCATGTGGGCTGGGCCTGCCCTCCTGTTACATCCGTGTGATGCGATGGGTCAGGCTGTGGGGTGCTGGTGGGTGCTGCAGTGGGCCTGTGCCACCCACAGTGTTCTGCCACAGTGCAGTGGGCGGGCGGCACCGTGGCCTCTCCCACGAGCAGGTTGGCAGCTTACAGCCTGTGGCCCAATGGCCTGCACTGGTTTTGGGTGTTGGAAGGTGACACTGAGTGGTTCTAGGCTCTGCATAGTTGTGCACCGTTATGACTCACAGGGGCTGGAGTTCTCACGACTCACCCACCCAGTGTTTAGGAGTCTGGGGGGAGAGTTCTAAGATGTACCCGTGGGCACTGGAATCAGCTAAGGTGGCACAGATTTTCTGAGATGGAACCCTCCAGTATTTCTGATCTGGGGTCCGTGCCCCAAACTCCTTCCTCTCAGGTAGATGTGGTGAATTCATTTTCTTATGATTCGAGTTTCTCAGCTCCGAGTTACTGCACTGGGTGAGTGAGTCTGCGTGAATCTTGAAGGATGGGCTCCCCATTCCCTGTGCTGCTATGATTTTCCTGGCTGTTTTCTCCCCACCAAGCAGAGCTCATCTCAGCTGTGCAGGATTGAAAGGTGGGGACAGGCAATTCAGGCAGCCATGCTTCCCTGCTCCCCAGGGAAAACTCCACTTTCAGAATCCTCCCTGCCAGCATCTCCATGCCCAGGCGAGAGCAGGTCTCTGCCTTTCCTACCTGTCCGGTGCTGGTCCTTCAGTCTCTATCGTGGGATTTCTGGTTGTCCAGTTTCCCACATTGCTGAAGAGTGCTGGACAGTGGTTTTGTAGAATGCCGCCCCTCAAGTTTTTTCCTGAAGATTTCTCTTGATTAGCTGTGTGTTGAGTGTGAATCGGGAGGATGAGACAGAAGTGATGCTGTGTGAAATATGCATATGAGATATTTAGCTCTTCAAGACCCTTTCCTTATGGATGCAGTCGATGCAATAAAACAGTGGAGTCACAGCTACTCAGAGTTCAGATTTTAAATCCGTTCATAAGTTATAAATTGGATGTAGTTAGTGTTGTCATGGAAGGACTCTCGAATCACCCGCAAAATAGAATACTCATATATATGTACATATTTAGACATGCATATCCACACACATATACTGTATAATAATGTGTAAATGTATAGTAATGCCTATAACAAGTGTACTTGAAGACAAAGAGCATATATCTGCAAAATATAATTTCAATGCTATATATGCCCTTATATTGCCATTTTCATTTCTTGACCTTTTTTGTTTTATTTTCATTTTTGTCTGATTCACTTGGTTGACTTCGCCTCTGATGCAACTGCAGCTAACTGGCCTCATGGAGCTGTGCTGGAAGGAATACGCTAAATTAGGTATGATTGGCAAATTGCTAATTCTGTGTACACGATAGAAGAGTTGATAAAGTGCTGCTGCTGAAGAAGACGATGATTTGAGTATTTTGACCATATCCCATTTCCTTACACTAATATTCACTATTGTGGCCTTTTCCATGTTGACAGATGTCAGATCGTGTTTTTTCTCTTCATCAGTAAAATGAATCAAACATAAATGTACCGACGATATGGCCCAATATGTAGACACCTGTAACTCCCATCTTCAAATTCAATCTGCCGCACAACCTCCTACGACCAAGGCATTTCACCTGAACCCCTTGACATGGAGAGGATTTCACCTCAACCCTGCATCCCAAAGTACTTGTGTCCATGCGATGAGAAGGATCAGGTAGAACAATATTATTTTGTGGTTATAAGACATCAAACCTCAGTGAACTTTAGTTCCCTTAATGACTCCTTAAACATTTAATATCATGTTAAAAATCATACAAATGTACAAGCAGAGAGTGGGTTGGAGGGTGGGAGGTGGGAACAGCTCAGACCAAGGAAGAACACTGAGTGCTTTATAGGATGTGTGCATGTCTCTGTCCTGAGAAAGCAAACCACACAGCTGATTATTTGGGCCCTATATCAGACAATAAACTTTATTCTGCAATAATAAAAATATGCAGTTACAGTCAGGTGAGGTTTTTTTTTAGAGTTAATCTAGCCTTTTGAAATTCCCTATTTAAATATAAATCTTTATGGTGGAAATAAACACGTGCTAAAGTCAGAAGAAAAGTATAATGGTTCCCTTTGTAGCTCACAGCCCCATTTCAACAATTATTGGCATTTTACCTCTTTGAGTTCCTCTTTGCCCCACGAATATCCCTCCTCCCCCACCTGTTGTATTTTAAGGCAAATTCCCACCATTGGAGATTCACTGTCAATTCTTCCATCTGTATCTTTCTAGAGTACATTTTTAAAACATGTAAAAACAACTTCTTGATATCACAAAAAACAGTTCTATGATCCTTGGAAATAGTAGAGGTCTTTAAGGCTATCAGAAAACATCACCTTTGGTACTGAACCCATTTTGACGAACCATTAACTAGGTAAAGCTTCTAGGAGTCGGTACAGAGCGCCTCATCCCCCCGAAGTCTGGCAACACAGGCTCTGGAGTTGTCATCTTACAAGTGGAATAGACTAGTATTGGCAGGATTTTTCCATGAAGAACAGATGATAAACCTTCTTGCCTTCGATGCCCATATAACTTGTCATCCTTCCATTGTAAGCAAAAGTGGTCACAGGTAACATATAAAGATACAGGCGTGGCTGTGTTTGAATGAAACTGTATTTACAATAAGTGAGGCTGGTTCTTTGGGTCACAGTCAGCTGACTGTGGCTGCAGAGAAGTCATCAGGTTTGCAAGTTCTGACCAGGTCAATAGCATCTTGAAGACCTGAGTGTGCTCGGTTGAATTTCTATGCATTCGGACCCAAGATAACTTCCACATCTGTCTCAAACAAATGCAAGATTTTGAACAGGTCACTTCTGGACACACACGTCTCATTTTTCAGATGAAGATGGAGCTACTGCTCTTGCTTAAAAGGTGATTATGGGATGAAACAAGATGATGGATAACTGAACTGGAAGGAAGAACTCAGACGCCAGGTTTCACTGCCTACTTCACCTTGACAGGTGGCGTAGTTCCCTGTCGATGATTCTAAAGTTAATTTTATCCCTCACCTTCCAAATTTTCTGGATGCCAGACGTAGCAAGTCAACTTATGTTCACGGAGTCAGGGACCATTCTGCGAGATTTATGTGCGTGCTCCTGTTTGATTGGTCAGGTGTTATTGTCTCTATTTTAATGGTGAAGAAAAGGGACTGACCTCCCTGGAGTGAGGTGGGGAATCAGGACTTGGACTGTGTCTCCACGGCATTCACCTCTAGTGACATTTAAGGCACAGTGTCCCCTTTCCGCTTTTGAATCATCACCGACTAACTCGTTTGTAGTCTATTTGGTGCTCTCCTACTTACCTGAGCTCATTTGCGCTTTCCAACAGAGGCACTAAGTGACTCACTCAAGTTACTACTCTGAGTAGCGTCTACTTCTCCTTAAGGACAGAGCGTTGCTGTCACTTCCCAAGAGTGACCTCCTCTGATTCCCCAGACTGGGCCAGGTCCCTGTAATAGATGGTCTTATGGTGACGCCCTGAATTTTCTTCACTCAGCACATTTCCTTCTGCGACATGAGCTGAGACCCCATGGCTGCAGGTGTGGCCTCAGATAGCTGGTATACCATCAACTCACCAGTCAGGTGGGGAGACAACTGGGCAGAGAGGTGCCCCCGGCTGGGGAGCGGAGTGGGTTGCCCCTTTCTTAACCGGGAATGTGAGATGTGTGCATGAGTGTGTGCGTGTGTGCCTGTGTGCATCTGTCTGTCGGTGTATAAAGGGCATTTCCTACTATTATATATGAAAGGGCCATGGGAAGACATTCTGAAACGCAGGAGAGGGGCCTTACACACTCAACTGTCTTTAGAGGTCAAATGAGTAATATCAAGCGCCCCCTGGTGGGTTAGTGGTTAAGTCGGCTGGGTGCAGTCCATGTGCATCCCAAGGACCAGAGTTCACAACTGAGGGATGAAGGCAACAACCAAGAAGAACAATTAAATAAGATAAATGATAAACACTTCTTCCCCCTCTCTCTTCCTGCCTGCCTGCTCTCCTTCATTCCTGTCTGCTCCTTTCCTTTAAAAAAAAGAGTAACTTAACACATGAAAGACTAAGCATGAAAGAGAGAATGATGAGGTCTCTCTTCAGCCTCAAGAGATTCAAATTCAACATGTTAAAAAAAGTCACTTTGAAGACAAAGGAGATATAGGCACGGTGGTTTCCAGGGAACTCAACTTGGCGTTTTCCCAGGAGAAGGAGATGGGGCGAGGCTGTGCGGGAGGACAGACAGCAGAGAGGAGTGGCTGTCACACAAGATTCTGGGGAATGGTGACTCTTGGGGGTAGCCTACCAGATTCCTCACTCTCAGATGAGTATAGATGCTCTTTTAGGTTAAGACAGTGGTGGAGAGACCTCCCCCAACAGCAAGGAGCTAGAGGAACAACATGTTGGTTCTCATATGCTAACTAGGTTGGGACTAACCCAGCCCAGGGACATAAGACCACTTTCTCTTTCTTATTTTGGCCTTCTGGGATATTTTTGAACTAAGGTGGTTGACTTTTGTTTCAGCAAATTCAAAACAGATAATTGGAGCAATTCTGATGTTCCCGGGTGCTCCTAGGCACGAATTTTCTTCTTCTCCTTATTAATTTCTCATTTGGCTTCCAGGTGACATACAGGTGCTACTGCTCCTGTTATCTTTAATGGAGGTCTTTACCATTTGCCATCATCTGGGTCTGGGCAGGTAGTTCCCAGGTGCCTGAGGGCTCTGTGTGGGCTCCTAAGTTGATTTCGGGCCATCCTAGAGACCAAGTGTGCCAGACTCACTTATTGGAGCTGACCTCCATTTCTCATTTCATCATCTTAAAAGTTGCAAGCTCAGCTCTGGGGTTGGCCACGGTCTATCTGGTAGAGAGAATCTTGATGGGGTTTCTTCTCACTTCCTCCAAAAGGTCAAAAGCTAGTGTCTTCTGAGGCTACAAAGACCACAGGGCCTTGGAGAAGGACTTAGATTACAGGCTGGACAGAATTACCATCTATCCCAGCACGTGCTTTGGCAGACACATCCAGAGGCAGAACATTAATTGAACCAACTGCTCAAAACATGGATAGTTAGGCATGAAACCCAAGGATGCTTGCAGATGAAATCTTGGCATTGTTTCTTGTTCTGTGCGTGTCAGAAGGGGGAAGGGAAGGAACCCGCGGAGACAGACGCCCACTCCTCCTCTGGTGGGATAAGTGTGGTGTAAGATAATAAAATACAGTCTGGGACACCCCATTTCCTGTTCCTGAGATCCGTGTCCCCAGCAGTTCAGAGCAATGAGGAGGCAGGAAGCCTTCTATTCTGCGGAAAGGATGGGGGAGTGGCGTTGTGGGGGAGTGGAGGTTCTGATTACTGACACCCTCAGAGCAGCCCACAGAGCTGCAGCCACCAATGCCAGTATTTGTCACTGTCACTTCACAAGTGCTTGGTATTGTTCAGAAAATTGTATGTGTAAAACAGAGTTGCCTGCACCCGCTTCGACAAGGAGCAGCCGTGCAAGGGTGCTTGGAACTGAAGCAGGCTTATGTGTCCCATTATGTGCCCCAGCCAGAGTCATAAATAATGGTGACAAGTTTTTTTTCCCCATCCCATGTGACAGTCCTTGACTCTGCCTCCTGTCTTCTCTCCCCTCTGCCTCATGGACTAGACTTGCCAGGCTGGGTGATGATAGATGTTAGCGGGCAGCAAATGACAGCTGGATAGATTTTTTAGTTGGTGCTTTAGAGGGAATCAGATATGCTGTATAAAGCAATAAAAAAAGCACACTCACAAGGTGGATTAAAAATAGCTAGCACAGCAGTAACCTACTTTGTTGTTTATCAAAAGTTAAATCTCACATGTTAAGTCCTAGTGATGTGTTAATTTTTCACAGTCTTGACAGTGATGCTGACGACAATCACACACACACACAAAGAAAGAAAGAAAAGAAAAAGGAAGAAAGGAGAGAAGCGATAAAAGCCATCAACCATTTCCTGATGCCATTTTTGTTTGTCTAATGGAACAACAATATTTCCTTTTCTTCTTTCAGTGGTATCTCAGAAGAGAAATGAGCTCCAGGCTCTGTGTGAGACCGCCGAGATTTTCCCCATCTTCTTGATCCTGAATTTTAAACTTCAATATTGGCGACGTTGTAAGCTATGGAATTATTCCACCCTTGTTCAATTAGATTTTTTTTAAAGCATTACTCATCTTCCCCCACACACGTTATTGATCTAGATTCTGTGTGACAAATGGTCCGGCTTCCCAGCCACCTCGGAAATGCCAGGTAGGAGTCGACGAGACTGCTTGATGGGTGTGTGACACAGAATCCCAGCCATCCGACTCCTCAGTGCTGCATCTCCGCGGCCACCTCTGTCTGGAGGGATGCGCCCAGAGCCCAGCCACTTGCCTCACTGCCCTGTTCGCGGCGGGGACACGGTGCCACCCACTCTCAGTGTTTCTGGCTTCCCCGCTCCTTTGGGAAGTGGCTGCGGTGTAATTCAGGTGCTCGGTGCCCCAGATCACGACTATTTCCCCGCTGATTGCTGGAGGAATCACGCTGGAAGACTGGTTTCGCCCAGCAGCCTGTGACACAAGGCTGCGCACAGCGCTATATTCTGGGGTTCGGGATTGGCTAAAGGGGTCATCAGCGCTCTGCCTCTGCAGTTCAGATGTTGGGATGAGTCAGGATAGGGGCTTTCCAGCCATGGAGGTTGTGTGTGTGTTATTGGGTGGCACCGATTTTTTTGATTATTGTAGCAGAATCTTGCTAGAACATTTTCTGTAATAGCGCCTATATTCTATGACTTTATCACTCCGTTGGTTTAGGGTTTTTTTGTTTTGTTTTGTTTTCAGCAAATAGGAATTGGTGCTACATATGAATGACAAGAAAATATAATAGAATGGTTACATGGGCAGGGGTGGGGATCCTGCTTCCTAGTTCAAATCCCATGCCGTCTTCTTGACCCCTGGGTGACTGGAGGCAGGTTATTCGGTCTCTCTGTGATTCGATATCCTTGTCCGAAGGAGGGGGGTGATAATTATCCCCAAATAACAGGGTCATTTTGAGGCTTGAGTGAAATGAGTAGACTTAGTACCATCCATGATATTAGGTGCTGAATAAATATTTTCTATTTAGAATAAAATATTTTCATCTATTTAATATTTAAGCAGCATCATCATCATCATTCTTAGTTGTTACAGTGATTACTCAGGACCCTTGCATCTTCTTCATCTTAATCTTTCCAGATTCGACAAGCCTGTGTGGGACGGTGGATGGAAAATTGTTTTAGGAATGGACCCTTCTCTGAGGTCCAGCAGTCATCAGTTTTGCACTTATTCAGTGTAAACAGACTCTAATCAGCCCTCTGAGGATCAGGGACAATATTCTGTAGATCACTGAGTCTGCTTTTTTTGGCAAATTTTATCCCCTTCTCACTGGAAAGGAGCCTGCTGAGATCTTTGCTCGACGTGGACACGGCTGAGAGAGGACTGCTTCCCTCACCAGGTTCCTGCTTCTGCACTCTGTGCTCACCCCCGAGCGCCCTTACGTAACGACGCATTGACCTCCTTGAGCTGTGAACAGAAGACACAGGCAGTCTAATGTGCTTTGAGGATTGTTGAAAACACTCGGGCAGGGTGGCCCGACTGTGATTCACGGTACAGAACATAATCGTTTCGTGCGTGCATGATGGACGGACGTCTCATGGGACATTCCATGAAGCACACGGGATTCTTCCCATATGCCACCTATTCTGATAGTTTCCATTTAATTAAAAAGAATTCTGGTATCAGCCAGAGGGAAAACAATTTTTTGGCTTTGATGACCATTTTGGTCCTTGTTCCACTACTCAACTCTGCCACTTTGGTGTCACAGCAGCTCCCAAACCGCTTTCCTGATGGACACTGAAATTTGAATTTCACGTGATTTCCTGCACCGTGTGATGCAACTCTTCCTATAAAAGGTAAAAAACCATTCTGAGCTCAAAGGCCTGACACAGCCAGGCAGTGCGCTGCATTTGGTCAGGGTGTCATCTCTGCCCACCCCGATCTAGTCCGCTAATGTTCATAGCCTGTGAAACACTCTTTGAGAACATTTTCCACAGTGGTTTCGAGGGGACATTTGTTGGCAGGGACACAGTTGGTCATGGAAAGAAAGCATCTCTTGTCAAATGGATGTGTGAGACCCCAGGGTGACAAAGCTGTCTAGCTCTCAGCAGAAATGCTTGTCCTTGTAGGAGAGGGGCCATGAGTTTCCCCGCCCCTGACTGTTTGACCACATCTCTCATTGTGCAAAACATCTCTGGGACCTGGGTTCTGAGGAGCTCACTTGTGGGAACCCTATTTCAGAGGAAGACTCTGGAGACTCTCTTCTTTCAAAAGCAGCAAGCATTAAATATGTGGTCACAACATTTGGGAGCAAGGAAGGTCTCTGACAATCATTGTTGTTTTTTATAAAGGGAAGAAGCTACGCAGGCAGGCAGGGAGGCAGGCAGGGAGGGAGAGAGGCAGGCAGGCAGGCAGGGAGAAGGGCAGGCAGGCAGGCAGGGAGGGAGAAGAGGAAGCAGCACTTTTTGTTTATTTGTTTCATTTTGGTTTCCCACACCATCGGTGCCAGATAGCAAAACTGTTCCTTGGACTTTGCAGGGTCCACACCCCAGTCACATCTCAGCTGCTGGAACCCCCAGGGCACTCTGGCCTTTGACAATGATGAGTCCCACTGTTAAGGAACACATTTTGGAGCTTATTGTGTGCACAATACTCCACTAAGCACTTGGAAGAAATAGCAGGCTTAATTCTGTCCAGAGACTCTGGTCTCATCTGAGCTTGGTTACTGGCCATATACCAACAAGCATAGAATAACTTGGCCGCGTTCAGAATGAAATCTTAAGTGCTGATGACATCACAAAAGATAATAACGATCATAACCACAGACATTTTATAATGTCCCCATGCCTTTACATACGTCATTCCATTTGATTCTAACAACAGCTGTGTGCAATGAAGGGACCAGGGGTCAGAGGTCCATTTGACAGGCAGGAAACAGAGCAACTCATCTGAGGTCCCACCTACGGTGTGGTGCAGAGTTGTGGGTGTCTTCTTTATAATTCTTACAGTTCCCATGGAGAGCATTGGCAATACTGAGAAAAGGAGAAAAAAGTGGAGCAGGATCTGCCAGGGTTCATGGACAGCAGTTCTTCAGCAAATCTGGCGGGTGTGTCTGTGTGCTTGTAGGTAGGGTGGATTTTGTAAAAAGCACAGAAGTAGAAATGATGCATTCTGTGCAGGAAATAGTAAAGTACTTTATAAGAACCAATTATTGTTAAATTAAAACTGGCCAATCAACCCATCAAAAATGAACCTTTTAAACCCCAGCATACTGACCTCGATTCCAAGTTAGACATCACCTCACAACCACCTGCCATTGGGTTTCTGTATCACAACTGCTGGAAAGCCCACTACACAGCATTCACAAGGAAAGGTGCCCACAGATCCTTTGGTACTGGGACTGAAATTAGGCAGGGTAATTGGGAGACAGCAGAAATATTGCCCGCCTTCGGCTTGAAAAGGCTAACAAGCATCACATCCTTTTAGGAGTCTCTATTTTCTCCAGCAGAAGTTCCATAAAGATAATTTTGTTGTTCTTTAAAAAAAAAATCCTTTAGCAGCTGTGAAAATAAAGCTAATGCAATACAACAGGATGTAAATAAAAGTGGCCCAGTCACCTTAAGTCTGTAATTTGAGAGCACACCGCTGTTTAGACTGCAGAGCATCGAAACAAGAAGAGATATGATCCAAGGTCACGGCACTATTTCTTCCTTAAAAAAAAAAAAAAAAAAAAAGAACCAAACACAACACAAATCTGCTTTGGAAAACTCTGCTGTGCATTTAAAACTCATATCCCTTGGCGACGGGGATTAGGTGCTCTGTGCAGCAACTGGAAGTATGTAATATTAATGGGGACGGTCATCATTACAGCAGATGCTTGCTGAATTCAATTCCGATAACAAGGTCGGATCGCTTTCCTTTCTGGAGAACACCTAGACCGGATCATTAGGAAGTGTGGGGACTTCTGGAGGGATGAGTGTGCTCGGAGATGCCCAGGTGAGCGGAGGCTCTTCCTGGCACCGTTCACGTCTCAGCCAGGTTCCTTCCTGACAGCAATCTCTGCAGAAACCGCCACCATCGCTCTTCACATCCCTTGGAGGAACCCAGTGGCATTTGCTGCTGAACCCTCCCTACAGCCTGTATCCCTTCCACAGGGTCAGTGTCACTGGGAAGCCACCTCTGCCTGTGGACGGAGGGGCTGGGGTCAGCATGCCGTGACTCGCGGGCCATCGTCATTCCCCTGGCTCCTCTTGTATGGTTCGTGATCTAAGGACATGTTGTCCATTTTAAAAATGGAAGAATAGTCGAAAGATGATTATTTCATGACTTGCAAAGAGCATGTGGGATCGATGTCTCAGTGTCCCCATGGAAAACCTGATCAGCTCACTGCCAAGCCCATTCACGTAGGCTCTCCCCTGCCTTTGTGCTAGCAGCCACCACAGTGGAGAGCGTGGCGGCTCGGACAGAAGCCGCTCCTGCCTGCAGGCCCGAAGTGCTTACCCTCTGGCGCTTTCACAGAACACGTCTGCAGGCTCCGCTGCATACCCGCCATGGGGCCGGTGATCCAGAAGATCATCCGATGTGGCGGATGAATTGATAAAGAGCAGAGTTTGGCGAGAGCTATTTCCGAATGTCCCTCCTCTGCCATGAAGAAACAAGGAGGGGTGCGCCCTGGTGGAGTACCAATTATGCCAGCCTCCTCCGAAGGAGTGCAGCCCACGTCCATCCCAAGGACCTGGGATCGTGTCCCGGGTCCGGGGAGAACAACCAATGTGAATGATTAAAAACAAATAAATAAAATGCTTCTTTTTCTCCTCTCTCTTCCTGTCTGCCTGACTCTTCATCTTCATTCCTGCCTACCTCTTTCCTTTAAAAAAAAAAAAAAAGGAAGAATAGATGGACAAAATTAAATTTTGACTCTAGGCTCTGGAATAATCACAAAGCCAAAGGAACAGCTGAAAAGGCAGAGTTAAATTTGCTGGAAGCATGGCTCTGGACCCATTTCTTTGAAAGACAGGACCATTTCAGGAATGTCCTGGCATTTCAGGTTCCAATGTCTGGAAACTGGATACTTCCAGCTTTCTCCGGGTCTCAAGAATTTTCTCTTCCCGGGCCTTCTCCCTCCTTTTTATTTTTATATCTGCGATCTGAGAAATGAACTCTGGCTGTTGCCGCCCCAAACTCTGCTAACTTCCCTTCCCCCAAATGTCAGTCTCTTAATCCTCATCATAAAAAGGCCCCTGTAACGGGGAGAACACATTCGCTATAGTTCACAGGACAAAAAGACGGTCTGAAAATAACAAGGAGAGAAATGCACTAAGCGCGTCGCACACACACAAAGTTGCCAGGGAAACACGGCACCATCACATTTATAAAGAATTGACAACAACTGACCTTTGTTTCCTCTTTTCCTGCCTGCTTTTTACCAGGCACAGAGGAGCCTTGTGGCTTGAATGATGCTTTTGATAGGCAGATCTTCAGAGTCCGTCTGCCAGATGAGGGGCTCGCGGTTTACAGCTCTGCTCAGACCTCGAAAATCTTTTATGAGCAGCACCTGCATTAGGACTCAGTCCTGCAGCTGAAAAGGTGTATTTCCACATGGGAGTTTGGCTTCTATCGTCCTGAGGCGAGAAATGACATATTTTGTCGCATTATTGAAATATTCCTGCTGAACACCAAATTAAAAATATCCATTAAGGGTTTATGTGATATCTTCCTAATTATTGCCCATTGCGCAGTTGACAAATTATTTACACATTTTAATAATTGCGACTTTCTTTGGAAGTGACACAAAAACAATTACTTTTTCGAAATTCCACTGTGTCTATGCTTTTGAAACTACAGAGCCATTAAAACAGTCTGTCGAATTAAAGGTTGGGCAATTAATTAAGTGCAAATTCTGTAAAACTGGACCAAGGAGAAAATTCATCAAACCTATGAAATATGACCTATCTTGTCCAAAAGACAAATATGTTTAAACAAAAGATGAAAATTGATGACAAAATTACGGGTAGCAAAATGCACACAGAGCAAATACGAGACAGCTGTACTTGGCTTCAGCATGCTGGGTTTACCCTCACAGAATTCATGATTCATCACCTTCGTCGTCTTGTAAACTTTTTGTACTTAATCTCCAAAGTACTGTATCTGGAATAATAAAAGTTCTCGAGGAGAACTCGGAAGGGCCCTTAGTGGCATGATTTACCAGCCTGCAGAGGGACCCAGGTAAAGGCAACCCCGCTGGGGCTGGCTGTCCCAGCGTAGGTCTCCTGCGGACAATAGAACCCAGGCTCAAAGTATGACCGTGACCTTTCATCCCCCCCTTTGTAGGTTTTCTGACATGGCCTGCCTTCCTTCCACACTCACTCATTTCCAGCATCAAAAGCCGCCACTTTCATTGGCCCATGATAAAACCTGTGCTCTGAATGACGACCGCAGCCCCGTGATTCACGTGGGCTGCATCTGCCACGGCCCGGAGTGCGGAGCACCTGGCTCTGGATGTGACACGCGGGCGTTCAGGTTCACAAATCAACATCAAGGCCACTGCACAGGGGGTTGGAAGAGGGAGGTGGGTTTGTGGACTGTGGGGATGGTTAGGGATACAAGGCTGTTATTTCCATATTAAAATGTAATGGTCTCATTAAAGTTAAAACCACTGTTAAACTTGATTGAGTAAATTAGTTAATTAACCATAGCATCCAGCGCCTTCCTCCAGGGCATACCTCAATTCCTCAAGACTCAGAACAAATGCAGGCTCAGCTTACAGGATCTTACCCAGGCTGGTCTGATAACACTCATCTTCAGCTGTCTTCCTGCAGAATTTGTTTAAAAAAACAAAATCAGAAGCCAGCGGTGAGGGTGTCACTTGATGTTAAAAGTAGATGGAAATAGCCTACTGATGAGAGACGATGCATTTTATTTTTAAGCTGAAATCACTGAAGAGTTTCTAGATTAAAAAAAAAACAAAAACACCTGATAAGCATTTTGTGGAGTAACTTGTGTTAGCCCGTAGAATAAAGGATTTTTTATTTATTTTTTTTCTCGTGTAGCTGTCTGACTTTCCTTCTTTAGGCTTGAATATTCAAAGCTATCTCTTCAGGTTGGTTGGAACTTTTCAAAAGTCTTTTATTTGGGGGGTGATGAGGGAGTGTGTTCTTGGACCAATGAACTGAAGTCACAGTTGTGGTGAGGTTTAATTAAGGAAACAGCTCACATCTGCTGTCCAAAATCTGGTCTAGAAATCCTGGTTTTTGTTAGATTGACAGCCCGTGACATGAAAAGCCAAATGAATCATTTGAAAATTCTTGAAATTTGATAGAACTCAGCCTCATTCCTGGTAGATCTTAGCTTGTACCAAAAAAAAAAAAAAAAAGTAATAAATAAACAGCTCTCTTGTGGGGATGGCATGAGGTTAAACATGTGACAATTTGTAAAGTAGGCAGCGCAGAGCCAGATTCCTGGTCCTAGTAGCTGCGACCATTATTTTCACTGGGTGTAGAGAAAGGGGTGGAGGATGGGCCAGACGCAATGCAGACAGAATCCCTGTCCCATCCATCACCTCTTGGATAGTGCTTTTTCTGGAAGGCTCTGTCCACTTAAAGTGACCAGGGAATCTCTAGATGTTGAGTAGACAGAAAACCTGGGTTTTATTTGACTTTTTTTTTTAATCTTCCTTTCTGCTGTCCCAGTGCTGTCTTATCAGGGCGAGGAGAAGAGAATGTGCTAGAATAGAATTCTGCTGATAGCTGTGTACACCTGACATTTCTAAAGACAGGTCTTGTGAATCCCAGGGTTAAAGAGATCAGAAAAAAGAAAGGACACATGTGAGCCTGGACACAATAGGACTGATTTTTTACCCCTATGGTGCCCTACCCATATGTGCATATGTGGTTACATATTTTAAAAATATATAGTTAGAGTCTCTGATTCTTTAGGTTTCTCCTTAAAGGAGAACTCAAAGTATTTGGGAAGAAACAAAAGCCCTGTATTTGAGAAGTTAGGGCAGGAACCATAATGAGAGATTGAGAAAGTGACACCAGAAAGAGGAAAAGCCTGTATGTAACCATATAAGATGATTTTCAGAGTATAGATCAGGTCGGATGAACTGTTTTCTAAAACTATAGGTTGGGAATGAAAACTATATATCAAGCTACCTTCTGAATTGACACTCAGTCGAACCTGTTTATAAAAAAGAAAAGAAAAAAAAAAAAAGGCTGGCGTGGCACTCAATTAACTCATTTTAACAGCCATGAGAGGGAGGTACTGCTGCTATTCCATGGGATTCTTGATGCACCTGAGGCAAAGAGAGGTCAAAAGACTTGTCCATGGTCGCTGAGCGCTAAGTGGCGGTGTGAGCCCTTGAAATGACAGGCTTGAGAACATGTATCCCCAGGGCTCTGCAACAACTCTGCTCTTCGAAAGTTGGAGCAAAACACTCTTCTCCGTGTGACTTGCTTTTGAATATAGCTCAGGAGTCAGATGGCCTTGGAGGTTAGTTCCAGCTGGTTCATTATTATCTGGGTGAGCTTAGAAAGCTATTGATCCTGCTGAGCCTTCACACCCCATCTGTAAAATGGGCAGCAGCACAGCGTCTGCCTGCAGGCCGCTGTGTCTGCCTTTGCCATGTCTGCATGACTGACCTGGGGAGCGCTCTGCCATTCAGCTGACAAGCTCTACCTCAGAGAACTCTTCTTCAAGCCCAAGCATCTCTGCTTGAAGGCTTTCTCCGGCTGCCAGAGCTGCGTGGGCAGGTGGGGGTGCTGGGGTGACGCACCCAGGAGCCACTTCCAGGTGAAGAGGGCGGAGCTGGCTGATAAGATCCCAGCTTCCTCACCCTCAGAGGACAGCATGGTGGAGACTCTCAGAGGGGCCCAGTGGGAGTGAGCTCCAGACTCGCCCTGGGGTGGCAACTCTTTAGAATCCATCGGCTTTCCTTCCTTCCCTGAGTCACTTTTCAGCCCTAACTCCTCAGCTTCCTTTCAAATCCCTCAAGCTCTTCTCTAGGGGAACTCAAACAGAGATACTAACTCTGATGGTTATTATGAGAATTCATTAAAAAGATGCATATAAACGGTGCATTTGGTACCCAAATAATTATACTTTCTAATATATTATCATTATATCAACATGTAAAATATGACTTCAATGGGAAGCTGTCCGAGATATGAGTGAGGTGGAAAACATTCGCGCTGAACACCAGACGTCGCAGGTGGAGAGCACTGTCGACATAGCTCTCGGGACTCAGTTACTTATTTGCTCTCGGAGAGTTTACATAAATATTCGTATTTCTGTGCCGCCGGAGTGAGACACGACCACACAACTATTAGCTGCAAGTTGCACGCTGGCGTTATGCCTCCCAAGTTCCCGGCGCCTGGGTTCACTCAGAGGGGCCGCGGCGATCTGCTCTGGAGCAGCGGCTGCAGCGAGGAGCCCGACTGGCCAGGGGCTGAGCGTCCAGGGACGCCGGCGAGCAGGGGCCTCCAGCCGCTCGCCAGGCGGGGCGTCGCGGGGTCTGCACTGGCGTCCGGGCCACTGACTTGCTTGCAGCGGGCGCCCCTTTTAGAGCTCGAATTCGCAGTTGGGTACATTCAGGGATTTGCATCACATCTTAACACTCATTTTGCACATCACCCTTTAACATGCACTGGTGTGTCAGGACATGGCTGACGTCTAATCCGTCACTCAACACAGGTTTACTACCTTTACTAAACTCAAGCAAGGGTCCACGCAAGTCTAAACATGCTTTTCCTGAGTCTGTAATAGTAGCAGAGTATTGCGTCAGAATATTTCAAGCAACTTCAAGATACTATTATAACAGAAGCTGTTATGAAAACCCTGACTGCAGTATCTGAATGATTAACGACTCACAATTTTTAAGTATCTTCATCTTTCTTATCCTTCAGCCCAAATCTGAGCAAATTGACAAGCAATCCTGGGTAGTCAGGGCAATCTGCTTGCATGCCAGCAGGAAGTTGAAAGCACACAGGGACACCTCTTAAAGACCCATCCCTGACCTACTATCCACCCCAGGCCTTCTTGCCCTGTTCTCGCAAGGCGTTCTGGACCTGCTCCAAAGCCTCCTTGCTCCCCCCAGAGAGCCTCATCACTGAAATAAAAAGCCTTTCAGACTGCTTGATGCCTGTGGTGTCATCAGTCTTCAGGCTTGAACCAGATTTGGGGACAGGGTCCAGCCTATTTCTGTGGAGCAGTTCTAGTAGGAACGGTTCTAGTCTTTACCACAAAATTCATCACAGAATTCCCCAAGACAGCAAAAGCAGCTGGGAGTTTTAAACACTGGAGTAATTTATTTAAGGAGGGGTCCACAGGGCAGGGGTGAGGGTTCAGGGCAGAGATTGAAGGGATGAGTCACGGAGGCTGCCAGAGGTCATGGCGATGATCCCCAGACTGAGCTCACCAGTCCCTTCCCACCGGCCAAAAGAAAGTGAGCTGGGATTTACACACAGCTTCCACTTAAAGAAAAGTAAACCTGTCTGAACTTGGTAACACTTGGGACACTGATCTGGACTGGGATTTTCTGGAGGAGAATTTGTATTCCAAGGCACAATCCACATAAACACTTGCAGAGAAAAAGTTTTCTTGGGGTTCAGGCCAATGGAAAGACTAGGAATTACTGATGCTCAAAATGTAAGAAAAAAAAACATCAATGTTCTAATGTCATATTCCATTGTTTGTAGACAAAGAATGTCCGTGTTGGAATCCTACAATTTTAGAATAGGCTTCCCCAAACCGGGACATCAAATCAGCATTATGTAACTTACCTCTTAGCGTCTCCAGTCCGCTATTTTTAACAGTCAAGTGTTGGCATGTGTGTGAAAATTGAAAGGAAGGGCTCCTTGCTGCATGGTCTTGTGATCTTTAATTTTTACCTTTCATTTAACAAACATTTCCTCATGATAACGTCTTAATGGACAATGAGGGAGAATTCTTTTCAAGACTATAAAAATCTTAATTTCACTCTCTAGATTTGTTTTAATTAATATAAAATTCTGCTTAGAAACACCTGCATGCGAATGATGCTATCTGTCCAGGACACCGTGAAACTAGTGCTTGGGAAGAACCTTCTATAGATTCAGCAAGTGCATTGATGGACGTCTCCGTGTGAAGGTTACACATTTGTTTTCCCTTTTAGACGTTGTGCTCAGTCATACCAAGAGATGGATCCTGAGAGGGACACAGGTGACATCGTTTAGGCTCTTGGTTAAATAGTAATCACAAGGAAAGAATGTTTGGCCACAGGAAAGTCATCCAAATTCCAAGATGGTCAAATTTTGACATCCTTGCTGTAGAAGACAGCGCTCATGGGTGAGACAAAATTGAAGAGTGAACTTCTTTTTATTGGAACGAGCAAGCAGAGATGGAAATGGAAGTAACAATGGATGTCGGCGGCCCATCCTTGTTCTCTCCGTATTCATCCTGCTCGTACATGACGTGGCTTTTTACAGCAAAGCCTGTGACTCTGTCGGAGGGGTGTCTCACACCCTGGCTGTGGGTGGAGCTGGTGCAGCTTCCTCTCCTCTGACCCAGGAGACCTCAGCATGACTGAGTCCCAGGGGCCCACAGTGGGGACCTGCCCACCGCTGACACTTTTGGGAAGGACATCCATTCATTAGTCATTGCCTCACGTTCCCTTGTCATGCTTCTGGAATCACCTTGCATTCAAATCCTCGTCTTGGAGTCTCCTTCTTGAAGAAATCGACCAAAGACACCTTCTGAGAATACATTTTCTGTCCATTTCTAGCTTCTCTCCCTCCATTGTCTCTCTCTCTCCTTTCCACCCTCCTCTGTTTAAGAGCAGAGGTGCACAGAAGCTGTGGTAAATGCCAGGAAGCTTCCAGCCAAGTGGACTCAAGGAAGAGAGACAGATGTCACAGTAGATACGGAGTTTATTTAACCTTTGTGAATCCAACTATATATGAAGTTTGAAAAATAATTGAAATAATTTAGCGACCAGTGCTGCCATTCGACTCCACCAGTTTAGACCTAGCTGGAATGTGAGAAGGGATTTTCACAGTGAGCCTCAGGTTGTCTCTGTTGTAGAAGTTCTTCATGTGTTCAACGGGATTGAAACCCATCACGGCTCTATTTTTCATGCAACGCAGTCCTTAAATGCAAGCCAGCAACTGTTTGAGGTGCTTACCCAAAGGCACTGAGATTTTTCCAATGCTGGAGGGAAAACTAGCTGTAATGGATTCTTTCAAAAGCTGTGTGTCCATCTGCACTAGAAGACCTTTTTAAAGGATTTTGAAAGATAATATTTCCTTGCATACTCTTGACTCGAGGCTCTGATTTTCAACCTGATTCTCGCAAGCGATGACTCTGCTCTCAGTGCAATGCAACGTGGTGAGCGCTTTTAGAGAAAGGTGTGCTAATCGGAGGCTGTGGGAACACAGAGACAGAAGGACCAAGTTGGCTGGTCAGATGGGAGAAGATTTCTCAGAGCAGGAGATATTTGAGCTGTGTCTTAAAGGGAAAGTCAATGTTTGCCTAATATTTGGCAGAAGAATAAAATGCAGTTCCCAAACTTCTACCACAAAATGTCAGCCCTGTCTTCTTTAATCCCTGGACACATATCTTGTAGTTTTTATTTCAGTCAACCATATAGACTGTCTATACTGAGTCTGCTTTGAGGAAAGATCAGCCTGAGATTCACCCTATCTGAGCCTACCTGAGACATCTGATAGTTGGACAATTCCGGGTAGTGGGATATCTTCCTGCCTGTCCTTTTTGTCTTCAAGGGGTGCTTTGGGAAGGTCAACACATGAGCCTATGTTCTGAGAAGCAGATTTGAGGTCAGGTTGGATCCATGAGTTTATTTGGGGACACGAATACACAAGAGCACGGGGAGAGTCCTGGGATAATGCTGGGAAGGCCACCACACAGGTGTGGGGCTGATCCTTGTGTGAGAGAGTTTAGTCCAAAGTCTCTTCAAGAGGAGGCAGTTCTGAGGATATTGACAAGGTCGGTGACCTATCATCGGAGCGCCCTGTCTTCCAGGAACTGGTGGGCCCAGCCAATGGGAAGCTGGCCTCTGGGGGACCGTAGCGATGAGTTGAGAGCAGCATCTGGGTCTGTGGGACAGTCCTGTGTCTTATTAGAAACTAGAGAAGCGCCATTTTCAAGGCCACCACATTTAGTTTCCCCCCAAAACGCAGAACACCTACCACAGAATACCTGCAAATGATGATGCACAGTCCTTTGAGTTGCTTAGTATTAAAATTATTCTCTTTATAATTCTCCTTAATTCTGGTTAATGAAGGAGAAAAACTCAGGTGTTGCAATCATTTTGTGATCCCTTTTTAACAATAGGCAAGCCTCAGGCTTCTGAAGTGTAGCAGGTTACAATATCCAAATAAAATTGAATGATTTTATTCATTGTTTTGTTTTCATGGGTATTTATCATTATGGAATTTTTTCATTTCTTTCTATTTATGGCTAATGATATGGGATTTCAACTGACAATATTCAAATCTTTTTTTTTGTCTTTTAAAATAAATTTAATTAAGTAAATACATGGGAATCAATTTGAATAAAATATTAGGGACCCAGAGAGCAGCAGGCAGACAAACTCTTGTGAAAATATTTTTCAAATGCTGGAGTTTGGGTAAACCTGACTTAGGTCATCTGAAAGCAGCTTGCTTGGTGTGTATTGTCTCAATTTTTCATAGAAAATGCCTTCCCTGACTCACCATTTTAAGTTATACTTTTTCCTTCAGGATGGAGGTCACTGAAAGGACTGTCCAGTTTTACAGCTTCTCTGTGATTTTGTGACGGGAGATGCTGTTCACTCTGCTACTCATCCTTTAAACAAACCCCCAGAGGACAAATCCAGCTTGAATTTAGTTCTAGGGGGATAAAAAGTATTGTCTCTGAACGAAGGTGTATACTTTTTCCTGTCAGAAAAAGACAAGTATACCTGTCAGGCTGTGTGCCTTACCTTCCAGAATCCTTAGGGCTGAATTTACTGCTTTTATGTTCTCATCTGTTCCAATCTGGCACCTGAATGCACACTCCCTTCCTGTTCTTTCAGCCGACTCTGTTATTTTAAAAGATCTTTAAAAAAAATCTCCAGTATCTCTGGGTCTTACAGTTTTCCTAGGGAAGCCTCAGAGACAGCTTCCATCTGCCTGTACCAGTCAGAAGTGAGGTTGTATAAGGGAATACACCCCATTCTTTAGTGACTTATAAATGACAAAGGTTGATTTCTTGCTTCTGCTTTGTCTACTTCAAGTTAGTGTGGAGCTTTTCCTTAAATCTCCTCACTGAGGAAAGATGGCTGACAGGACTTCCTGCATGGAGGTTGGTTGCCATGAAATGAAAGAATATGGCTGTTTATTCATTTTCTTCAAAAGGTATCACCATGAAAATGACATATTCTGTTCATATTCCATTGGCTAAGGCAAGTCTTCAACTGAACTGGAAGGAGGCGGGGACATAATTTGATTGTTTCCCTGAACAGAAAACACCCGAAACATGGCCGAAGAGCCCTAAATATTTTCACACTGCCATACTTCATAGTGAAGGATGATGTCTTCTACCACCTCGCGATGCCTCCAAGGCTTCCTGAGTCAGCCTCTGCTCCAGTCTGTGTGTCTGAAACGGCCCGTGTTTACCCATTACTCTCCCAGTGACGATCATCTCATCCCGTTGCTGTGGTTTTAACTCACACTGGACAATGTCTGTTGTCCCCCAGTGAACCATGAAAACACTGCTTTTGTTTGTAGCAGAGTGTTGTTGATTGCTTGGGGTACAGTGAAAGGAAATGACAATCCGAGGCGGGGAATGACCACAAATTGTTGAGCAGATCTTCTGGGTAATGTGCTTTTTTTTAATGGACTGACTTGCATCTCTGATCCTAGAATTGCATGGTACTTAGTAGGTGCTCAGTCAATATTTGGTGAATTTCAGTATGTCATTACTGATCCCAGGTGGTGTGAGATATTTTCCTGCCGTGAGGAATTTCCTGTGGTCAGACACCCTCTGAACTCCTAGTAACTGCTTAACGATTTTCTTTCATTTTCCTTCCTTTTGCTTTTCTCTCCTAGACTCCTCACCCCACAGCCTCCAGAGTTGCCAGAGAAGAGCCATTCATTTTCTTTATTCTTTATGTGAAAGTATTTAGTCATTTTTATGTTTTACCCTTAACGTCCATCCTAAATGGCCTCCCTTTTCATGCTCAAAGGACCCTATCAAGGCAGTTTCATAGGTGAAAACAAAGGGGGATCCGTTAGGATGAGTAATGTCATATCTCTTGAAAGCAGTAGTAATTACAATCAGTGCTTGTTTCCAATTCGGCTATGAAAGTAAAAATACTTTCTGTTAAAGTAAATGTTCATTTGAATCCTTTGTATAAAGAATTTTTTCAGAGAATTTACATGTATGAGTAAGTAGTTTATTTTTATGGTCAGTGATATTCTTGTAATGCAAGGATATTATCACATTTACCACTTAATGTGCATTTGGATCATTTTCATTTTTGATATTATAAATATTTTAACTACACATCTTCATTTTTACTTAGAGTGAACTGCAGGATGGTTTAGTAAGCATGTATTTTTAACTTTTGAGAAACTGCAGCTCTGTTTCCCCAGGTGACTATCCTTTTGCATTTGTAGCAGCAATATGTGAAGACCCCAGGTATTCTAAATTCTCACCAACACTTGATATTGTCAATTATTTTAATTTTAGACATTTTGGTGGACTTATAGTGGTACCTTATTATTACTTAATTTATGCTTTTCTAATATATATACATACACATGTACATGTATATGTACATGTGTATACATATATATGTATAAAGGGCCTTATCAATTCCTTCACTTACATATTTTTCAATTGTTCTGTTTGTCTTTGTCTTATTAAGAGATCGTTTATATATTCTGGATACAATATCTTTTCAAGAGATATATTTTGCAAGTGTTTTTCTCAGATATTTTATTATTTTCTTTCTTTTCCTTTCTTAGAGTTTAATTTCCTTTGCTAGTTTCTTGAGGTGAAAGCTTAGCTCATGGAGTTTAGACCTTTTTGTCTTTTTTAATGTAAGCACACATGGCTATAAGTGTCTCTCTAAGCCCTGCTTTAGCAATATCCCATACATTTTGATATGTTGTGCTTCAATTATTAAATTTTAATTTAAGTCTGTTTGGTCAGAAGACATATTTTGTGTGGATTTAGTTCTTTTAAATTTATTGAGACTTTTAAAATAGACTATTCTGGAGAACAGAATGTGTGCAGAAAAATTAAGATAATATGAAGAGTTGTCATGTATCCTATACTCAGTTTCCCCACTATTACTATGTACTTTAGAGTGGTACAATTACTTCAGTTAGTAAACAAATATTAATACATTATTTAATAACTAAGGATTGTACTTTATTCAAATTCCCTTAGTTTTTATCTATGTTTTTCTGTTCCAGAATTTCATCCAAGATAGCATATCACATTTAGTCATGTTTCCTAGGCCTCGCTTAACTATGTTAGTTTCTTATATTTCCTTATTCTTAATTGACCTTGAAGTTTTGAGGCGTATTGGCCAAGCATTATGTAATATGCTCTTTATTGAACTCTGTCCTCTATTTTTCTCATGCTAAGATTGGGACTGCAGGTGATTGGGAGAAAGAAGATGGTGAGAAAGAATCATTTTTACATTAGCGCCAGATATATGATATTAACATGAATGATGACTAGATATTGACTTTGATCACATGACTGAAATAATGTTTGTCAGGTTTCTTCACTGTAAAGTTACCTTTCTTATTTCCCATTTCATATTTCATTATTTGAAAACAAGTCATCGTGCACAGCCCCAGCCTAAGGAGTGGGCAGCTAGGTTCCCTGGACATAGAATTCTTGGTTATCTGACTCCCTGCCCACCCCACCCCCCTGCTTTCATCATATTGGATATGCCATCTGGCTTTCCATTGATTCTATGGGAAATTAATAGTTAATCTCATCTTGTTCCCTCGTAGGTAACCATAAAACAGTGCCCCAAAAAAGGCAAGAAAATTTTGAAAGCAGAATAATCTTACTACCAATTCAAATTGTTGTGTCAAATCCTTTACAATAATCATTCAAGTGTTAATATACCCATTGTATCCTTGACATTATTCTCAGAGAAGTCAAATAATTTTTTCTCTATTTTTATATTTCATGGTTTCTAACTTCCTAGCTAAGGTTATATTTGGGATTGCAGAATGTTATCTTATAGATTGAACCCTAAAACTTTATTATACCTCTGATTATAGTTTTGTTCTGTTGTGGACACATGATCCAATTTGATAACATGAGAGTTGAACCCAAAACTTTGGTTCTACCTGATTAAGGAAGAGAACTTTTATTTTCCTAGAGCCTGAATATGGGCAAATACACACACGTGGCTGCTGGCAGCCATCTTGTTTCCATACAAAACCTGAGGAAGAAAACCTGGCTGAGAGCACTGGGAAATGAAAAGAGTCAGGTCTGGGTGAAATTGTTTAACTTCTGGGTTAACTCATGTCTGAAGTTCAGTTTCTACATTTTTGTTGCATGAGCCAACAAATTCTTCCTTTGCTTACAAGAGTAGGAACAGGGTTTTCTGCCTCTTGCAAATGAAATAGCCCTGACTTTCCCCCACTAGAAACTCTGGCCAAGCATATTTTGTAAAGGGAATTGGACTGAGATGAAGCAATAATTTTTTATATTTTGATCCTTTGGTTTGAAGATGAATGTCCTTGGGTCTGTCCTGTTCTTTCTCTGAGCTTTGCTTTTCTCTTTGAAGGAATAAATTCACCTCTCTCTGACTGGATTAATTGGTATCTCTAATGACCCCTCTTGGTCTGAAATTATCTGAATTCTAGAAAGCCCTTATTTCAAATTAAAGTGTTAATGATCTAGATTTAATCGAGGTGAAGAGCTTGAGTTTTGAAGTCAACACACATACATTTGAAAACAGATTCTGTCACTTGCTTGTTACATCACCAAAAGTAAGTTTCTTCACTTGCTTACATTTCTATATTCCTAATTATGAAGGGGGGTGTAATTCAAAGGGTGGTAGCAAAGATTCTGTGAGGTAATTCACATGAACTCATATGTGGCAGGGACTCAATAAGTGATAACTCATTATTTATTACTCCTTCCCAATAGTATCCTTATCTTAAAATAGCAATTCCCAAGATATGTTTAATAGAAAAGAGTTCTGTAAAATGCCCTCACAAAAGGATTTTGTAGTCCAATATATTTAGGAAATGCTTTGCTCTGCTTTTCTCTATTTTCAAGTCACATTAGCATATTAAAGACTCTAAAAAGTTTTTCAATTTGTGGATTAAATGTGTTGATCCAGCATCACAAACATATGTGACTACACAACACATTTTTGCTTCAGAGGTGTGTACTTATTAACACATCTTAACAAGGAAAGAGCTGAAAAGTTAAAACCCTTTTACCCTGGGATTTGGGGCATTCATTAATGGGAAGAAGCAGTCACAAGGGAAATTTGCAGGTGGGTGGGATTCCCTGCCTTCCCAGCTGTCAGTGCTGATGAGCTCCTCACTAGAAATTCTGGCTTTTTCCAAAACTTTAACCTGAATCAGCAGTTGCAAATTATGACCTGTGGGTCGGTGAACTGTTTTTATACATAAAGTTTTATTGGAACAGATCTGGGTCCATTTCTTTGTACCTCTCTGGCTGCTGCAGTGATACATAAGTAGGGATGAGTGGTGGTGACTGAAACGGAAGGGTCTGCAAAGTCTAAAGCATTTACGGTGTGCTCCTTTACGAAAAGGGGTTGGCCTGTGACCTGATAAAATCACATCTGTATGAACTACTGAACTCAAGAAGGGTTTTATTTTTTGTTTATCCTGAAAGTTCTTGTTTTTTCTTTTTTTGCCAGTTTATAAAGCAAAATGCTGTCTCTTTATGTTAGTAATTCTAACTTCGGAAAAGTGACCAATAGCACCCAATAGGTTTTTTACTCAAAGGCAGCAGCAGAGGGGAAAATGCTCAAAAACGGCAGGAATTGATAGCACACGAGAGCTTAATGGCGCTTGAGCTATCCTGGTCCTTAAAAGCAAACACATCTGGAACTTAGATAATGTGGTAATGCAATGTTCCTTCAATAAAAAGTTGAAGAAAAATCCAAACAGAGCAGGTCTGGGAGCTCCCTGGCTGCCCCATTTTCACATACATTTTCTCATCTCTTCATGTAGCACCAAGTGGTCCTGCAGAATAAATGACATTATTAGGAGGCAGCCCCGTATCTTTTATCATGTCTAGTAAGTTTCACGGAAATTCCTGTGGGGCAGCCGGAACCACCAACAAGGAAAATAGGCAGTTTCCTCACCGAAGTGGGTAAGAGCTGCCCACAGTAAGCCACACAGGTTGGATTCATGGCTGATGTCACAACCCCAGCCATCAGGGAGATACATGGGATTTCCGAGAAGATGCAAACAAGTTTTTGATTTGCATCTTATCAGAAGAACTTTTAAGCAATGCATGTAAATATCTGGCTAAAACGTCTCTTTTCCGATTTTAGGAAGAGAGAAAGAAACTAGCTTGTCAGACAAACTGGGGATCCTTGATCTCACAGGACATTCACTTTGTAGTTGCAGAGAATAATTTGGAGCTCTGAGTCGCATGAATGTCTGTCCACCCATTCATTTGGCAATTCACCGCGAACTCGATTCACATCCTGAATTGATTATGTAGCCAAGTGTCAAGGGGAGAAAATGAGTGCCCTTGCTTCATGGAGGTCGAACATCTAATGGGGAGAAACCCAGTAAAATTGTACTCAGATAATTATGTTACTGTCACCTTTCCCAGGGGCTCTGCAGTGGAACTTAGCTAGATAGGGTGGTCCAGGGTGTCACCTCTGAGGACTTACCTGGGTCCCAAGGACATCATGGAACCAGTCATCTGGGAGACCGACCAGGTGCAGGGAGCAGCATTGGGGGAAGCTTTTTAATCTGGTGGCTCCATTTTAGAAAAAGACTTCAGACCCTGGATTCTGATCTTGACCTACTCCTGAATTAGTTTAGATTCAAGTAACTTCACGAAGCTTGCCCCCAACGCCCCATCTCTTAAATGGCAATAGCAGCTTTAGCATGAACACTTTGGGGAAAATCGTGGGGAATCGGACTAACACTTTGATCAGGGTTAGTGGAGGAAAACTAGCTTTTTGTTAATGCCAGCTCATTTGTTGGCATCTTAGATAATGATGCCTAATCTTAGCGTTTGCTCGTGCACCCTCAAAATCGGGTAGGGTGAGGCAGAATCTAAAGAGAATTAGAATTCCCTTGCACATTTTTGTAATTCCAGTCAAATATGCCAAATCCGAGATGACAGTAAACTTCCTTTTAAACTGCTGACTGGAAGAAACATTCCCAGTGATATTTATGTAATTTATTGAGAGTTAAAAAAAATAAAATAAAATAAAATTCTTTATTAAGCAATTTGCCCCAAACACAACTGCACTAATTAAGTCTCCGTGGATAAATATGCTCATAAATAGTCATGTTTTATCAAAGTCAAATACAGGGCAAATACTTGTGTTCATGAACTAATAAGCCTGTATTATTAAATAAAATCGGTGCTCTTGCCTTTAAATGAAGATTTCATCCATTAATAAATGTTTAATAAAAATGTAAAGTTGGAATATTGTTTGAAGAAGAAATACATCCCCAGTACTTCCAGTTGAATCCAGCTCAGTGAAATGCAAATTTTATAAATTCCAATCCATCAAACAGAAATTTTGCTATAAAAGGTTTTCATGGAAATAATAGCTGTCAACTATCAATTAATGCACACGGTCCCATTTTCCTTAAGTACGGTATTGAACTTTAATGAAAGGTTACTTATTCTATCAAATTGCTTTATACTTCGTAAGATGAAACTTAACCAAAAATTAACATCCGTATTCCACGGGGAGAGCGTGCAAACAAAATTCACCTGCATGACAGGGGCGCCTCGATGTTTTTGTTGCACTCCAAGAAATATGCTTCTAACACATATTTTAAAAATGCAAAGAATTCATATTTTTAACCCAGTCCTAGCAGAAAGTTTAACCCTTTCCTGACTGCGTTGTGTCTCCTGTCTTTCTTTGCTTCTCCTTCTGAGCTGCCCAGGGCAGAGGAGTGTGCCTTTGGCAGTGACAACAGGGCATAAGTGTGATTCCACAGCTGTGAGCGCGTGGGCTCCTGCCCAGTAAATCGGGTTGGAATTCCAGCTGTTGTTCACAGGCTGTGCGACCCTCTCTAGCGGCTTTGTTTTCCAGAGCCTAGACTTTGTCCTCTGCAAACCGGGAAGAATAAACAGCTTTGAGGATTGCTCTGAGTATTAGAAACAAGGCATGGCTCTGGTCTGTGACGTGGGGTATACTTGCTTTGTAGAACTGGCACGAGGCGAGGCCAGGAGGCCGATTTCTCCCTGCAGGAAGTCACTACCCACCCAATTCACATGTGTGCACAGACGGGAGGGACTTCATGGGATTTTGCATTTTTGTAAAAATGACCTGACCTCTGAGCTCCTGGAAGTGAGGACTGTATGTACTGCAGTGAAGAGTGACTGGTACTAATGCTAGTGACCCACGCATGCTTGATGGCCTGTGAAAGCTCCCTAAAAGCTGGGTAATTGTTTTTTTCCCCTCCCCAAACCATGCGTATATCAGTGTGAAAAGGTGTTTTGTGATGCTAGGTGGGTAAATTACGCGGGATTGGGGCTCCTGTGACTTCCTCAGATGACTGTCCTCCCCTTCACATATCGGTTTCCTCTCGTGTCCCAGGAGCAGTGGACAGGCGTGAGCGGGGAAGTGTTTATTAGGGAGGGCAATGGGGGCCCGGGGCTGACCCAGCGGTACCGTGTCACATGTCTCCTCCACAGGGACAGACTTAACTCAGCTCCCGGGACCGCTGCCTCCCGTGAACCTGGACCCACTGTTCGCGAGATCTGCGAGAAAAGTCACACATTCACATTTGGCAAATCATTTAAAAACGATGACTTTAGAAGACTGCGTTAGTCAAAGAAAACATCTACAGGCAGAATTCATGCTTGTGGGCGTCCATTTCTAACTCTGGGCTGGATGTTTTCTGAAAGCTCTGTCTAGAGCCATAGCTTTCTAATTTTAGGGAAGTCTCTTTTTTGTCTGATTCTCTACACTATAATCCTGAAATATGATTTACAAAACCCAAATAGATGTTGGCATGAATGAAGCGAAATTGACTGCTTTCTATCATGAATTAATATTACCCAGAGCTTGTCAGATACTAAATATTTGTTTTAGGAATACACAGTGCCTGAGCTTTCATGTGGGGTAAGCGCTAATCTTTGGCTTGTCAGTTCCAGGATACGGCACGGGATAAATCATGCTCTCTTGAACAGATAGATGCCGCCCGCCCGGTTGTATACAAATGGAACAATGTGTCAATGAGCACTCAAGTTTGGGTTACATCTTCTATAAACATCGACATTCCTTTGCAATGAGCCCGTTTGCTGCTTAAGCAGTTCCAGCTTGGGAGTTTTGATGCTCCTGTGCTCAATCAGGTTCTAATGATTTCAGATGTTTGCAATTAGTGAACCATTAGATTCATTGGTGGAGCACCCTAAGAAGGGTTTAAGAATTGGGTCGGACTCACAGACAGGCTATCACTTGCTAGGATGGCAATCACCAGAGGCAAAAATGGTGAGACATGGAATTAATGATCACATTCTCTCCCTCCACACATGCTGTCTTGGTAAAAAATTAGCTCTGACCAATATCTAAGTCGGGGTGAGAGACTTGTCATATGTTTCTCCAGTGAAGACATGATCTCCAAAAGACTGAGATTGCCACTGATGCCAAGAGTGACACCATTCTGTGTCTGAGGAGACTTGGTCTCTCCCTCTGTTTCTTCCTGAGCGTTGTATTAACCATGCAACACGTTGGCCGTCTTAGGAAAATGAACGGTACTTCACAACAAGAAACAAATAAGCCCAGCTTCAAGGTCGGACTATGTAGACTTGATGGAGCCCGCAGCCATCCTACAAGGAGTGCGTGTCGCCGTCGCAGCCGCCCTGCGTGTCTGCTCGCTGTGAGGCACTGACCGGCCCGCGGTCGCACTTTGGGTGGGAATTCCCAGGGCACCTAAACGCAGGTAATTGCTAAGCTGATGATGACCGCTGTTTGTCACAGAACAGCAGGTCAGCGTGTGGAAAAGGACACCACCCCTCCAAAAACACATTTTCAAAGACAACTCTGTGTTTTCTTCATAGTTTGCATTGTTACCTGGTAGCTGATTGTGACTTTGCTTGCTAGTCTGTTCATTTCTAGTGTTCCCACCAGAAGGGAAGCTCCATGAGGCCAGTGACTTGGTCGTTTTGTCACAGTTCTGTCTCCACCGACTGCGAGAACTCCGGCAGGTAGTAAGTGCTCAATAAATATTCGCTGAGTGAAATATTTGCATCTCAGGTTGGTCCTGGGTGAATGCTGATTGGTCCTGGGTGAATGCTGATTGGTCCAGCAGTGATCTCACAGCTCTGGGAACTGGCCTATTTATTTCACCAGTCTTTATCGAGGGCATATTATGTGGCAAACTCTGTTCTAAGCACTTCAGTTATGGTGGTTCACTGCTATAGTGGTTTCCTAAGCGTGTGGACCTTACCTTCCTAGGGGGCTGGCCTATCTAACACATAATTACACAAGGGATTAAGTTCATTAAAAGTTAGATAACTATTTTAGAGAAAAACATATGAAGGCATGAGAACATATCAAATGGAAATCCAGTCTAACTTAGAGAGAGCAGGTAGGCTTTCCCATGAGAATACATTTAACCCAAGATCTCAGTAACAAATACAATTTGAGGAACATTTGGAGCAGAGAGAAAGCACGTGTAAAGGCCCTGAGGTGGGAACAACTGCATATTTGAAACCTTACATACAAATCAGTTTGGTCTTAGCAGAGAGAGAGGAGGGTAGTGAGGAGCATGAGACTGGAAACAAAACAAAACAAAAACCCTGTGGGTAGATTTACTGGGTCTGGGAAAGCCATATTGAACATTTCTGACTTTATCCTGAGAGAAATGAGATGGTATGAAAATGTTCCAAGTAAGATACTACAGTGACCAAATTTTAATTTAAAAAATTGCATTCAAATAAATTAGGCATAACATGATTTTTAAATGACAATCAGAGACCATCTTTAGTTTCCTTGGATTCTCTTGCTAGAAGAAAAGTAACAGTCACTCTCAAAGTAGGGTAAAGTCATAATGAGCTTGTGATTAGGAGCAGAAGACCTTCCCTGCAATTAGTCCTGCAATCTGATCTGTCAATTCATGAAATTACGTGATCACCCCTTCCTTTATTGGTACAACAAACATATTATGAACACATCAGACAGGTCATGCATTAGTTACCAGGGCTAGAAATAAATGTAAAAATATTCTTTGTGAGCCATCCAAGTGGTGTCAACAAGTGTTTGATGAATGGCTGAATGAGCAAAGATGTCTCAGTCAGAGGTGGGCACATAACACAGAATGGCCTTGTTAGCTGTGATCAGGAACAGGACAGTGCTCTGGAAGAACCAATCCCATAACATGTAAAAAGAATAGGAGGATAGCAGATCCCAGTGAGGTGGTAACCTTTGATTTGGGTTTTCAAGTATGAATAGGAGTTCTACGCAAAGAGCATATGAAGCATAAACGACGACAGTTACCTAAATCCAGTCATTTTGCGGTTTAGCCTTTTATGGACAACATTCTTCATTTCCCTCACTATACTCTTATTTAATTAACATTTTTACTTACGTAAACTTCAAAGGAAGTGAAACTTTGACTTATCCTAATAAAAGCTATGAAAACATCATTCAATATGCTAGCGTTAGCTTTTCTTAACATATTTGAAGCAATAAACATACTGTAGATTGCATATCCAAGGCTCTTTCCATCCCTTTTTTCTAACAGAAACCCACTGTGTTGGGTCATCCATCCATCCTCCCTCCATGCAGTCATGTGCTCCAAGAAAACTGACCACTGCGCTGCTTCAAGCAGGTAGAACCTAATCAGACTGAACCATTTATGAAAATCATATTCCCCTTTCTACTGATTGGTTCAGGATGATCTCATGACCCTGTTCTGGCCAATGAGAAGTAAGGAGAGGTGGGTGGGGCGATTTCTGGAAAAAGGTTTCCTATTCCTAGGGAGACGTCAGAGGAAGAGTTATCTGCATTTCTCTGAAGTTGCAGGAACTCATCTTGTTGCTAAATGGAAGCAAGTCTGCAGATAAGTTTACACGTTAGAACCGCATAATGGATACATGGAGAATCACCTTCTTTATCTGCTGAGAATAGAGTGACTACTTTTGAACCTCATATGAGAGGACACCAAAGGGTCAGACAGTAAATATTTTAGGCTTTACAGGCCAGGGAGCAAAAATCCAGAATAGTACATATATGTGTAACAAGGGGCAAAACAAATTTCCATCCATGATATATTGTTGAAATTAAAAATACAATTATTAGAGAATAATTTTTGTAATACAAATTTACTAATAAAAAGAATACTGCTTCTTTACTTGGTACTTCTCATCACTGCACTGTTTACAAATATCCACTTGTGAAAACCATTCTTGATTTGCAGGCCTTACACATTTGACTTGTCAGCTCCAGTTGGCTAACCATGGTTGGAAGACAAGTTTTACTTAAAACATGTTTTATCTGTTGAACGTGATTATTCACAAATAGTCTCTACTATTCATAGCAAGTACTCATGGATCTCCACTGAACATTGATATAAAAATTTCTCTATGAATCACTCCAAACCATCCTATGCTCATAAAAGGAAGAATCAGCATACTTTGGGAGATAAAAGTTTATATTCATTAAGCATTTAATATGTGCCCAGGATCAGGTTCTAAATATTTTATATGTATGAGCTAATTTAGTCCTTACTACACCCCATCAAGACAGGCGTTATTATCACTGCCATTTTGTGGATGAGGAAATGATGTCACTGAGCATTAAATAGTTCTCTGCTGGAGGAGGTGGGGGCTGAGTCCCTGCTACTGTGTAGACACAGCCCTATTTATGTGCAAATGAGTCATCTGCATAAAGTTCTGATTGGAACTTCCCAAGCTAACAGGCACATCTCTGGGAAGTCAGTGATGGAAACAGATGATGCTGCTTTTAAAAAAAGTATCATTACATTTCTTTATGGTTAAAGAACATCTGGAGCAATTTGAGAAGTTAGAAGGCAAATAAGATGTTTTACAACATAACATGCCCGGGATTACCATACAAGTGGGAAACATGTCTGTTGAATAATGGCCTTGTACTCTTTCCTGGGTGTGCTTTATTCAGATCTTGCAAACATTACTGTGGTGAGGTTGGCTCTTTATTTATTTAGTTTGGAATTTTTGTTCTTGAATTCTAGCATTCCGGGGACGAATGTCGCATTCCAAGTAATAATTCATAGCAAAAATGGAGCAGGTTTACTTTTGGGGGGTTGGAGGTGGCGGGGGGGCGGGGGGGAGGAAAGAACAAGGAATAAAGATAGGAATCATCAAAAAGCAAAAAGGGTCTGTAAATATACCTGATAATTGTGCATCACAAAAGGAAAGTCAAGTCATCTCATCGCCAGCCTTGCTGATGGTCATCATGGCAGCATTCTGTCTCTCCCTTAAGAAATTGGGCAGCAGGCATTGGAGGAAAAAAGTGTAATGCGAGTGACAATTTCTCATCTGAATATGAAACAAAATGCAATGACTCATTTTAAGGTTTGCTACTGAACCCTAGTGCAGACAGTTCTCATTTACAATCTGTCCCTTCCTTTCCAAGGTCAACAGTGGGGAAATACAACGAAATTATGAAAGCTGGTTTCTCACTAGACAATGTGTTTGCCCTGACCTCCACCAGTGGTGGGCCCATCTGAATTGAATCCAGAGAATTAACGCTTTAATAATTAACCACATTTAAAGACAAGAATTAGCAAACAATTTTGATATCCTTAAAGCCCTACCACTGCCATTACCATTTCTATAGTTCTCCAATTACATTGTAAATTAGAAGTAATACAAAAAGACAATGTAATAATGAGAATGCAAAGGGCTGCATCAGAAATTCAGATATCAGCTTCTCTCTCCCTCTGCTGTCCTTCTGTTAATTAATTTTATTTTCTCTACCTTGTAGCCACCAACACATCATTGTAATAAATGGCCCTTGTGCCTCAGAAAAGGATTCCTGTGAGTTGATTCAAGAAACAACTTAAGGTCTAGCATTTATTTATTTACTTATGCCCACACCTGCCCTTTCTTCTCTAGAATTTATTTTGAAAGACCAAAAATTCTTTGTGGTCAGGAAAGAGTGGTCCGAAAGAGCACTGTGCAAGACAGATGTTAAACAGTCTTTAGAATATCACATGCCACGATGAATACTTTATTGCTGTCCTTTTTTGCGTCTGTCAAGGCAATACATAGAATTCTGCCCCAGACTCATATCTTTGTATTTCCTCTCCACTATGGTTGCTCAACATACAGTTGAATCATCTCAAACATACCTACTGGGATACTCACATAAGGGTATCATTTAGGTAAGGGTGATGCCTAGCATGAAGATTTTAACATCTGTGGAAATTTTTTCAAGAACATTGTGCATCCCCATTGATGTGGGTGAGTGTGAGCGAGACACACTGATGAGACGGTGGGTCCGTCCAGCAAGAATTCGTGGGGAGAGCCCTGTGGTCAGGATCACACAGCAAGTTTATTAAAAGCAGACACAGCGAGTTGAAGCGCCTCAGGCCGGGAAAGTTCCATCCAGGGACCGCACACCTGTGTGTACGACCTGTGCTGCCGGCCTCTCACTCAGGCACGAGGGAATCTGGAATATGCATGAGGGGCGGGGGTGGGGGGGCCTCTTCCTTCGTGGGCGTGTCCAGGTCACCTGGAGTAAAATCAGAGGGAGTATCTAGGGGTGTGTCCTAGGCTCAGGTTGCTAAGGTGGGGTCCTTGCTTCTCCCCAAACCTGAGAAGTCTCAGCTTTAGCCAGTTAGTTTTCTGCTCATACATCTGCATACTGCCCTAGAGATTTTAAGCTGTGCAGTCTCAGCATCACCCACCACACTTACCCCAGTATGAGAACTCAGTTACCTCTACCTGGCCATCTGGTGGATTTTCCAAAGTAACATCATTCGCTCCCTCTTTGCTTTAGGCTCTGAACCTTGATGGAATTTCAGGACTCATTAAGCCCTTGAATTAGTTCATTCCATAAATCCTTGCACTATCCTGGGCGCGATGGGTGAGACACCAGGGAACTGGCATTCCAGAGGGTGTCTCTAGAAAACAGAGGCTCCAAGGTCAGTGCAAATGCAGGGATTGTGTGGAAAGCCTCAAGGAACCTCTGATCGGAAACCACACTGGTTCAGGGTGTTTGGGGCTTGCAAGTGCTGTTCTTTTAAGGTCTGAAACCGCTGCCTTACTCTCGTGGGGGCCACATTCTTTCGGGACTTCTCTCTTCTCCCCTGAGGCTGCTCCAGGGAGCTAGTGGCCACTCCTGCAGGGTGTGTGCCACACCTGGGGACAGGGTGACATGCCCCACACAGGGCTGCCACGACTCTCCCTCTTCACCCTCAGCAGAGACCTGGGGCTGGAGGATGTCTGCAGGGGAGGAAAGGTGTGGGCTGTCTCCACGAATTGTCTGCAGCCACCCTGGCTTTCCGTGAATTGTACAGGCTCAGGCCCACAAGTTCTTTTTGTCACAGCTGTTTGGATTGTTTTCTAAGTCTCTGGGCCCCTGAGTTACAGGAAGAAAGGGCCAAGTAGAGTCAACTTTCCTCTCAGGGATAATTTATTTTATTTTTATGTTATGGGCATTTAACATTTTTTTTCCATATGATAAAAATTAATATCTATTCATTCATTGTAGGACATTTGGAAAACAGAAAAAAAATCACGAAGTTTACGAAAATAAAAATCTTCTATTCTCACTCCTCAGCGACAACTGCCATTAATAATCTATGTCCATAAAGATGGAAACTTACTCAACAGGTTTCCCCAAATGAAAGTATATTTTATATTTTATAAGCCCATTATGTGAGTTCATCCAATCAAAATAAAGCAAAGAAGTAGAAGATGAAATAGTCTTCAGAAATGCTCACCCTTCAGTGAGAACCATTGACAACCCTCTGTCATCTGTAGGTCCATATTGTTAAGCTATATGGGTGTGAGTACATGCTTTTCTATACAGATATCAGTAATGCCATTCTTTTGTATCCTTCACACTTCAGCATGATATTCTATTAAATGAATGTACCACAGCTAAATTTCTCTTGTGTGTTTCTTTCATAATTATAAATAAATTTTGCATGCTGGCTCAAATGGTTCCTAGAGACATAGCTGCTTTCCTGATCAGGAGGTGCCATGTCTCACCAAAGACAGGGGAGCCCAACTGGGTAATGAAGTATCAGGGATAGACCAGGACCAAGGAGAATAGGCAAAGAAACAGAAAGGCGTGTCGTGCTGGGGGGTTCTTATCTGAGAGACTCGCAATGGATCACAGTTCCTGAAGATGACTGTTTTAGGGTGCCTGGGAGCACTGTTACCAGGAATTCATCTGGAATACATTCTGAGCATTTGTAGAGTCCCCAAATAACCTGCCAAATCCTACCAAATAGGAGCATTCTTCTTTTGGATAGTGAGATAACCTGTACCAGTGAAAGGAAAGCAAACCCCTAGAAACACAGAGGTGAATCTGATGACAGAGTAGCCTCAGTTTCCCCAGGCTTCAGAAAATCGGTGAGGGAGGCACGGGTTCCAGCAGTTTAGACTCCTCCATCGCATGGTGTGTCTGCCCGCACACTGCAGCGTGCGGCTCCTGGGAAGGACGTGGTGTTTGTGTGTTAAGTCTACACTGGCGTTCTGGATGGGTCAGTCTGGAAGTTCAAGGTGCTTTGAAGAACAAGTGGGCTCTGCTTCCCAAAATCTCCAGATACATACATGCTAATGTGAATAAACTGAAGACATTTGGAGGGAGAATGATTAAGTGATAGAAGGATTGTTCACTTTAAGGGCATTTACACAGAAGAATCCTTTTAGCTTGGCAAATTGTGAACACATCTGTAAGAGGATTTGATTTAAAAACCATTTCAACAGCATCAATTGCAGGTACTTTCAAATATACCACTGGGGGCGGGGATAGTATTTAGCCACAAATACTTCCTCCGTGACAAAAAGGGAAGGTAAAATGTTATTTCTGTGTGTCTTCTCCTGTTCTCATTTCTGTTCACCACCTGAATGATATGAAAGCAACTAGGAAACTTATTATCAAAATGGATTCAAGTCAGTTGTCCTAGTTTTGCTTCTGTGACTTTGTTTAAAAGATGAAGCAAAGTACTCAACAAGGGTCTTGAAAACTTTGTTAATTCCTGTACATTCATTCACACCTGAGCAGAATGCGTTTCAGCTCGGGGTATCTAGAAACTCTGCAGTCCTCTTCATTACAGCAGGCTCCAGGAAGAAAAAATAATATAAGAGAAATATAAAGAAAAAAGAAGAGAAAGAATAAAAGGTCTATTTATTAAGAAATCTCTTTTAGCCAGTGTGATCCTGAAAGAAGCCAGGGACATCAATAGTTCCTGAACTGCAAAAATATTTCCTCATCTTGTGAATTCTACAAATCCAGTATGGACCCCAAACATGCCGATAGGATTGGAAATAGCACTTTCAATAAAAAATGCATAACAGGGTAGGACATGAAATAATGTATTTCTACTTGAAACTGTGAAAGTACACCATATTTGTCTGGAAATGTGTTTGTGAAATTTAAACAACCCCTGAAGACATCCATCTAATATGTGTGTGTGTGTGTGTGTGTGTGTGTGTGTGTGTATTTGAGTTTGTTCTCAGTTGAAATTCCACTCCCTCAAAGTTTGTGCTGCCAGCTCCTAACTCCATACCCTCCTTCCCTCCTGTTTCCCTCAATTTCCTTCCCTTTATGACCCTCTTTGGTTGTGCCCCTTGATTTATGGTTATTTGCGTGATTGCTTTAAGGCAGTTTATGTCACACTGGTCTTCTCATAAATGACTCCCATAAAGTGAGGTAAAATATCATAAAACATTAGTGAGTCCCTGATACTGAAGTTTCTTCAGAATGAGCCTTGCCAGGTTCCAAGCATAGAAAACGCATCTGGCCTTTGGAAAGGTGCAGCATTTGGAAAAATAATAATAATAAAAAATTAACGGTATGGTTTACTGAACTCTTCCTGTATCTCCAGGACTGGGTTAAGCACCATTTCTCACATCACCACATGTGATAGTCCTTACTGATATGGTGGAAACGGTCATCGTCGCTGTCGTGCGGATGAGGAAGCCGAGGCACAGAGAGGGTAGGACACACATTAAGTGGTGGTGCTTCAGGAGAGTCCACACGGCGACACTGGAGCCCATGTTTTTAACCGTTATGTGCTTCATTCTATGCTCACCCCGTGTGCACAGAAGGGGTTGAGTCGGTGAAATGGGAGGTTCGACTTGAGGCAAAGGCCTAGAGACTTTTCACATCCGACCGGCCTGAGACTGCAGACTTCTCCTCCACTCCTTCTCCCAGCTAACAGGCACCACACCGCTCCGAAGTCCCGCCACACTCATGCATTTACTGCTTCACTCTAGTCCCCACCATTGACGTCGGCCATTTCCTCCCCAAGGCTCCCAGCTGAATCTAAATGCACACAGCAGGCTCCAGTCACATCGTCCCAGCCAGCAGAGTTTTTCCAGCAAAACAAGTTACTTCCACCTCCACCAACAGGCTGCAAAAGCTACAAGAACCCAGACCACCCCTCCCACGACCATTTCTCACCCAGCAGCCATGATCACTCCCTGACACAGCAAAACATAATACGGGAGCCTCTAAGGGTCAAAAACATAAAATAAAACAAAACTAGAGTGCCCCCTGGCAGAGTACGAACAAACATAAAATCTACCAGTAGATCAACAAAATCCCAAATCACAGGGGGCCGGGGGGCGGGGGGAATACTGCACCCTGAAACCGCAGGAAATGGAATCACGACAAAATGACAGCTCACCAGAAATTAACTTTGAAGACACAGAAGACTGGTTCTTTTTCACCGATAAAGAACTGAAGTCTGCAATCATAAAGAAATTCCGTGTTAAAAGAAAATTCGGATAAATAAAACAAGGATATTAAACAAATAATTCAGCAGCAAAAGGCTGAGATGGAAGTTTTGCAGAAAAAACTAACAGAAATACAGGATGTAAAGGCGATAATTCAGAAAACTAAGAATAGTATAGAGAGCTATGGAAATAGAATAACCAGTACCCCCAGCTGGGTCTGTTCTTCAATCCCTCAGCTTTGCAAGTACTTCCTGCAGTCTGAAAACACCCAAGAGTTTGCTTTGACTCCTCTTTCTAGCCATCTGGGCTGCCTGGAAGAGGCATCTCACGCCTGTCTGACTTCTTTGTCCCACCTTCTAGAAGTTGGGTTCGCAGTCGCTACCATCTCTTTCTCCACCTGGTGGAGAACTAGTTTCTGCAAATACTTGCAGCTCCCTCCCTACCATGTTCTACGTGGGGGCATGTTTAGGACATGAGCGGGGCATGTTTAGGACATGAGCGGTGCTTGTGGGCTGTTAGCCTCCCTTCTCTGCCTCTTGCTCATCTCATTCGCAGGCCCCCTCCGTGGACCCCCTGCCCAACCAGGAGGATTCTAACTTAGAGCCTTTGCACAAGCTTCACTGTCTGTGCAGCATTCCCAGCCCCTGACTCTGACCTGCCTTTGTCTTTAGACAGTGAATCTACTCTTCCTCACCACCTCCTCAGACGAATTCATCCACCACCATCCTTCAATTCTCGACCAAAGCAGCCATTTCTTCAGCGCTCTGGTCAGTGTTCAGGGATGCGATCGCTTAGTGGTGATCCATTTCCCAGCAGATTGTAGCTCTGGAAGGCCCCGAGAAGCGTTCTAGCAGGGGTCCAGGGCCCAGCACAAAAGCACAACTCATGTTTGTCATCTGGAAGTACATGGCCTTGGAGTTATGTCTCCCTCCCTAAACTGGATGGTGAGTCCTGCAAGGACAGGCGTGTGTCTTCTGTTTCTGCTCAGTGTGTTACAGCGTGAGCGTTCGCATTGGTAGGGGACACGAGCGTTCTCGGATCACAAGGTAGGTGACTGCGTGACAGCCACCCGACCAGAATTTGATGCGTGGACAGGACATTGCCCTGGGTTGGGTGTGCAATGGACAAAAAATGTAGAGACTGCGTCATAAGACAAATTAGGGCCACAGTTTCTATGAACTACTCAATTCATTAAAGCATTAATAGATATATTTGAATATTTTGACTAAAGAAGAAAGAGAAGTAAAATAGGAAGTAGGAGGAAAAAATCTCTCTCTCTCTCTGCCCACTTCCAAAAATCTTTCTAGGTTTCCTCCGTCACATCCACCATAAAGTGTAAATTATAGCTTCCAATATAGATGACCATTTCCAGTGAATTTTAGCAAGGCACAAAATTTCATTTTAGACTGAAATTTGGCATCTCTTTGTCTCTTCATGCTGGGAGTTTTTTTTTTTTTTTTGTCTTTGTAAAATGCGAGGAGACATAAATCCTGTTGCTTTTATGTCTCCACGGTGCTGCACCGAGCTGAGGATGGGCTGGGCAGAGGCGTGCCTCCCGACTGGGCCCGCATGTGCGGCCCTCGTGCACAGTGTGTGCTGGCCTGCAGGGTGACATCAAGCCAGGTCCTCCAGAAACAGGCGGCGATTTCTAGTTGTGCTCACTTCCCACCCCTTTCTCTCCTTGCAAATTTCTCTTCACCCTGGCACTGCTCGCTCACTAGAGTACCGCCCACTGAAAAGACTGGTACACCCAACACTCACATTCGACTTCACGCCATTTGGAAGGCTGGCAACTCGCAAAGCATATGGAACACTTCAGATGGGCTTTGAGGCACATTGGCTCAGGGTAGCTCATGGCCGGCAGCACTACTGGCAAGTGGAAAAGGCCAGCTCTTTACTCTGTGGGGCTGTCTGGTGCGAGGCAAGAAGGTGAGAATTTCTGAGACACTTACAGAGATGCCTCCTGAATCCTGGTGACAAATTAAACCACTCCCTCCCTCAACACCCAATTCTAAGCACCACCCTGGGGAGACCATTGGAGAACCACCGAGAGGATTTAAAATTCTTTTCCTAGTCATCTAAAGATGAGGGACTCATATTTGTGACCATGAAAAGCATGTCAAGAACAATCTCTTGACATTCCTAAGTAGCAGTCAGATGTCAGCACCGTGGCCACCCTCTGCGCGTGCACTACGGGCTGTGAACCAGCCAAGCGCTGTGCACACGCATCCTCACTCGCAACTCTGTGAAACTACTGGCTGATGTTACAGTGAGATGCCCTGAATTGTGAGACCCAAATGTGTCCAAAGTCTCAAGCAGTGTGTCCCGTTAGAACTCTGCAGTCCGGACAACACTGAGATCACAGGGATGGATCAGTCTGGAAGGTTTCTTCTGTGGCTTTCCCTTTTTCCCTCTATCCTTCCTTTCATGCATTGCTCTTAAATTGTTAGCTTTCCATGGCTTCCTGCTCCTCTTCCCAAATCCCTTCTAAATTGGCAGAAGTAAACTGACTATTCTATCTGCTGGTTACAGGATCAAATGACAGCAGTTAGATGGATCACATCCAAGTTTGAGGGTAGGGCTCGTGATATTCAGACTTGCAGTCTCTGTAGGATTGGTGACATGGGGATGGGGCTCTCAAAGAGACGTGTGGTGGCGCTCTGCAGAGTCACTCCTGATTGGAGTCACAAAGAACAAGAACCAGACGTGCCAACATCCAAGGAGAGGAGAGGACGGATGTTGCAACTCAAGCAGAGCGCAAACCTGCCCTTCCTCTGCCCTTTGGTTCTGTTCCAGCCTTCAACAGATTGGGTGATGCCCGCCCACACTGGTCACATTGCGGGTGAATCTTCCTTACCCAACCAGCTAAATGCTAAACTCTCCAGCAATGCACTCACAGACACGGCCAGCAGAATGCTTTCCCAGCTCTCTGGGTCCCTGGCCCAGTCAGGTTGGCAAATAGGAGTGACCAGCACAGGAGAGGGGGCTTGGCTTCAGGGTTGGAAGACAACTCAGAGCTCCTTTGTAAGAGCTGGAGAAGTATTCCAGGAATGAAACGGACACAGGGCAGACCAGGGGATGTGGAGGGCACTGAGAAGAAGTGACAGGCTGTTAACCTGGGAAAGAAGCTTGGAGCCAGATTTTGTGGCTACTTTAATGTCAATAGTGGTGACATTAAGATGTTTACCGAGCACAGTGACCAGGCAGAGAGCAGGCAAAATGCAAAGCTACTGTAAATAACCTGATCGAGGATTTTCAGCATGGGGGCAATACCTTAAAGTGAATACCTTGAAGTCTTTCCATTTTTATGAAAAATTCTTATTAGAAAAGTAATACATACTTATTGGAAAAATATCATGTAGAGTAAATAAAATTAAGATCTTCTTCCACTTAAATATCATTACAGTAAACCCCTTGGTGCTGATTTCTATCTCCATTTATCACACCGGTTCGCCGGCACGGCCCGCCCTGGAAATCTGCCCACTGTATTCCTGGCCACCGTGCTAGTTAGGAACGATGACGAAACACCCATCCCAGGTCAGCAGAAAAATCTAGTGCTTTTCCTAGTATTTCTGAGCCTTCCTGAAAAGATAGCCCCAAGTCCATGTTTCTGCTGAATTGCACATTTTCTTTTAAAAATGGTCATTTGGTACCATCTGTACTGTTTTTGTGTTGAGCTATATTGACTGAAGCATCACATTCAATGTCTTCCACAAATTTCCATCCATCTTTTAGCCCTACTAGGCATTTCTGCATATATCGGACTTCTCTGGTCTGGAGGCTTCCATCAACACTGAATAAGGTTGGAAACAATGTCTTTGCTCTCATTCCTTCAGCCAAATGTTCTGCCTTCCCCTCACCCCAGCCTCCTTTTCGTCCTACCCTCCTTCTGTACTTGTCTGAGACATGAAATTTCACTTTCTGGGTCCATCGGGGTGGCTCACACCCTTGAGTCAAATGCTTTCTCAAACAGAAGAGGTCACCTCTCTAAGATTCCTGGTTTTGGCTAGCAGGATGTTAGAGCTTCAGGTCCGTTCTCGTTGATCCATAGCTACATTCTTTTAAAAATAAGATACTCTGGGTGTGCCCTGGTGGACCACTGCTAAGGTAAATCGCCTCTGAAGGAGCGCAGGCCACATACTTCTGGGTTCTAGTCCCTGCCCGGTGGGGCAAACAACCAGTGTGAGCAATTAAATAAAAGGAAAATAAAGATGCTTCTTCCTCCTCTCTCTTCCCGCCTTTCTCCCAACGTATTTTCCTTCCTACCTGCACCTTTCCTTTAAAAAAACAACAACAACAAATAAAATACCTAAATGTCAATATCAAAAGATGAAATTTCCTCGTGTTGACTCGTCTCCTACTCAGCTTTCAGCACCAGACGGCTCTGAGTTGGAACCCGACTAGTGACTGGTCAGCGAGAAGGGTGGAGCAGGTGCTTGGAAGCTCAGGAGGCTGGAAAGGGCATCTAGAAGGGTAGAAAATGCAGAATTAATCTGCAGAGGCTGAGAGCTGCTGGCATCACCGAGCCAAAGCCTCGGCTGGAGCAGAGGATGCGACTTCAGAAGGCACAGCCCCAGAGCTCATCCTGGGGTCCTGGGGTGCCCCCCTCCCGTGTGCCTGCGTGGCCTGCTCCCAGGCCGCCCCTCTTTCCCTTACTCGCTTTGTGGTCTCACAATAAACCCAAACACCTGCGGTAACACGAGCCCCAGCCCGGACCTCCCAGCGGAAAAGAAATACTTGGAAGACTTCGGCGTGTATTACATAATTGTGGGGGAAGGGAGAGAGGTGCCTGCTCACCTTGCGGGCAAATCCTTGCTTTGTTGAGAAGGAGGAACATTTGAAAGTTAATCTGCTGAAGGAACTGGAATTTCCTGGGCACAGGCCAGCCCACAGCGGAGAGGAGGCCTCCGGCGGGGAAGGGGCAACGGTTCGCTGGGAAGGGTTACCTCTGTGTCAGTCACCGGCTGATTCAGAAGCTCATAACCAAGAGTCAGTCAAGGCAGTGAAACAACTGGGCCTCTCATTTCAGACGTCGCCTTCTCAGAGAACAAGACAGGCTTCCTCCCTGTACAAGAGTGACTCGTCACTTCAGGTGACCCCCTCTCCCACTTCTATCCTCATTCCTCCTGCACTGGACTAGAATCATCTGTTTACTCGTCTGTCTCTTCAGTCCCCGGAGGCAGGGCCTGTGTCTAATTCATCTTTCTATGTCCAGCCCTCGAACCCGTAGCCTTCCTGCAAAGGCACTCAATAGGTTGTCGAAGGAGGGCAGGGACACCCTCACTCCTGAGGCTTACCCCGCGTACTTTTTAAAGAGGGGAAGAGAATTCATTTTAACCTGAATACAGGTTTTCCTCCCCCAAGAGCCTATTGATAAAGGACAGCTACTGATTTCTTATGAGAGAGAAAAATGATAGAATGGTCCTCCGTGCTATATTTCAAACTTATGTCAACTTTTCTTTCAGAAAAAAAGTCTGTCCACCAGCAGTCGCATCATTTTTCAAATTTCATGTCATCCTTTTTCAGATGCTGCCCATCCATCATTCTGGGCAGAGAGTATCCATCATGAGAGAAGCTAAATAATTTTCAAAGCTGTCAGACAGTGGACACCTAAGGGCCCCCATTTCAGCTGAAGACAGTGATCCCGGGCTGGGTGAGGATCCCGGGGGCACAGGAGAGGTGGCACCGTGGGGATGCCTCTCAAATTGCGCCCAAGTGGAACAAAGGCTCAAGTTCATGTTGGAAGTTAGACCCCAATTCTCCACCTAAAATGTCACAACACACCGTTAATATATCCGAGTTTACTGGTTGGGAAAGAGTCTACATATGTGTCAGTTTTTATGAAAAAATCCAGTCCATTTTGATAGTGACTGTTTTCCTTAAAAGTATTTTTATGTACAATTATCCTTAATTTTATCAGTAAGTCATGTTCATTTGCAAACTAGAACAAACTATAGGAAGAAAATAAAATCATACAGTATCTCACCATGCAGATAACCACTGCTAATTTTATTTTTGGTGCATTTTTCTTCCAGTCACATATATATGTGTGTACACACAGACACACATTTTATATATATATATATATATATATATATATATATATATATACACACACACACGTGTGTGATGTATGTTATATACATTATTATACACAAACATATATATACATTTATATTTATTTACTTACATCTTTGTGTCTATACTATATTGTTATCATTTTGTTTTCACCAATTTGGCAATCTATTCTTTATGAAGTTTTATATCCTGCACTCCTCATTAAATTATAGTCTAAATATTTTCCCATCCTAAACGTTAAGTATTATTTGAAAACCTGATTTTTCAATTATGTATTGTATCTGATTTTATAGATAAGCCATAATTTATTTATCTCTTGTTAGACACACTGATTGTCTTAGCTCTTTGCATTGTGATATTTATTTATTGCATTTTGCCTGTCTTTTAGCATGTCTGTGTTTATCATATATATAATTCTCAAGAATCATAATCTTATCTTTTTATTAGAATGTCAAAGATAGGTAAATGGATTTTGTTTTTATAACTCACTAAGATTCCACCTACAGGAGGTTTTTTGGTTGTCTCTTAAATCAGGAAGAGCTATTATAAATCCTCACTTTTGTAATATAGATTAAATTCTGTCAATTAAATGTATATGCTTGTGTTTCTCTCCTGTTTACCAATTTGTCCTGAGTTGATGTACAAGATCAGAAGAGGCTACAAACATGTCCAGAGTGGGTCCCCAGAAGCCTTCCTCGAGAGCAAATAAAATGATGGCATAATTCTTGCTTGGAGAGAATTTCAGAGGTGCTCCTTGCTTGCTGGGTAACCTTGACCAATTTTTGCGGGGGTCTTTAAGAGCCTCAACTCTCTCATCTCTGCATTTATGGGAGACAAGAGCATTTAGGGTTGCAGATTAGATGTGAGGATTACATGAGACCAAACATAAAAAGAAAATATTGTGGGAGGGGTACCTCCCATCACAGAGCCCTTTCTATCATTTCTGGCTTCTCTCTTAAAGCGGGGTGCCTATTAGATGCTTCTTGGAAGAGGGCTGGAGAAGTCTCCACGTCGTGGCCTTATTTGAGCAGACAGAGGCATCATTCTTGAGTATGTCTGGTTTTTCTTTTTCATCTTTTACAGATTTATTTACTGAGGTGTAACTTACACAGCATCAATTTCACCTGCTTGAATGCAGAATTGATTGATTTTTAGAAAAATTTACAGAGTTGTGCAATTATCATCCAAATCCAATTTTTTAAACCTTTTCATCATCCCCCAAAAGGTCTCTGAGGCTCATTTACAGTTTCTCCCTGTTCTTGCTTCCTGCCCCAGGCAACTGCTCGTCTACTTTCTGCTTCTAGAGATTTCCTCTGCCTGGACTTTTCATATAGATGGGATCATAGAGTATGTGGCCCTCTCTTTTTAACGTCTTTCCTGGCATCTTGCTTTTAGAATTCATCCATGTCCTGCCATGTAGCGGTCATTATTTTAGGGCCAAATGGTGTTTCATCGTGTGCCGGTAGCCACTGTCTGCTCCCTAGGTGATGGACATTCGCATTTTTGCACTTTTCGGCCGTGATGAATAATGTGGAATGCAGTCACATACACATTTCAGGGTGGGGCTACAATTCTCGTGGGCATACAACTAGGAGTGGAATTGGTGAATGATATAGTAATTCATCTTTAACCTTTTTTTTTTAAGGAAAGGCACAGGCGGGAATGAAGACAGGCAGGAAGAGACAGGAGGAGGAAGCACTTTATTTTATTTCGTTGTTCATCTTGGCTGTTCCCTCAGCCCTAGGTCTTGAACCTGGGCCCTTGGGATGCCTGTGGACTGTGCCTGGTGGTCTTTTCCACTAGGCCACCAGGGAGCACCTCATGTTTAACTTTTAAAGGAACTGCCAAACCGTTTTCCAAAGTGGCTGCCCAGATTCCGTTTCCATTAGCGATTGTCCTACTTTGCCCAAGTGTCTTCTTGTTTAACAAAAGCTCTCAAATATACTCACACATTTTCATCAGAGGAGAAGCTTTTGTTCACACCAACAAATGGGAGAATATCTCGAAGGCAGGGTACCCTGTGATTCTCAGCAGGTGCCCTGGAAAGGCTGCTAGGGGCAAGGGGCTTCTCACTTTACATAGATTGCAGGTTTACAACAATCACAGGAATAAGAGTGCTACCCCTTTCACAGGTGAGCCACCACCAGGAAGAGCGAATGAGGATGGCGGGCCCTGGTGGCTCAGGCAGCTGAGACGTCTGGGGTGTGGACCATGCAAATAAAGCTCAAGGACCTGGGTTTGAGACCCAGGGCTGAGGCTAAACCAAAAATAAAACAACTGAATAAAAATGCTGCTTCTCCTCCCTTCCTTTCGGCCTTCTTCCTTCTTTTGAAAAGAATGAATGAGGTTTGAGAGCAGCTGGGGACTTTGCACCATGCAACTTGTAAGCAGCTGCAGGATTTGAGCCCAGGCTGACATGTTACAAAGCCAGTGCTGTGTCCAGTGGGGACAAGGACGCCCCTTACATATGGCTCCCTGCTGTGGGCAAAGAACGGTGCTGCGGACTGTCCCCCAGTTTTCCCCTCAACAACGGAGTCCTGTTCCAGACATCTCTCCAATCTCCTCTGATCTTTGGCATCATTGATCTTTAGTGTCACTGAGCTCCCAGCCCAGGGGACAGTCATCTTGTCTTTCCAGGAGCAGGCTCATCAGGTTTTCCTCTACTCCAGTGTTTCTCAGCATATCGGGATCCCTTGGGAAGCAAAAAGAAGTAACGCTGTCATGCCCTTCTCCCAGGGATTTTGATTTAATTAGTCTGTGGAAGGCCCAGGCCCTGCGCGGGTGTTTCTAATGTGCAGCCAGGGCTGAGAATGACTGTTACTCTCCTCCCAAGTCACCACCACGGCCCTCCATAGCTATGGGGCGAGCAGAAGGATGTTCCTGCTGGGTTATGAGAGCTGAGAGCAAAACTGTCAGAAATCTTCAAGTCAGTGGTTCAAGATAGTCATGATTAAAAATTAATTGTATAAGCTTTCAATTATGTAAGTACTATTAACAACAAAAGTAGTGAATTCTCAAAGCTCATCACTTACTGAGTACAGTACTGTTATTTGTGTTCTTGAGTTTATTTCCATCTGTGCAGCATGGCGACATCATGGCATGTACTGCCACGAATGGATTCCAATGTCACCTGCAAAGATGTCACACTGGTAACCTGAACTGGCCCAGGCTGGGAGTATTTACGCATGGAAATTGGAAATACTACAAACCAGGGTTTGGTTTATTATTTTGTTGTTTGTCTAGAGAGAAAGTGATAGAGAAACTGTTCATAATACAGATAAAACTTAAACATGTGTCATGCCTATAGTTAGAATAACATAAAAACAGAGGATATATTCTAATATTCAAAAACTATGCTCTGATTTGGCAAAAGAGTAGGCGACATCACTGATGGGATGAGGGTGAGATTGCCACAGGCATTTTGTTTTCCAGTATTAACCAAAGTCATGTGTCAGCGACACTCCTGTCTCAGTTGATACTGTAGGGTTGGCTAGAGATTCAAGGGCTGAGGAAAAAATATCAACAAAGGCATTAGGTGAGAACTGACTCTATGGAATTTATAATAAAGAAATAGTATATATTTATTAGTGTTTATCAACTGTGCACAACGCTTCTGTTGTATCGGTATAGAAACGTGTATGTGTGCCTTCAATGTTTATCTGGAATGCCAGGGGCTGAGTATTCGCCTGCTTCCATTCCTGTCTTCTACCAGCTTTATGCTCTGCCCACACAGTCCTCCCCTCCAGTGACGTGGCACTTGCAGATGTCAGAGGGCAGTCCTAGGATAGACTCTGTCGTCATTCCTCTACACCCCATGGAGAAAGACGGGGGCAGTCTCAGAGGATATCTAACAAAATTAACTATTTTTAACTATTAAATACTTGGAACTGTGTTTAATTCTTTCAGCTCTGATTGGAAACCACTCCATGCGCCATCACTGTTTGACTGATGTGCGTCATTCCTAAGTATGCGTGAGACATGAGGCCGTGAGAAAAAAATCTGTGAAAGACACTTCATATATTGCTTCCTTTTTTTCTGGCGACTGTCCACATGAAGAGAAGGACTGTATCCATGGAGCACTCTGCCTATCGTCACCCACCAGAGGAAGCAATCACAACCAGAAATGCCACCCGAGACTTGAATTTCTTGACACATTCATGATGATGTTCTGGATATTTATTGCTGAGCAAGAAACCACTCAAACATTTAATGACTGAAAACAGCAGCGAATGTTTATTGTGTGCACAACGCTGTGATTAGACTGGGACTTTGTGGGGAAGGTGTTGGTTGGGCTGACTTGACGGGGGCCAGAGCGTCTGCATCCAAGATGGCTCACTCCTGTGATGGGCAATTAGTGCTGGCAGTCACTGGCAGCCCCGTGGGGTGGAGGGCTGGGCACTGCAGCTCCAGTCCTTGGGGGCCTCTTCATGTGGCCTGGGCTTCCTTATAGCACAGTGGCTGTGCTCCCAGGGCAAATGTCCCAAGTTAAGTAGAAGCAACTGGCCTTTCATGATGTGGCCTGGGAAGTCACAGCGCATTACTCATAGCATACCTGAGTTGAATTAGACGAAAAGTACCCCTAAGTCCTGGGTGTAGGAGGAGGGGTACACAGACTCCACTTCTTCGTGGAGGAGGGTCAGGGTCTAGCAGAGCATATGACACAGGAAACAGTGATGTCACCATTTTGAGAAATGACGTTCTCTCAGCACCGGGAAGGGAAACACCATTCCCAAAGCATTTCACATGCTTTGTGCAATCAGTCAGTGGGACATTTTCCAGGATTAGAGTGCGACTGGCTAGGATTCTGTAATTGGGTTCACCTGAGGTGAAAAGGCAAGTAGGCTGTTTGCACAGAGAAATCTCAAGTTAACAATAACCCTGGCCATTTTGCAGTCATCTCTATGTATCTGAAACAAGGGAAGAGATTCATGAGGGGAAGATCTGGAAACAGCCAATGGAAGTATTGAGAGCAGCATCGGTCATACATTTACAGATGAATAAGTAACGAAGCCAGCGGTGAGCTCTGGGTATGTAGGATGCACAGAGCTCTCCATGGTGGCCTGGAGTCTAGAAACCATCGGGGTGCCCAGTCTTGTCTCCCAAATCCAAACGAAGTGCCCCACAGAGAAACAACCCCCACGTCAGGAGGCGATTTGGGTTTACCTGTAGCACCAGCTTTAAATACTTTATTTTTAACCAAAGAGACCAAATGTTGAGTAGACACAGAGGAACAAGATAAAGGGAACTTTTCCAACAAAAAAAATGCAAGCAATTCTTTTTGTTTAGAGGAACCAAAATGGCCATGAGTTAAACCCAAGAGGAACCACTGAGAATATACAACCAGTCCTAGATGACAAAAATATGTCCTGCTAAATAGATGTATCTCGGTACTGCTGAAAAGGGAGCTCGGTAAAGCTGAGCATCTTTTAAAATATTTATTTTGACATAATTTCTGACTTCAAGAAAAGAAGCAAGAATACTGCACTGTTTTCCCAGATAATCTTGACCTGGATTCCCCAAATATTAATATTTTACTACTTTTTTTCATTACCTCTCTTTAAAATACCTACATTTGACCCCGCAACAATGTGGGAGTTAGGGGCACTGACACCTGAAGAGTCAAAAATTCACACATAATTTACAGTTGACCCTCCACATCTCAGGAGAGAACCCATGGAGAGAAAAAGCCCAAGTATAATTCAAACCCATATTCCAGGGTCAACTATATCATTAACTTCCTATCCCCATCTCTATGTTGTAGACATAAAGCCTATGTATTCTACCTGGATAAATGTATTGATATAAACATATATATACATACATACATACATACATATATATATATATATATATATACACAACACATATATATGTGTGTGTATATATGTAATGTCTCATATACATGTTCTCCAGAATTGTTAAATAATACATTGCAGACCTGATTCCCTTCTACTCTTCCATACCTCAGTGTATAAAAACATTCTATTTTCTTACATAACCAAAACGCAATTATTTGAACCAGAAAATTAAAATTGATACAACAGTACTTTTTAAAATATAGACCTTACTCAGATTTTTCCCAATTTTCCCCATACTGTCCTTTATAATAAGAAAATAAAATCTGAGATCAAACGTAAGGTTGATGTCTTAATAGCTTCAGCTCCCTCACTGTGTCTGCAAAATGGATCAGAGGGCATGTTAGCTCTTGGTTCTGTTTACTTATTTATAGAGGTCCCACCTGAAAATAGTCTTCCATCAGTTAGTAGTTGAGGGCTTCTCCCAAGAGGTATTAACTCCCTGGCATGACCAGTCTAATGCGAGAGGCTAGTAATCTCTAGTAACCTTCTCAAACCCTCTCCTAGGAAGTCCTGGGGTCTTGTAGTTGAAATCTGTCTTGTGAGCATGAGCGGGCAGCGATCCTCAGGAGAGAGAGAGGGATTGCCACCAGCTTCTGTGACACTTTTCATTCTTATGATTTGGAACCAGATTCAAGGTGAGGAGAGAAACATTTTCAAAATTAGATATGTGTATGTAAGACTACATAATCAAAGTCAAGTTTTTCTTTCTCCTCTTTAAATGACATGCACAGGTCAAAAGCCTTCCAGGAGAGCCACCTGAGCTCCGTAGGAAGGTATGGAGATAATTTCGTTATGACTAACTAGTAGCAGAAAGAGTGACGCGAACTCCAATCGCTTGAGGGAAGGAGTAAATTAAATGCTGATGACATTGACCAGGCAGCAAACTACATTCATTGATTATTTTAATTTTCTCTCATCTGCATTCAGTTAAACACCCAAAGCATTGGATTCCAAGGTAACTAAGAGGTTGCTTAACACATTTTTAAAAGAGTCATGAATAAGCGGAACAAAAAGATTCCTGGCAAATCAAACGAAGTGCAGCAGAGCGGAGGTGTGTACCGTGCAGGTGTGTACCATGCAGGTGAACAGTGTGCGGGGCTGGACACAGGTAGTTATTTGCTTCTGCACAGAGTGCATGTTCACCTGAAGGGTATCTGTGTGTTCCAGGTGATGGGGAAAACAGAAAGCTGACAAGTAGATCGTTTCAATGAAAAAGGGAGAAGTACCAGCTGATCTAGCCTGGTCTGGAAATTATGAAGTGATGTCTTCACATGGTAAGAGAAAATGAAGACTTTAGAGGAGAAGGATCAGACGAAAGAGAGAGAATTTATTTTTATTGTTTCAGTTACTTAAATTTCCATTGCCTTTATCTGAAAACAACAAAGAAACAAACCTGACTGGCCTGGAAATTTAGATTCGAAAACAAAATTAAAAAAAAAAAAGTTGAAAGATTATTTCTCAAAATGATGAGCAGGTTGTTGAGTTTTCATGGGGATTACACTAAATCAGAAATAATAAGCAAAGTTAAAAATGGATAAGGAACTTTTCTCGGCTGTGCGAAGGGTCTTTTCAAGACAAAACCAATCTCACCAGATGCAACTTAAATGCACTTTTCCGTTTTCACTGTCTAATATAATGTGCGTGGATTAATTTGTTGATGAACTAAGGCTAGAGTGTGATAAGCGGTTATTTGAACACAAAAGTTTATGCTTTCTGGAGCACAGTCAAGGGAAATTAGTTGGGTCATGATTTCTGGTCTCTGAACTTAAAGATGAAAGGAAAATGTCTAAATGAACCCCTGGCATAAAGGATTCAGATGAGAAAGATGTTAGTGCCAAGAGTTCCAGTGAAAAATGATGATGTACCAACATTAAACACTTTCATCTTTCTGTGAAAAGAGCAAACAAATTCCAAGAGGTCATCCCATTTCTCTTTCAACATCCATTTCTTGAGTCTTCTGAATATTTTGGCCAGGTGGAGACAGCACCTTCTAACACATGGGCCTTTCTTCATTTCTCCAAGAAAGATGCGCCTTGACCGACGTTTCCTGGTGCGCCAGACAGAAGGCTGCTAAGTGCTGAGCGCGTGGCCAGGCCGGGAGTGAGAGGAGGCGGAGCGCGGCAGCACCGCGACGGTGTCGAGCGAGGTAAGCGGGAAGGGGCTGGAAGACCCGCCGTGCGCTGCCCCCCCCCCCCCGCCCCCAAGTTCACGGAACCTTGGCAAACAGAAATGGAGACGGATCTGCTGGACCCACACCTGCAACGTTCGGGGGCCCAAACTCATGTACTGAGCGCAGGATGTCAGACTTGCACTTACACGTGTTTTCTGTGCCAGAGACTCCCCGCTGCTGAAATGACGATTCTCTCAGACACTGTTAGACCAAGAGCACTACCTGGGGGGTCCTGGACGGTCCTTAAACGCCCACGTACACATGCACCCACACACTCAACGCCCCGCATCCAACACCACTCTCATTAAAGACCTTGTTGTGATTCAGACAATATCTCATTTCAAAATAAAAAAGGAAAATATGGCACACCCTGGTGGAGTACTGGTTTGATCAATCGCTTCCCAAAGAGCAAGTCGCGTAGCCCTGGGTTCGAGTCTGGTTCTGGGGGGAAACAACCAGTGTGAACAACTCAATTAAAATAAAGAAGTAAAGATGCTTCTTCCTCCTCTCTCTTTCAGTCTGCCTGCCTACTCGCCTTCATTCCTGTCTGCACCTTTTCTTTAAAAAAAAGAAAGAAGAAAAGAAAAGAAAGAAGAAAGACATCTCTTTTAAGTCCATTCTGAAAACGAACGTAACATTCTGGGAAGGAGGCAGCGGTGGGGGAGAAGTCACTGCGTCGGATGCCAACACAAGAGGGACGTGAGAGGGAAACTGTCCCTGGAGAGAAGAATTCTCTGTGTTTTCCAATTAATTGTTTTAGGTACACCTAAAACTGGCCTAAATCAAAGCTGATGAATTAAAAACATTCTCTAAAATGGCGCTGCTGCTATTAAAACGATTTGGCAGGTCCTCCAAAGGTGGCACATGGAAGAATCCTCTGACCCAGAATTTTCATATCTGCGAAAATTTGAAAAAGGAGACGCAAACTATTACATGCATGCAAATATTCCCAGCGGCATTACTCACAGTAGCCAGAAGATGGAAAACACCCAATGAATATTGTCTGGATAAGTAAGATGTGGTCCATCTAGACAATGGGACATGATTCCGCTGTAAAAAGGATGCAACTCGGATACATGCCGGACAGTGTGGTCGAATCCTGAATATATGATACTAAGGAAGCCAGACATAAAGGGTCATATCTGCACGATTTCATTTACATGAAATGCCCAGAACAGGCAAAGCCAGGCAGCGTCAATAAGTGGTGGCCTGAGACAAGTGAGGGGCGGCGGGGAGACTGCAAGAAGATGAGATTTCCTTCGATGATGAGGAAGGCATTTTGAAACTGGACAGAGGTGATGGTGGCGCAGCTTTGTGATTATACTCAACGTCCCTAGACGCTACATTTTCAGATGATTCATTTTATCTTCTGTGAATCTGACCCCAAATAAACAGAGTAAACCCCAGCTCAATAAAGAGGTTTCCTACAAAATACTGTATTTTGCCATGTATAATGCACCTTTATTTGCCCACATTTGTGAGGGAAAAATAAGGATGCACATTACACATGGGCAGTACTAATTCCATATCTGTCTAAATGTTTTCAAGTTCTTTTATTTATGCTTATGAGTTCAAAGTGTGCATCTAGAACTCAAGACTGACAACCATATACATGATAATACTCTGGTTTTGTTGAAATTACCACTAATGGCAAAGAAAGCCATTTTGGCCAACGATTCAATGAAATGAAGAGTGACGTATCGTCCACAGAGTAAGTGACTGACTGGATAAGAGAGGTGACAGACTTTGTTTGCACAGGGTGACAGCGTGACATTTCTCTTTGTGCACTTGGGTTGGGAGCTGGCCATCTAGCTGACATTTTTGCAGAAATGCAGACCCCGCAAGCTTGAAGCCCACAGTGACGAAACACACTAACGAGCGGCGCCACAGAGTTTGGAGACACTGCGGACCTCGCTCCTCCCACCGAGGGTCCTCGGACTGTCACGGCAGCAGGAAGAAGGTTTCCGCTACTGCTCCTGCTCTCGTGCTTTGTCATTACTGTGACATAAAATTTCTTCTACTACAATATGTTAAATATGTACCATCATATGATAACCGTGCTGAAATGCCTTTAAAATACAAACATCAGGTTCCTAAATATAAACAAATGAAAGTTGGAATTACAACACTATGACGAAAGATTTTTTTTCCCTGAAAGTTATACATGGCAAACTACAGTCCATGACCAGTACTTTTCAACATTCTCAAGGTCATTGCAAACAAGGAAAATCTGAGAAACGCTCGTAGCCAAAACCATCCCAAGGAGACAAGATAATGGGTAATGTGGTGTCCTGGAGGGCACCCCCAACACAAAAGGGACATAGGTAAGAAAATCAAAGAAGTGGGACTTAAATATTGACAATAGTTTATAGAGTAGCATGTCAATATCCATTCATTAATTGTAACCTACTTCTAATGTAAGATGTGCATAAGAGGGGAAACTGACTGCAGAGCCTCTCTGTAATAGCTTTTACATTTCTATACATGGAAAATTTTCTAAAATGTACAAAGTTTAGAAAGAGGGGAGAGTACCTGCTTTTTGCACTCTGCTGTCTCCCCACCTTCCCTGCCTCTTATACACATTCATGGCTGGAGGAGGAGCAGGCAGGATGATCATCCAGGCTACTGAGGGAGAACAGAGGGACTCACCAACCACCACTTCTTATTGCATGAGAATAAGAACAAATAAAACAAAATAAAAAAGGAAAATGTAAAAAAGGCCATTGCTTTCAATCAAATGAGTTTTGTGTCAATAAAAGTGCACAACTACCCTATGTGTTAATCTCCCAGGTTTGCCAGGACAAATTACCATACGCTGGTTGTCTCGAAACATCAGATAGGTATTGTCTCATGATTCTGGAGGCCGCAAGTCCCATGTCAAGGTGACAGGGCCGTGCCCCCTCTGACAGTCTGATATCTTTCCTGGTCTCTTCCAGCTCCTCATGGCCACTGGCTCTGGGCTCACAGCTGCATGCCTCCAAGCTCTGCCTCTGCCCTCATGCAAAGTTCTCTCTGTGGCCCTCAGTCTCCCTGTGGTTCTATTCCTCTGCTTATCACACCATCATACTAGGTTAGGCCAACCCCATCGCCTCATCTTAACTTGGTTACATCTTGGTCACATTCACAGGGACCAGTGTTGAGGATTTCAGCATCATCTTTTTGCGGGGACACAATTTGACCCACAACACCGTCTCTTTCTCATTCTCTGGTGAACCCGTGAAAACATTTTCAGAGACCACCAGGGGCCTGTGGATCAGCCTGTGGAATAAATGATGTGTGTCGTGTGTGTGGGCGTATGCATGCACTGACAGATACACACACACACGGACACACACACACACACACACACACACACACACACACTTGACCTTCAGATCTTAACAGATAGGAGTCCATTCACGGCCCTGCCCTTGTCTCCCATTTGGCAGCTGGTGAAATGGAAGCTTTGGAAATTTAAGTCAGTTTTTCCTGCTTTGCAGAGTTAGAAAGTGATGGATCTGGAATTTAAACCTAGATGATGTTTGGCGTGTTTTCTCTTTCCACTGGTAACAGTGCCTCGTCAGACTGCTCCCAGGCTCGACGCGTTTTTAATGAATCTGATGAAGAAATTGCAATTTAGCATATCACTGACTGAAGGCTATTTTGGGGGCATCCTTGCAGTCTTCTCTGTTAGTTCAGTCTCCTCCTCTTTCATTTTGCCTGCAACTGTCCTTGTCAAACTCAAGGCTAAGCTCACAGCCTGGTTGTCCCGTGTCTGTCCCCCCGCCACTCTGGCTTTCGAGTTTGATTCACTGATATCTTCATGTCTGAATGATAAAATCGAGAAAGCTTTTACCAAGTAAGTTTATCATAGAAATGTAACTATTACCTGTTTTGTGCAAAATGGTTCTTTTTTTTTTCTTTCTTTCTAAATCCAGGCAAATCCATTGGAGTCATTAATTTGAATACTAAGTACTAGGTTCTGTTTAAAAACCCACAAGATGAACAACAAATCACAATTCTGGCAAGGCAAAAGCATTCTTCAAAGCCATCATTTTCATAATCCATTGAAGAAAGTATGATCGCAGCGTGTAGATGGCTGATTTAGAGGCTGGAGCATGTGCCTTTCTGGGGCTATATTTCATGCATCCTCTCATTACAAGCAGTTTCTGACTGTGAAATGGATGGGGTTACAAAAGTTCATCGGAAGTACATCCCTTGGAATTCAGAACACTGAGCACCTCCCAGGAATGTGCCTACGATGGGTTACACTGTCCTTGGCTTTGGAGACACAGTCGTCAAAAAAAAAAAAAAGGCAGATGGGGGTCTTTGCTTTCAGAGAGCTTACATTTGAAATATGGGATCCACTGAATTATTGCCTTCAGTTTTTCATGTCTCCCTCCGACCCCGGCCCTTTGCCAGGTGACTTTCAATCCCTCCCACCCAGGCTGAAGTTCCCTTCCCTTCCTTTGGCTGCGAGGTTTGGCCACGGGACTCGCTCTTGGCTAATGGGATGTTGGCAGATGCTGGGAGCTTGAGTTTGAAAAGCAACGGTCCGTGAAGCTGGGCTTCTTTTGCCTTAACTGTGAGAAGAGCTTCCCCTGGGTGGCCAGCTGCTGCCCCTATACCCTGAGCCCTGAAGTTACATTTGTGCTCTGGCCCCTAGCCGCTCCAAAGACAGAACTGCCACCCGGAGTCAGACTAGAGAAACCCTAGAAAATAGAGCCCGACTGTTCAGATACTGTGTTTTGACGTTGCCCAGACTTCCTACAGCCATAGTTAAAGCATGGAGACGGGAGGACCCTCACACTACTCCAGCTGCTCCCCAGATATCAATGTGCCTCCAGTGGATGGTGTGGGACATGGAATAGGTTTGGAGATGGTGATGTGGAGTAGCATAGGGAATAGGCTTTTGAGACATCAAGGAAGGTCTCTGTAAGTAAGTAACTGGTCAAGTGGAGACCCGAAGGATGAGCCAGAATTGGTTTGGTGAAGAGAGAGGGGAAGGAGATTCTCGGCAGAAGGAATGGCACATGCAAAGGTCCTGTGGTAGAACAATGTTTGGTACCAGATGGAGAAAAAGCTGGTGAGTCAGCTTGATACAAGACTAGGCAGAACGAGGACTATGATGTCTCTTCTAAGAGCAGTGAGTTTTCTGATGTTGGGACATTTTATTGTAAATTCACAGTTACAGACTCATGCAGTTGGCTTATCGAACAGTCACATCTACTGGGAACACAGATGAGCGAATTCCATTTTTCTGCTCTTACTGGTCCCCTGTGTGTTCAGATGAAGTGACACATTCATGTTCAGATGAAGTGACACATTTTTCTTTCCCTTTGGATGCTGGCTCCTCCATGGCACCCTGGGCAGACTGATCAGCTTTCTCTTCTGCTTCAGTTGTCAAAATTCCATTGGGTTTGACATTCTAATCTCGTATTCAGTTTTAGGCCCCTTCCCCCATTCAGGTCTCGCCAGCCAAGTTTGTGGCTAGAGGACTGTGAAGCTGGAGGACACTTATGGTCTGTGCCTTCTCCCCCTTCACCGCCCTCTGGTGAGGAGCGGGCTGCGGACTGTGGCTGCTTGGTGGCTGCTGGGAGGGGCCACCCAGGCTGCTTCAGGAATAAACGCCTGGTGGCAGTGCTGCAGGCCACACACAATTATTCTCTGAAAGTTGTGAAGTTCAAGGTCAAGGTGCCCACATTGTTGCTCTCAGACAAGGCCTCTCTTTTTGGGCTGCTGGCGGCCAGCTCTGTGTGCTTGCAGAGGACGAGAGAAGTCTCTGCTTTTTCCAACTCTTCTTGTAAGGACTACAGGCTAAGACCTGACTGATAATCTTGTTTAAACTTAATTACCTGCTTAGAGGCTCCAACTGCAAATACAGTCACAGTGGGACTAGGGTTTCCATATGATGGGACTAAAACATGACACCCCAAGTTTTCTCAGAAAGGGTCTCCTGTAAATGGCCCACTCTGACATGAATAACCCAGGACAGTGGAGGACACCCCACAGGCAAAGGAGAAGATCCTATTCTTCTAAGCCTTTAGCCCTTCTCTTCATCAAAGTCACTTCTCCTCCTAATCAAGAAATGGTTTCTTGTCCCTATTCTCTAGAAGAATGTAGAAAGAGGAGTTATTTATCTATAAGTTTAGAGTAAGAGTCAGGATGGACAGCTCATTCCTCCTTGTCATGTGGAGACTCCCCCTTGTTTTTCTCCTGAGACCCAGGGCCCCTTTCCAGGCCTCAACTCAGGATGTAAATCATGGGTCTGCCCCAGCAACCTCACAACTTACTGCCACGTAAACTCTCTCTACATATATTTTTAATAAATCTGGGCTTTTCTCTTACTAATTGCACCTGATGTTCATTTGTTCAGCCTGTGAAGAACCTAGAAATGGGGAAACGTTTCCTCTGACCACCCCCCACACAAACACGAATTTGGGGGACACAATTCAGTTCACAACAGCTCTCCAAGAAGCCTTACACGTGTTGATCGGACGCAGGGACCCTAACCCACCAGCCTGGCTTTGCCCCCTCATTGGCCCTGCACCCTCAGATTGCTTTCTGGAGAAGAAAAGGAAGAATATGGAAAATATTTTTTGAATGAAAATATCAGAGCATTGCTAGGAACTAAACTCCTGTCTTGGTTTGGATTTCCCAATTTTTTTGTCAACCACCCTCTCTCTGTTCCAGGATTCCACTCAGGATACCGCTTTGCATGCATTTTGTCACTGTGTCTCTCTAGCTTTCTCCCATTGTGATAGTTTTAATGATTTCTTGTTTTTTCATGACCCTGTCAGTTTTGAGGAATACCAGTCTGTTATTTTGCAAAATGTCTCTCAGTTTGGGCTTTTCTAATTTATCTAATGTGCGTGTGTCTGTGTGTGTGCACGATCCATTTGTAAGTGTACTTGTGTGTGTGTGTTCCGTGTGCACGCATGGGTCTGTGTGTGTGTATGACACACGTACTGTGTGTGTGTGACATGAGATGGGGTTTTGATTTGGGGGCGGAAAGCTAGAGGCAAAGTGCCAGCTCTGACACAGCCCATCCCTGTGATGTTCGGCGCCATCACTGGGTTGAAGGGCGGTGGAGCCAGCAAACGCCCATCGTGTTCATTGGCTGTAGATGAAGATCTTACCTTAACGTGCTTGTCTGCTCTCCAGGGTGGCTGTCACCCCTCTGCTACCAATCCTGGCCAGCTCGATTCCACGTGGCAGCATCCACACGTCGACTGCCTTGCGGGGACTGGCAGAGACTGACGTATCAACAACCGGAGACGTGGGGGCAGCTGCGCGGTGGCTCAACCCCCCTCGCTCCCACTCGAGGGGAAAATGAAGTCCAAAGACCAGAAGACGGGGTCAACATATCGGCTTAGTGTCAGGTTGACTGCCTGCCATTCAGCGTTATTTCTTAGCCGGGCGTGAGAATGGAAACAGAGGCAGAGACAGAGAAGCCCACGGTGAGAGCTGCCAATCTTGGCCAGGAGAGGGACATGGCAGCGCTGATCTCATGGCCTCATCAGCCTCCGCCCCATGCTGGCTGACGCCTGCTGAGCTGTTCTTCCACCTCCAGAGCCAGCAGGTGAAGTCGGCCACCCTGTTCTCAGGATGATGGTGGAAGAAGGTGCTTTACAAAGGAGAACCAAGGCATCATTCTCGGAGAAATAAAGGAGGCCAGTCAGGAAAAGTGTGTGATTGCCCAGGAGGCAGCAGTGGGGAAGTGAGTGTTTCTCTGACTCCCGGGTCTCTTCTCTGGGGCACCTTATGTACACAGTTCAGCTTTGTTTAAATGTTTCACCTGAGCTGATTCTTGTGTCCTTGCAACAGGTAAAAAGCATAAGACACAAGACAGCAGCACTGGGTGTGCGCTGGTGCTCCAGTGGATAAGCCCGCCGCCTGCGGCCAGCTGCGCCCAGCGCGTCCCAAGGACCGGGGTTTGAGTCCCAGGGTTGCAGGGGTGAGTACAACCAAGATGAAGAGCTCGGTAAAGTAAACAAAATGCTTCTTCCTCCTTTCTCTTCCTTCCTGCCTATCTATGTGCTTTCATTCCTGCCTCTCCTTTTCCTTAAAAAAAACGACAACGAAACAGCAGCGCGGCCCTGCTGTACACCTGTCTGAGCTTTGCATACTGCAGGGTCCCTTTCTAACCTGCAGGCTCAGGTGGTTCTTCCGAAGATCCTGAAAAAATGGGCATCACAGATGCGGATGCCCCCACCACGTTCTAGGTGAAGCAACTGGGGCTGAGACATTTTCGGCCAGTGGCTGCAGCCCCCCAGCAGACCTGACGAGGGCCTTCCTCACCTGCCCTCAGACTCGGCCTTCCAGGGCCGGCGGAGACGTCTCCCACACATCCGCGCAGCTCCCTCGCTCTTGGCGCTTCTGCTGCAGGCGGCAGGCGGAGATGATGGACACCAGGGTCCCGAAAACAGCCTCTCCGCCGTGAAGCGCACGGGTGCAGCGTAATGCGCGACCTCCTTGCTCATGGAGCAGTGAAGGAGACGTCCCCTGAGGCACATGTCCTGCCGGGAGGTGTGAGCTCACCTGTCCAGGCGCAAAGAATGGACTTGGCGACTTGAAGTGCAGCGGGAGCGAGACTGCGTTGCGGGCCTCGCAGACAGGGTGGCTGACAGGCAGGCACACCTGAAAACGGTTACAAAGAGCGTTTTATTCCCTAACGCGCGGGTCCCTCCCTCGGCTCCTTATTGGCTGAGTACTAGGAGATGCACTGTCTTTCCTTTAGGGTGACCTTCCCTTTGGGTGGATTAAAACGTCCGCCCTTTGGATTGGTCCGTTCTGGACACTGACTTCAGCTGGCTCCACCCCCTTTGTTTTCTCTTTGGCGGGAAGCTCCTCCAGGCTACACGCTTTTTGGTTTTTTGGCCCGTTCACAGGGTCTGTGCATTTCCCTCACCTCTTGTTAATTTACTTACTTTGTCTAGGGGACCGTATCCTACCTGTGAGTGAACCCCTCCTTTGTCAGGCTCCTGGCCTTCACTGCTGTCCTGTTGGAAGGCAGTTATCTAAGTTTTGCTAGCAGCAACTTTTTATTTAAGCCCAGATAATTCTACCCTGAAAACAGACCCTTTGCTAATGTTCTCTCTTACACTGCTGTGACTTTTACTTCCACAGCAGGAAAAGCCCTGGCTGTGCTTAGCGTCAGCATGCTTGACAATGCCTGGTCACAGCAGCTTCCGCTCCATCTAAATTCCTAGCCCCACGACCAGGGCCTCCCTGGAGTGCCCACCAAAGACGGCCCTTTCGCTCATACCTTTGTCTTGGGCCTTGCTTTCGGGAGGATCCCACTCAAAGAGTCACAGCAGTAGCTGGTGGTTGTATATTTCCATTGCAAGTGACAGGAACTCTGACTTAAACTGGCTCAAGCAGAAAAAGAACTTATTGGTTCATGTAATTGAACAGTCCAGGCTAATAGCTCCAGCTTCAGGCACGATTGAATCTATTTCTTTAAACGATGTACCAGCACTTGATTTCTCTCTTTCCATCGCTCTGCTCTGCTCTCCTCTGCACTGACTTCTTTTTCAGGCAGGTGATCTGTACATCATTCCAGATTTAAGTCTAGCTGGAGTGTATTCTCCACCTCTCACCCTCCCTAAATAACGCCTTCAAATCCTGACGCTAGATCTGATTGGTTCTGACTGGGTCATGTGCCTCTTGCTTAACCAATCACTGTGCCATGTATGTGTATCTATATGTAGTGTCAGACTTGTGCCCCGGCCACCGAGAAATCTGGTGGTTCTGGGACTCTGCCCCCCTCACAGGAATAAAATTGGATGGTGGTGTTTCTCCAAGGAAAAATCTTGCTGTTTTATGAGAAGAAGGATTAATGTTTCACACCCCACCCTCTGATTCATAATACTTTCCTCTGAGAAAAAGTACTGTTTTCCAAGAAAAAAATCTCATAGTTTCAGTTAATATTCAAGAAAAAATACAAGCCACATATGACTCATTATTATGGGGGATGCTGAGATACGGAAGAGGAGTAAATTTCCCAAGAACAGTAAAAAAAGAATTCTACTGTGCACAAAGCAGCCCATAGTAGGCTCTTGGTTCTGTTTCCCAACAGATTGTAGTTAATGACAGGAAATCATATAATCCAAGTTCAGAGGCTGGACAATAGCATCTAAGGGGAGCATGCTTACTTGCTGAGGAATATTCAGGAAGTTGATCAGGTGTTTCTGTTTGGGCTTTCATACAGAAAATGTAAAACGTTAAGTGGGTCTCCCTTTCTGCCCTTACACAACAGCTGCATGCCGCTTCAAGACCTGTTTGCACAGTACGGAAAGTTGAGGTTCGATACAGGGCCTCAGTACATCGTGTCTGTGAAGGACAGAGAATAGATCTTTTACATTTCAGGGGTCGAGAAAAACTAGGGCATGTTGGGTGGATACTCAGGGAACACGAGGGAAAACAAAATTCCACAAAGTTTCAATTAATGAAAGTTAAAATACGATAATAATAATTGAGTTCAATAACTGAGTAATACAAGCCTACTAATGAGGAAAAGAGAATTCTTATTTTGCGGGGGATGATGTGGTGTTTTCCTTAATTGGGATTCAGAGTTAGTGTTCGCTGTCATCAAATCGATTGCAAATGTTCCTTTGCAAAAACAATTCAAGGCGCACAGCCCATGCGAAAGCACTCAGCAGACGGGATTCGACCACAGCTGCAGTGCGCTCACTTCTGGCTTAACCAGAAGGAAGACGTGCTGAACTGAGAGAACAGTAAAAAGAATTGAGACACAAGGCATGAGTCACGCTGAGCTACTTCTAAACTCCCCTGGCATTTCTTTGAGATGACCATATTTTGCCATGTAGAATGTGCTCCTGTTATAATGGGCACCCACATTTTTGGCCCAAACTTTTAGGGAAAAATTCTTTTAATTTTTATATTCAAGTTTTTATTTGCTTACGTTTGGGTATGGGCTTTTTGTATGATCAAGGAATTTTTAGCATTTATTTTTTTAACATATGATAGTGCAAGAAATGTTGTCTAAGAACTAATTATAAAACGCAAGAACAGATGCAAGGTACAAGAAATAAAGGAATGAAAAACATTCACAGCAGCCTCCGCTCGATCTAAATTCGTCAAGCATGCTGCCGAATGAGTTAGTTTTTCCTTCACAAATTTGGGCCCCAAAGTGTACATGACACAAGGCAAAATACGGCGTCTTGGTTCTGCCCTCCTACCTGGGACGGCTTACTCTTGAGTCTGGATTCCTTCCAGCTGCCCTCAGAAACTGTGAGTTCCTGGCTGACTGGCCTGGAGGAAAAGAGACTCCCACTCTGAGAAAACAGCCCGAGCTTCACTCTGATAGGCGCAAACAGCCCATCACGTGACAGGGGGTGGTACAATCAGAGAACTGCCTGATAGCCAATCATTAGACAGCGGGTGGAATCTATCGGAGAACTTCTCTGAATCCAATCACGGTGACAAGGGCTAGGACCTCTCAGAGAGTTAATTTTCTTGGTCCCAAATGTCATAACTGCTTTGCCAGAGAAGGGCCTGGGGAGGTGGAAGTTACAGCAACAACGAGTACAGAAAAACGCCGAAGAGTTATGCAGCCAAGAGGAGGGGAGAGCAGTTTTTACAAAGTCAGTGGAAAGGAACTTCAGGCTTCCATAGATTAGGGAGATGTTGCTACTCTGGGATATCTTTCCCTTTTTTTTTTTCACTTTATTTTTATTGCAAGAACTTTGATTTTACACATTAAAATAAATTCATATGTGTAGGTTCCCCACACAGGCCTTAGATATTTATAAACATAACTGCCCTCCACCAAATCACTACCCTGTTCTTCACCATTGTTCGCAGGGCCCCGCCACCGCTTGTCCTTCCCCACCCTGTTCCCTGTTGGTCACCTCAGTTCTACTGCAAGTGTCCAAGGGTTGGTTTTTTTTCATCTGTTCCTTCGTCTATTCATATTTCCACCTAGGAGTGAGGTCATCAGTATCTTATCTTTCTTCTGACTGGTTTCACACAGTCAGAAGTCACTGGTCTCATCCCCTCTAGATCCATCCATGTTGATTCACATGACAGGGTTTCATCTCTGCTCAGGGCTGTGCAGTGTCCCTTGTGCATATGGAACACATCTTCTTGATCCATTATCTGACGCTGGGCACTTAGGTAGTTTCCAGCTCTTAGCTGTTGTGAATAGGGCTGCAATAAACTTGGGGGTGCATAGGTCTCTGCGAATGAGTGTTTTTGTATCTTTTGTGTAAACACCCAGAAGTGGGATGGGGGTGGGGATCACATGGAATTTCCATCTTTAACTTTTTGAGGAGTCTCCAGGCTGTTTTCAGAAGGGAGTTTGCACTCCCACCACCATAAAAGTGTGGGTTACCTTTATTTTGATGCTGCATTTCATCAAACGAACCGTAGGAATTATTCGACAATAGCTATGGCATTATTTTACAGAGATCCTGTCCTCTGCATCTATAGTCATGTCATTTGACTTCTTAACAGCCTTAACATTCTTCCAAATAATTGTGCTAGTCCGCATTCTCTAGTCATTATGTTCCTTCCCTCCTTGAGAAGATGAATTCAGCAGCGTTGAAAGATCATTTTAATTTTTTTTTAAGGGTAGAAGCATTAGTTCCTTCTATCCACGCCCATCCTAGTACTTGTGATGAGACAGACAGTTCATGGAAGGGTGTTGTGGTCTCTGAAACCCTGTATGCACTTACTAAATCTGTAAAACGTAAGTCCATGTGTGGACCCAAATTTGTCTTACATTAAGTAGATAACATGCTTGCACATAACATGTGAGTATTTAACAGTGTAGACAGGGGCCTTGGTGGGTCATAAAACACAAATTCACTTAACAAAAGTATCCTGAGTCTTAAAGTGGCTTTTTGTTGTATATTTTCTCACCCAACAGATATTTGAAAGCAAAACCACTGATGTGTGCAGGTCTGCTAATATTTTTTTTATGTTAAAAGGAGTTCTCATATTGGGAAACACTCTGCTAGATACTGGAGACCACAGAAATTATAAGGCGAATATTAGAACCTCAGTTCTTAGGAAATCCTGACATAGATGCATGATGGAATGCTCTAGACAGGCCTCTTCTGGGTGCAAATGATGACTTGAATTCAACTTTAAGGGAAAATATGGAATGCACTGGGTTATTTGACAAAGATTTCAGAAATAACTTCTTACATAGTTCATCTCGCCATGCCTGGATCCCGATTCTAAATAACATCATAACAATTAAATCTTTCTTTATTTCCTGTCTTGTTTTCCCCCGCATTAAATTCACTAGCATGAGCCCCTTCCACCACTACCCCAAATGCAAACAGCTCGTCTCTGGGATTACATTATGGAAACTCTGAACATGTACTGATTCTAGTGGGAAGAGACTTTCACCTTTCCCGTAGCTGCTTGGAATGAGCACTCACTAGAAAACATTTTCCTGTGAGCCAATGGCTATAAAATAGGGATGGAAGAAACTGATTTGGGAAGTGTAGCCATGCATCTGGGAGAGAGTTAGCGCAATCACAGGCTCACCACACATACCGCCTAAGCATTCTGACACCTGCAGGAAGGATGCTACTCTGCAGGCCTCGTCCTTAGGACCCCTAGTCTGCTGGGGTAAATGCGGGTCTTCTGCACACTGGATCCAACCGCTTCCTCGCTAAGTACACAGTCAAAGTACCGAAGGAGAATCGATAAGGAAAAGCGTGAGGACAAACGAGGCTGACCATGTTTCCTTGAGACGAAAAATGAGATGGGGCTTCTGGGTCCCCTCAACAGGCTGGGCCTGGAGCAACTCAGCTGCAACTTGTCCTCCATGTTCCAGACACCCCTGGTTTATTGAAAACGGGGGAAAAACCGACCATCAGGAAATATGAAAACTAACAGTACTCACCCATTTAAAGTGATACATATGGTTGGCCTAGGACAGACTCAATGCTGCCCTCAGAGGGGTCCTTCCCTGCTCGGGCTCTCCCAAGAGTATCCAGAGCTCTAGGAGAAAATACTTCTCTTCTGGAAAATAACATTGAAGTGACCGGCCCTCCACTGCTGGGTCAGGCCAGCCACCTTCACAGACAAAGAAAAATCTGTGTCTCTCTCGTCCCACTTCTATAAAACCCCAATTATGGACACGATGAGGATCTGTGGACCCCCACCAGCACTAACAAAACTAAAGCACTTAGCTCATGCCATCTTGTCTCTTTATTTTCAATATCACTTACAATACAAGCTTTTTACAAAATCAAATCCTTTCTCACCAATAATATGATTTTCCCTGAAAAGGCTTTGAAGTATCCCGCCGCTCTCACTTCTGTACACAAACATTAGCGGAAGCCCTGCTAGGCAGGAAGACAAAAATAATTGTTCAGTCTTCATTTTAATTTAACCTTTCACAAATTCCTACTTTCAAAAAGTTCCCCTTGACTTGCTGGCATCATATTGAGATAATTTATGAGGCAGTCCGTGCTTGTTAACAGCGAATCTCCATGAATCTTCTTCCCCATGAAAGACTGTCCTGGACCCTTCACCCCTTTTAATTTAGGCATCTTGCTCTCTTTCTTTACCATTTGTGTGGGTCCCTTTGTCACCTTAACACTCTTGTCTAATGCTTTCTGTACAATTAAGGCATTATGGAGGTGAACATTAATATGTCTCTGAACATTTCCCGGGACATACATCTTGATGCAGAAGGGTGTGTCAGAAACTGGCCAGATATCCAGGTGCGCTGTCCCCCCGCCGAGGGAGAAGCAGAGTTCATTATCTGTCATACTGGGAGCGGGACTAAGCAGAGACTGCTGCCAGGCAGACAGACAACCTGCTGGAGATCAGGAGGGGAATACAGGTTTCAGCTGCGGGCTTGGTGGTTAGAATTCAAATGGCCCTGCTTTGAGGTTCTCACTCAGACATTTACCAGCCATTTGATTTTGTAGGACAACCTCTCTCACGTTCAGTCTCTTTATCTGTAAAATGGAGGGACATTTCGAACACAAGAGGGACTCCTTCCTCGGCCGACCGGGTACGGTTGGATCTGGTTCCTGCCTTGATCTCTGCATTTCATGATGATCACGGTGACTGCCACGCCGGCCCCCTCTCAGACGCTCTAATGGAACAGCCGCGTCCTACCTCAGGGACTTTGACTCCGCTCTTGCTTCCTGTGCCATGAAATGTGCTCCCCGCCGAGACTCACAGAGAGGGCAGCTTTCCTCCTCCTCCTCCTTCACAGACCAGGTTCAATTTTCCCTTCTCATACTAAGGTCCTGAACTTTGCGTAGTCCCCAAGGGCAGACCTGTGTCCTTTCTTTAGGAAGTGATCCAAGGAGAAGAGCGAGGAGGAGAGTCAGTTAAAGGTGATATTAATGAGAAATTAACTACTGTAGGAAAGCCCGACTCTACCCTGCTGGGGTGTGTCCACAAGACTGTAGGGCTTCCTCAGGAAGAGGGGGCCTTAGTCCTTATTCACTGAGATTGTGCCTGGAGGTCTTAACTATCTGTCACTTCCAGCCTGGTCCCCACAGGTTGGTCTTGACACAGATCAGAAAAAACATGGTAGCAGAGACACAGGTGCTGGAGTTGGAAGTCCTGTGTGTGCAGCAGAATGTGTCCCCTTGAGATTCAGAGGTGGAAGCCCTAACCCTGAATATGATGACTATTTGGAGGTGGTTAGATTTTGGTGATTAGCCTTAGATTAGCTCATGAGGGTGGAACCCCTATGAAGGGTTCACTGCCTTTATAAGGAGGGGAGGAGCCCCTGTGCCCTCTGTTGTGAGTTCACCGCAGGGCGACAGCTGTCCGCCGGCTACAAAGAGAAAACTAGCCAGAACCCACCCATGTTGGCATCTGGATCGTAGACTCCCAACTTCCAGAAACGCAAGGAATAACTGTTGTCTGAGGCCCCAGTCCGTGGTATTTTGTGACAGAAGCCTGAGCCCACTAAGGCGCTCTCTGTTCCTCTAAACACACTCACCACAGCTGGTAATCACACCCTTACTTGTGTGCGTGTGTGTTAGTCGGTAGGTGGTGGAATGAAGAGCACGGGCGTTAGGTTGTCTGCTCTTGAACGTGTCCCCAACGAGTAGCAAAAAGGGTGCTGTTCAAAGTCTTCAAATGAAGTATTTAACTTCGAGGCAGGGTGTGGAATGTTCCAGAGTGGGCCCACTCTGTGGGAGAGCATCTTTCCAAGCACGGAGTGGATGTGTCTAGGACATGATGCTGTGATGGTAGCTTCGTGAGCGAAAATGCTGCAATTCGTCGTAGACGCAGCCATCGCAGGTTCCAGGGCTGGTGACAAGGGCAGATTAGGTCTTCAGGATGCCAAAGAGGAGTGTCTAGATAATGAACCGGAAAGACTTTCTTCGTAAAGCAACATAATCAAGATGATGTTGAATATTTAAAGAGTGAGAGTGTGTGGTTTGAGTTCCACTAAAAGCCCATTTGAAGCCGACTTGAGTGCTTTTTCATTCGGTTTATAAGTATTCAGAACAGTAGGATCGAGCCTCAACTTTTGGCAACACTCAACCTTTTCAATTCCAGGATGTATGACAAAAAAAAAAAAAAAATCAAAAAAGGAAAACTTCCTTTTGACAAATGTAACACACACGTTGGGAATAGGCAGACAAGTTTCTCCCTAAAAGGTTAACTTGAGACAATAATTACTTTCTCCAGAGATTGCCCAAGTGACATGCCGCTGTCTTGATTTCATTGCTATTTTACAATGTGCATTTCTTGCCACTTATAAATGAAACAAATGAGGTTAGATGGCAAAGATTATGAAAGGAATTAGCAATAATGAGCCTGGTAACAAAAAACATTATTATAGAAAATTGAGTTGACCTTACTTTCATAATTATTCACCTTAATTGTTTTTTGTAGTGTAATTTGAATGAAATTAAATAATACTAATACTCCCCCCGCTACTGACAAGGAATTGCATGTAAAGATGAATAACTTTCAAAACTAAAGATTTGGCTGCCATCTTTAGAGAGGTCACTGCCGCCATTCCAGACACTTGCATGTCCTCAGCATGACCGCAGACCAGCCATGCCAAGCCCATCATTTACTCCTCGACACCTTGGGCCATGTGGGCCCAGGGAACAGGAATCAGGCATTAATGTCATTGCTTTCCTTCCTGATCCTGAACACTCAAGGGCGAGTTTCCCAATCTTTCCACCAGAATGTTGGTCTCCGTGGATCAGCCAGGGACACACTTATGTGCAAGTGAATCAGAATTTTTCAGTGAATTAGGTGAGCATAGCTTGAATCTAAAAATTTTAAATTTCCTCTAGGAATCCTGTGCATTGGATTAGACAAATGGGGAAAGAGAGGATTTTCTAGGTTTTTTCAATGTCGGACAATAGTACTCTTAAGAGTTTGTGAACACTGACCAGCATTCAGGCACTGTACAGGGTCACTCCCATGAACTACGTCCCCTGGCCCTTTCTATAACCTCAGGGTATTGGTGAAATTGTCATCTCCGTTCTGCAGAGAAGGAAACTGAAATTGAAGCAATGAAATAAGTTGCATGATGCCCGTAGGGTGGACCCAGGATTTGAACTCCTACCCCTGACCTCTGAGTTCTTGGTGGGCTAGAATCAAAGTGGGCCAATGGGCAGAAATATCAGTTCTGGCAGATGGTAGCGGGTAGCCCATCTCAGCTCTTCACTTAACGCCTCCACATGCGACTCCTTCTCTCAGTTCAAGTTTACACTTACAAAACTGGAACGGCACCTAACTTACTGAGTTACAGTGAATATTAAGTGGAAAGCAGAATGAAGGACAAACACTGATGGACTATCGTGGTGTCACTGGTCACACCTCCTTATGACTTAAGGGCATTTCCCCCCAAGACCTGGAAGGCATTTAGGCCAAGGCCTGGCCCCATGAAATCTCACAGTAATATGTTGGCGAATGTGTGTTGAGTGCCTGCCGGGCACCACAGCTTTGCAGGTGATAACTAATCCTCACAACAGCCTGATGCCATGGACACCAGCAAGGGACCTGGGATCCAAACTCGGAGTCAGCCTCCTGCTGTGCCAGTGACTAGTCGATTCAGGTGTTATTTTCCATCGCGTGCAGCGGTCTCTTCCCCTCTCTGCTGAGCTGCTGTGGCTTCTACTGACTAGCTAAATCAATGGGCCATACGTCATGCCCTCACGTACCTGATGGCCTGCCCTGGGTTCCTAACATGTGCGAATCGCCTTTGCCTTTGTTACAACCTTGCTACGACTTTGTTGCGACACCATGATGCTTGCTGAGTGAAGGAGTGACCCACTCTCTGCACCCTTACACCGGACCCCTGAGCTCTTAGTAGGCTGGAATCAAAGTGGGCCCCGGGCGGAAATATGAGAAATATCCCAGGGTCGCTCCTTCACTCAGCAAGCATCACGGTGTCTGTTATATTCTCAGCAGGGTGCTGAGAACCCAGAGGCCCACAGAAGGGGCTTGTCTCCTCTAAGGGAGAGTTACATTCCACAGGGATGGAAAGTCCCATTTGGAAGGTCTTCTTTCGGAAAATAACATTACATCACATACAGAAAATCAGGCCACGGGCTCAGAGGGTGGTGTGAAAAGATGAGGCTGAAACTTAAACTCATTTGTGGTGAGTACCCAAATGACCTTTGAATTCCGGATTCTGGGGTGACCTCGCACTAATAGGGAGCCTTGAAGGCCTGATCACCATCCATAGGTGAGATCAAAACTGAAGAGAACACAATGATGATTACAGAACCTGCGGAGTTACGAAAATCCTTGCAGGCATTTCCCCTGAAGGGCCTCACCTAGCATCTGAATGTACTCAAGGTGCCATCCAGAAAGATTCCTAAAAGCCCTTTGTCCTGAAATGTCATTTACTGTCACCCTGGGTCCCCACTCTCCTCAGTCGCCCTCTGCCTCTCACCTTTTTGCCAACATTCTCCAGACTCCAGACATCCATCCCTGCCCCCTGAACCGGGCAGGCTGTTTCCCGCTTTGAGTGTGTCCATGGAGAGAACTAAAAACAGCCCACGGAATCCCCCGCACCCCGCTCCCGCCCTTGTTTAAACGCACACTTGTATAGATCATTTCCCAAACAGGAGTGCAGACCACCTGATGGCAAAGACTAGCTTAGGCTTTCATGATCGCTGGCACATCAAGACCCCCGCGCTCCAGAATATCTGGCAATTTAGACAGTAATCTTAAAATAACAGTTAAAATGGAAAACAATTGGTGTTGTAATATTTAAAAAATTATTAGCCAGACTTAAAATTCCATTCTCATTTTAGTTATTAAATTTAGGTGAAGTCTCCAGAAATAGGGGGTTAGGGACTGCCGGGAAATGAGTCTGAAAAGTAAGTAGCAGATCGGGGGACGTCTCATCAATGCTAATGGATGCCAATTGGAAAATTGGGCTGGAACCATGATCTCATTCCAGGGACTTGTGACAATGTTGGAGCCATTTTTGGTGGTCGCACCCAGGAGTGGGGTCCTACTGGGCAGAGGTCAGGGGTGGTGCTTGACATGCTGCAGTGCACGGGACAGCCGCACAAGAGAGGGGACCCCGAGTGTCAATAGTGCTGAGAGTTTTAGACCCACAGGACGTGGAAAAGTAAGACTTAACACTAAATATATAATCAGCTAATTACTTAAATAAGCAGTTAATTCACGACTAACCAATGCTGAGGAACTATTTTGACTTAATTGACAGATTTTCCCCCAGTTAATAAATTAATAATTGGTTGACTCATGAGTGGGAAAATCTCTGCTCATTTGGTCGTTTTATAAAACTTTCATCTTTGTGTAGTTATGTGTGCGTGCATATGTGTACATGCATGTGTGTATATGTGTGTTTATGTGTATGTGTGTGGGTGTATGTGTGTGTATGCATGTGTGTGTGTGTTTGTGTGTATGTGTGTGGGTGTGCGGGTGGGTTTGTGCATGTGTGGGTGTGGGTGTGTGGGTGCATGTGTGGCTGTGTGTGTGTGTGTGTGTGGGTGTATGTGGGTGGGTGTGGGTGTATGTGTGGCTGTGTGTGTGGGTGTATGTGGGTGGGTTTGGGTGTATGTGTGGCTGTGTGTGAGTGTATGTGTTTGTATGTGCATGTGTGTGCATGTGCATGTGTGTACAGTGATATTTTATGGCAAAGCATTATTTTTTTCTTGACCTGAAGTTTCCTCTGTGGTTATACATCAGACACAGCCTGTGATCCCCTGGGTCACCCGGTTTATCCTCACTGCACCACTGTGAGTGTGGTGGACCCGTTCAGAGGTGAGGCTGAGGTTGTCAGAGTGCTGGGTCCTGGTGGGGAGAGGAGCAGCTCTCAAAGCCTTGAGCTTTACCTGGGGCCTCTGAACGCTAGCCCTGCCAACCTCTTACAGATTTGTCCTATCTCCAGGAGACACTTGAATTCTTTCCCTGCCTTCTGCAAATTCAAACAACTTTCACCTTCCCGCCAGAAGTGATCTCCTGGAGGCATAGCTTCAATGCATTAGCATACATTATTTTTCTAATCAATTTTGAGGAAACAACGCCTCAAAACCACAACGTTAAACTACTTCTTGCCAATATGAAAATGAAATTTTAATGATCAAGAGCAATCTAAGTGGGAATTATTGTGATGACTGATTAATTCCTCCCTGGGAGGGCCACAAAGCTCCCTCTAGAAGAGGTTCTGATTGGCCACATTAAGGTAAGATCAGCAAAATGAGTGATGATAAAGAAACAAGATGAAAGGAACACACTTTGAAGGCTCCTGTGATTAAATGCAATCAAAGGAGAGCTAATGGGTTAAATCCTTTCTGCGGCGCACAGTTGCACAGTGTTCAATTTGATAAAGGACCAGCAGTAACTTTCAAATGGAGAAATGGGAAGTAGTGGCATTCCCTCTCCAATTACTAATTTTATAGAAACGCAAACAGCTCAGCAAAGGATGGAGTGTCTGTTCCAAGCCTTTCTGTGAACAAATACATTTGATACTTGAGATGGCAGTGAGTGAAATAAGGCCTGATTTTCACCGTACACTTGAGTTCTTTCATTTTGGTGTCAAAAGGCTTCATAATTGCTTGTGGGGGAAAAACACCACAGGGTAAGAGCAATAGCAAGGTTATCTCTAGAGTTCCAGAGGAATGATTTGTGTCAAATCAGGTGAGTATTTTTTTCTTAATTTATATACGGGGCTGCTGAAAAGCTCAACTCCCATCGGTGCAGCTCTCCTCTCCCCTCCCAGCCCCACCCCTCCATTTAACTGGGATAAACCCCTGTGGCAAATCTATGAACACAATCGTCAATCTCTCCTAGGAATAGCTCATTGCGTATTTGTAGACTTCAAATATGAGTGTGACTGGCATAGTGTAAGGAACTTAATTGCCAACATAAAAGGTAAAGAGAGGGAGTCTTCCACCTTGTCCTGATACTTACACTTCCTCAGATTTTCTTGCCTAAGATTCATAAGCAGTGACAATTACATTAATTGGATATTTCCTGGAATTTCTTGTATATGTTCATCATATATGGCACCAAAATAAAGAAGTGCTTTGGTGGAATACATACAGTGTTGTCTCATCTTTTATAGTTCCCATCCCTTGGATATTCCCAATTGCCTTGTGAAGTGGGAAGGAACTTTGTGTTGGAGTCCTGTGGTGTTTCTGACAGGTGAATTTGTGGAATTTATTGCATGTTGCCACAACTTATTATTCACTACATAAATGATGCTATATTATTTGGTGCACATAGGTTGATGATCATTGTAATTTCCTTTGGAAAACAGGTCTTCTGTTGTGACATTCTATTCCTCTTTATCCAGTTAGGACTTTAACCTGATGTACCTCCTGTCTGGTATTAATATTGACTTTCCTGTTTGTGATCATCCCTTTATTTTCAATTTTAAAAAGTGCCTTACTTCAATTAGATTTCTAAGAGCTATCTAGGAAAAAATGATCCCACCCCTCCTCTTTGAAAAAGATGGAAAATGTAAATTCCATTTAGAAAGATTTCCATAAAAATTTCAAATATGGAAATGTCTTGGTGCCAAGTGACGCATCCATTATGTGAACACAGCTTCCCATACAAAATAACTCGTTTCTTTAGGAGCTGGAGTAATTGAGGTATTACTGCACCTGTCATTCAACATCTTGAACTTTTAGTGTCTCTCTTAATTAACATCATGAGCTTTAAAAATAAAGTCACAGCTCCATCAGGCCAGAAAGTGCAGTTCAGTCATATGGAATGCAGGTAAAAGTGGCAACTCACTCAGCTCGTGTTACAGTGGTCTTCATGTCAATCTGTTAAGACTGCCTGCGTTCTGAGTTGCATGGCATGTGGATGGAGATGCCATGATTCAGCGAGACTGTCTCAGTGGCACTTATGACCCATTGCATTTAGGATACTCCTGGGAGGGGACCAGCTGGGGAGCAGGCCTCAGCCTATGACTTCTGGAGGAAGCATCCAGTTTCCACTCCTGAGGGAAATGAGCCCCTGACCTTGGCCTCATTAGCACCATGCTCTAGCCAACTGTGCTAATTGGTTACACATGGCACGAAATTGGGAAAGATGAGAAAGATGTCAGAGCATCGGATGCTTGATTTCAGTGTATTTGTTTTGATCTGATGGAAAAAACCCGAGACGATGAATCAGAGGGAACCTGCTTTGAGTCTTCACTCCCTCTGTCCGTGACTGGGGGACTGTGGTTTGCTGCCTGAATACAGGGCACGAGCACGCTCACTTCAAAACAAAGCAAAACAAAACAAAATTTCAGCTGTCCGTGGGGGTAAAACCACTTACCTAGGAATACTTGGCTTAGAGTGGGGTTCACAGCCGGTGAAGAGTTTTCTAGGGGTTGGATTCCATCAGGAACCGGTGAACGGCTGATGCGGATAACACAGCACAGTTCCTCTGGCTGTTTTCCTCCCTCTTCCACCTCTTATCGCTGTGACTCATCTGACATGTACAGGGCACCGTTCAATTGCAAAGTGAAATATTAATGCAAAAAATAAATTCCCGGCAGAGTACAGTGGCATCCTTCCAGGGCTCTTCCTACGTGAGCCCGAGTCTGCGTCGCAGCTGACTCCCCACGCGCATTCAGGAGGCAGAGGACACGGACGGAGAGAGCTGTCAGGCCCCGGGGCAGGAAACCCGCTTCTCCCTCTGTGGTCGAGGGTCTAACCTCTCCAAACCTCCATTTCCTCCTCTGGAAAGCGGCGATCATCATTACCGCTCCCTCAAAATGGGCGTTGCGGGATGGAATGGGGTAACACAGGGGAAAACACTCACTGGACAGACGCCAAGTGCTCAGGAGCTCTCAGTAGTCATATTCCCAACATGGACATGGAAGAGACGATTTCTGTTCGGCTGTCGCCCCCCACTCTTGCCAAAGGGAAGGGCCACCTGTGTCGTTCACGGACTATGATGCTTCTCATCAGGGCTCTCTGAGCTGATCTTTCTACAGACACATGCTGAGCCCCCATAAACTTACTAACTTGGGGTGAAACCACGTTACCGCATCACCGGGACGACGTGTACTCAAGATCGGTTGTTTTGGAAACGAAGATACGCGTTGGTCTCCTAAGAGGCCAACAGTCGGAGTCTCCGCCCCACATCGACCGTGGTCCGGGTGGGCGCCGCCTGGGCGTCTGTCCCGTCCTCTGTGGAATCCGCGGTGCCCATCACGCCTGGAGTCCAGAGACCTGTTTTCTTCATTTCCCCGCCCCTTTCCATGTTCGGTCCCTGCCGAGTCCTTCCAGGTGTGACCGCACGGTTTGTCCTCCAGGCAAAGTCGCTTTTCACCGGAAGGATTTCCAGGGTGTTCACTGCACCGCCGCCATGCGTTTGCCGTCTGTGCGTCACACTTGTGCCCGCCGCCTGGACCGAGCCGCTCTCAGCCTCCCGCGCGCCGTCGCGCCCCTTCCCCACTCGGAGGCCCGCTCTTGGCTTCCTCCGCGCTTCACCGGCAATGCTGACGCTGTAAATAGCGCTTTAGCTGCTGCCATAAAACAAAAAGTCTGAAACTACCCAGAACGTGCGTAGCGACCAGTGATTCTCCAGCAGGAGTGATTGTTTTTTCCCCACGAAAGGACATTTGTTAAGGTCTGGAGACATTTGGGATTGTCAAACTGCGGGGTGCTTCTGGCAGCTCTAAGTGGCGGTCCCGGACGCCGCTAAACACCCTTCACTGCATAGGCCCCAAGTGTCAATAGTGTCGAGATTGAAAAGTTCTGACATAGATAATACATGTATTTTCTTAGAAAGCGAAAACAAAGCAAAAGATGAAGCAGTCCTATGAGAGCTAATAGGATAATAACATCTAACACATGACCGTCATTTATTGTGTGACTGGCCCTGTGTCAACAGCTTTCCTTGTCTTGTCTCATTCAATCCTCATTACTACCCAGTGAAGTAGCAACAATACGATCCCCACTGCAGTGGTCGAGCTGAGGCCCAGAGAGGTTAAGTAAAGGCAGAAGGTAACACAGCTGACTAAGACAGTGAACCCCTTGGAAATACATGCAATATTATCTCCGATGTGTCTTTTCTCTGGGGAGAGGAAATCTGGCTCAAATGATCAACTTCTCTCAAAGAATTTGTGACAAGCAGCACCCGGGAATCCATGAACAGCTCTTCTTGACATTCAGAAAAACCAGCGGGCTTGGGCCATGGATAAGACTGACATCCTGGAAAGGTGTGCATCTTTGCTAGTCAGCTCCAAATCTGACTCAGCCAGTGGACCATCTTTATTCGAAATAAGTCCTTGGGCAGCATTGAACGTCCAAGAGCTATTCAACAAAAGGCACAAAGCAAATAGATTGAAATCTTAAGAAATGAAGTCTGCTCAGTGATGTATTGATATATAATTCAGAAGCATAATGGCTTCATGAACTAATCCATTTCCCTATATCGGCCTATTTGGCAGTTCTCTCTGATATCTGTGTCATAACGCAGGGTTTGTCTGGACGTCACTGATACTGTCCTGTTACTCTCATGTCCCTGAATTCATGGCTCCCCTAAACATCACATGACTGCTTGTCTGTGATAGTACCTTCCATCTGGCTACTTTGCTTTGCCGACTGATGAATCACATGGACAATTTCCTACATTTTCTAATTGATTATTTCTAGTGTCTAGGATATTTTAAACATCCATCTGATGTCTAGCAACTTTACCATACTTTTTCCTTAGTTGCATTTGTTGAATCTCTGTTTTCTTTATTGGTCATCTTATCAGCTGCAAATGATGGTGGCGATTGCTTCCTTTCCAATACTTAATCCCCCTATTTTCTTTTCTTCCTGCATTGCCTGGGGCCTTCAGGAGAGTATTTTAAAGCCAGCTGTTGAGGGGCCTGCGTGTTGTGTTGCTAACTTTGATAGCAATCTTCTAAATTGTCACCACTAAGAATGATATCTGCAAAAGGTGTTTAACCTGTTAAATTTCTTTTTTACAGCTATTTTGCTAGGTTTCTCTTATTTTCAAAAAAAAAACAAAAACAAAACACAAAACCAGGAAGAATTATTGAGTGTTTTCCATTTTGCATCTATTAAGGATATCAAATGGCTTTATATTTCCGAGTTGACTTTGCACTTAAGGCTTTGATCCATAGTGTGCTAGTCTATGAGTTTAGCTTTCAAAGACAAATCCTGTTTACAGGACTTTGAGGTGGAAGACATTCACTGTCACCACCGATGTGCTTCCTATAGCTACATCCTAATGCTCTTGAAAACACATTGGCGGAAATGTAATAACTACTCGAAACACTGCCAGCATGACCTACTTAAACATAAGGTAGGGGAGAAAAAATATTTATCATTTTCCATAAATATATATGTCTCCAGATGTACGTATTCACAGGGAGTCTGAACAAAATAGCATCACAAAATGTTCCATGATCTCTCTAGGGTCATAAACGAACTGAACTGAACTAGAAGGGTGTCTTCTATGACAGCGTACCTTTGAGTCCTTGAGTTTGCCCATGACCAAACCAAGAGCAAGGAATCATTTTCTTCTATAATAAGCTCATTTTTTTCCAACAGAGAAGTCCTTGCTTTGTATGGGTTGTTTATGTATCTATTCCAGTCACCAGGTAAGAGTTACATGACACCATTCTCCCAGCCACATGGTCCAACGTGAATGGAAATACTACCATGGTGTCTGAACAGAGTAATTGCAAAAGGTGCAGACATCACTGCAACTCTTCAGCCCATGAAATATCACTTGAATAACAGCTGCACTACACTCAAGCTGTGTTCAGTCCACACACAGACAGCAAAGCGCGTGTGGTGTTTCCTCCTTGTCTCTCAGTGATAAACCCAAACTACATCTCATGAAAGGGGGCCTGCAGAGAGGGAACTGCAAAAAAGAAGTGCAGCTAAGCCGTGGAAAGTGCCGCCGGAAGTGAAATTCTCCAGAGCCTCCGTGGGGTTAAGAAGGAAAATGGCTGACAGGATGTGCTGGTGCCACCCCTGGGCCATACACGAGATGTGCGGTCAGAGGGACGGAGTGCAGAAACACTTCGCCACTAAATCAAAAAGTGAGGAGAGTGGTTGTGAGAAGAAGGATGACAGTGTCCCTGAGAAGTGATGCTGGCAAAAAACTTCACAGCACACATGATATTGCTCAGCATGGAACGCATGGAACGCTGGAAGTGGATCCCAACTTAGAGTGAAGTATGATGATTCTCCCAGGAAGACAAAAGAGGCTCACTTTTTATGTTAAGTGACAGAAGACCAGCAGCAGGAACACTCTAATTCTCAAAGTTTCTAGTGTACCAAATAATAAAGAAATAAAATGAAATAAATTTTGGTGGTACTATTTTTTAATTTCCTTAAGGAAGAGTTAAGCTAGATTTAATGGTTTGACTGCTATTTTTTTTTTTTTTTTTTTAAAGAAAAGCACAGGGAAGAAAGAAGATGAGTAGGTTGGGGGCCAGGAAGAGAGAGGGAAGGAAAGAGCACTTTGTTTTATTTTCTTTACTTGTTCACGCGGTTATTTCCCCTGGATCTGGGGCTTGAACCTGGGAGTATGTGGTCTGTGCTCCTTCAGAGGACATTAACGCAACTGCTGCTCCACCAGGGCACACCATTGTCAATATTTTAAAGGTTATGATCTATCAACATTTTTACCAATGATTATTGATATATTTGTGCAATTTCAGCTTGCAGTCCTTTTACAGTTGCGTATTCCTGTACAAAGTGAGAACTGCCTGTATAAGTCACTCACTGAAGAAAGTTTGGATAGTAGATCAAGAGAAAACGGTATGCACCACCCCCAGACTCTCCCAGGCAGTTGTGAGTCTATCAGTAAGCATGGATAGATATAACTTTAGATTTATTTGCTTTCCAAAGTTGTGGTTATGCTTCCTGAATAATAGTATTTCATTCTTTATAAACTTCAGTTGGGAGGGCAGTTTTAAGATGACAGCAAAATTGAACAAAAGGTGCAGAGATTTCCCATGAGTACCCTGCCTTTCCCACCTCCCACTGAGGGCCTCCCCCATTATCAGGGTCCTGCCCCAGAGTGCTATGTGTGCTCCCACTGATGAACCCTAGTGACACATCATTGTCATCCAGGGACCAGAGTTCGCATCAGTGCTTCTTCTCGCTACAGTCCATTCTATGTGCTTTGACAAATGTGTAAGCACATGTCTCCCCGGTGTCGCGTCAGAGAGAAGAATGCCACTGTCCTTCGGCTCCTCAGTGCCCACCAGCCTCTTCCTTCTAAAGCCCAGAAACTGCTTTTTAAAAAATTGTCTCCATAGTTGGTTATTTCCCATTTTTTTTAAATATGAATTTTCCATGTTAACACATTGACTTCATTAATAATTGCTTTAGTCTGCATGATAATCCATCAAGTGGATACAGCAGCATTTATTTACCTGTTGGCATTTGCTAAACAGTTGTTTACTGACTTTGAAATTCGCTGGGGGTGTGCTCTGGCGGAGTGATGGTTAGGTCCACCGCCTTTGACTGCAGAGATCCATACACATCCCAAGAAACCCGTTTCACATCTTGGGGTGGAGACCAACCAAGATGAACAACTTAGACAAATTTAGTGCTTCTTCCTTCTCTCTCTTCTGCCTGCCTGCTGGCAACTTTCTTTATAAAAAAAACCTGAAATAAAACTTTCTTTGATAATTTATATAAATACATATACATGTCTATATATGTGATATACATCATATATACATATGTAATATATTTCCCCCCTAGAACTGATTTCAGAAGTGTAATCAATAAGTGTCAATGTTCATCCCAGCAGCCATGTACCAAATCCAGCCCCTACATGAGTTGTATCTGCCAGCATACTTGTTTCAGTAAATTGTCTTTTTAAAAGAGCCACTCGTTAGGAAAATTCACAGGCATGTATGAACTTCTGATTTTTCCTGAAAAATCAGGAGATCTGCTAAGAGCAGATTCATGTTCTTGCAATCACATGCCTCATAAGCATTTGAGTTTGGTTTTTCCTGGACATGATTATTTCATGATTTTTAAAGGACGAACCACTGTTTTAGCTGCAATGCCAAAGATAATTTTGAAACCTGTGAACAACTGAGTTTAATACATTTCAAAAGTTAAATAATCTTTGATTACCTGCTCAGTCAATTATTATGCAGATTAAAACAATGGCTAACTCAATATCAGCCCATATCAGCACATGGAAAATTCACATTTCAACCAATCAGCAGAGTTCATTACTTTTTGTGACTGGAAGCTTCTGGAATGGTACCTGCGAGCCCCTCCTCCTGACATTTCCTCCTTTGTGTAATTCTTTCCCTGAGTGTGGGCTGGCCTGTGACTTACTACTAGTGACAAAACATCCAGAGTGATGGGGTGTCACTTTCAAGATTGGGACAGAAGTCTGAATTCTCTTTGTTTCTCTGTCTCTGTCCCTTCCTAACTCTCTCTCTCTCTCTCTCTCTCTCTCTCTCTCTCTCTCTCTCTCTCTCTCTCTCTCTCTCTCTCCTTCTCTCTGTCCTTTCTCTGTCTTTCTCTCTTTCCTTTCCTTCTTCTCTATCATTTTTCTCTTGCCCTCTTCCTCTCTTTTTCTTCCCCTCTTCTGTCTCTCTCCTTTCTGTCTCTATGTCTCTCTTATCTCTCCCTTTCCTCTGTCTCTTTTTCCCTCTCTTCTCACTGCCCCCTTCCTTTCTCTCTTGTTTGCTTTTTCTGATGACTCCAGCTGCCTTATTGTGATCTGCCCTATGGAGGGGACATTTAGGCAAAGAGCAAAGGAGAGCCCTTGCTCAACAGCCAATGAGGAACCAAGGTCCTCAGTCCAATGACACACAAGGAACTGAATCCCGCCCACCATGGAGTTTTGGCTCAGGTGAGTCTTAAGATGACTGAAGCCCAGTCCACACCTTCCTTGCAGCCTGTGAAAACCCTGAATGGGAGGCCCAGTTAGTCCACACCTGGACTGGGCTCATCCAGTCTTTCAGATAATAAATGCATGTTGTTTTAAGCTGTTAAATGTTGAGGTATAATTTGTTACACAGCAATGGCTAGCTGATCTACACTCAGTAGATTAGCAATTGGTTCAGGAAGGTACATCTGAACGAATAACAGACAGTCGGCAGATCTCTGACTTTTCCTCAGTTGGTGGGAGGAGGGGGAAGAGGAGAGGGAGAGAGAGAGAGAGAGGGAGGGAGGGAGGGAGGGAGGGAGGGAGGGAGGGAGAGAGAGAGAGAGAGAGGAGAGAGAGAGAAAGGGAGAGGATTCCATCTTTATTTCCTGATAGATATACTCTCTGGAGCTGCTGTTCTCATCTTGTGACTTCAAGAACCTCTGTCTTAAACAGAAGTGAACACACGTCAATCAAAAAGCAAAACTGAGAGCTGAAGGGCTATCAGATTCTGATGAGATCATCTGAGCGCCTTTATCACACTGTGTCTGAAATGAACCCTCTCCAACAAGTGAGCCATTTGAGTTTTCCTGAAATGCATTTCTATTCTTCTGCAACTCGAAGTGTTTGCTCTGATACAAACACTAATTAGTGAGTGACCAGAACCTCAGCTATCCAGAGAAGGACTTGTCACTCAGAACCAGATGTGCTCCACATTTTATTTCAAATGGCAACAATTTGGAGTATCGGTTGACAGCTTTATTGGAACAAGGAGATGGTATTTGGAAGTTTGTGAGTATAGGTTAAAACCGTAATTGGAAGCTAAGTAAGTACAAAAACATCTTCAATCAAAGATACATTTTCTAAGCTGAGACATGGTTGGCTTTTATGACGGTGTCTGCATATCTTCATATATAAAGCTTCACTGTCATTAGGAAGTGTCACACAGAATAACAAACACACCTCTTTCAATCTGGTTATAAACATGTGGAATGGAGTTTATTTCACCAAAGCACTACATGCTTCCAACTGATAATATATCAATAAAAGCTCTCACTCCAAGATGTCATTAAAGCCACATTTGTTCATTTCTATTTATTATGAGAAAAAAAAACCAAATGAAAAAAGTAGATTTGAGTCATATTTCCTGCGAGTTCATCATGTGCTGGCATCTAACACTTGTGAATTTTATTCAATTCATTTAAAATGATTTCTAACATGCAGCCAGAAAGTTAAGGGTGGCAAAGAATTCAAAATGATCAGCAGGCATCCAAGATTTCCCAGGAGACAGATTTAGAATCACAACGAAGGTATGTTTTCCTTAAGGAACTGTATCTTAGAAAAATGATCTCTAACAAGCCAGAACTTTCCCTAATATATTTAGCTCATTTGTGTTTGGCAATCAGTAGACTCAAATGACCTTAAGATAAGGCGTTTTGATTTTTTTCCTTTCTTAAGAATAAGGAAGAGGTAGGCTAAGATCTATGGTCCTCATTTCAGATGACCTCAGAATTCCTTCTTTTTTAATTTATTTTGTAACTATGTGTGATTGCAAAGAAGTCAACTGGGCTTAAAGGGATGAGAATGGACATAAATCTTCACTCAGAATTTGTACAAAACCTTTCAGAGGTTGAGAATACCCAGATACTTGTCAGAGAAGGACTAACAAAAAAGAAAGAAAACTCACTAAGATCTCAGCAAAACAAGTGAAAAAAGGCCCAGGCCTTCTTAGAAGTTACCCAATTGTCCTGGGGGCTGGAATGTTACGAAACCCCTTTACCTTGTAAGAGTCTGCCCTGTGAAGGGCAAACTTCTAGGAATCAGATCTCTTAGAACGTAGCCTCTTTGCCTATAATTTTAGCTAAAGCAGAGAGAGGCTTTCAGACCTGGGATGGGTAGGAGAGCACATCCACGAATCGATCGAATGGCTCAGACCGCCTCCACTGCAGCTGATGACATTGCCCAAGAGTCACGCGTCACCGCAGACTTTGTGGCAGAGGCTCGGATGGGACACAGGAAAACCCAGATTACGTTCAGGGTTGGGTGGCTGACAAGCAGTTCTCGCAGGGTGGCTCCACGTCAGCTGCTTGATGCCAGCCTCCAGTCTCTGGCTGTCAGTTTGGTGGGGAAAAGAGCAAAAGTGGTAAAAGTAGCGAAAACAGTGCCATGAAACTTCAAAACAAGTTTCTCTTTCAATCCTTCCAATGTTTTCATAGGCGATTCCTAAGTCTCTTCTCTAAGGTTCCAGTTCTTCTGCCCTCCTTGCTTCTATGTTTTCTTTCTTTCTTTCTTTCTTTCTTTCTCTTTCTTTCTTTCTTTCTCTTTCTTTCTTTCTTTCTCTTTCTTTCTTTCTCTCTCTCTCTCTCCCTTCCTTCCTTTCTTTCTTTCCTTCTTTCAGAGAGGAAGGCAGAGGAGTAAGAAGCATTGGAAGGAAGGAAGAAGGAAAGAAGGAAAGAAGGGACTTATATTTATTTATTTATTTTGGCTATCCCCCAGGGTCCTTGGACTTTACGTGGTCCATGCCCCAGTAACCGACTTAGTGCCTGAGCCACCAGGGCACACCACCCATGTCCATGTGCCATGAACGTTCCAACAGAGGAACTAGGAACTAACACATCCCAGTTTATATGGGACAGTCACACTGAATATTCTGCATCCTGGTATGCCCCACAGGCTCTGGAATATCAGAATAGATGGCCATCCTCAGATCTAGAGATACCAGATGTGTCTTCCTATCTAACCCTGTGTGGGCTGAACATTTAACTTGCTTTGGTCAAACATCACCCAGGAAGAAGCCCTTTTCTCCTCTACCTTAGCCAGAAAAACGCAAGGACTGTCCTGTTGGAGAATTATGCGCTTGGCCTGGATGTGTCAGTCAACGGCAAGACATGGCGTGAGCCTAACATGACCAGAAAGAACTTACCAGCTGAACCAAACCCCTGTATCTTCCCTACAGACCCGTGATTTAAGTAAATGCTCATTGTTTTAAGCCTGGGTGTTTGCTTCAACATTATCAAAGTAACAAGTCATTGGTGCTCACTTAATACCTGAACCAGCTAATTTTATCCTTGAAATATCTATAATGGCTTCTATAATCTGCCATGAAACTTGACTAATACAAAACTTTATCCACATTTGCTCACTTGGTTATCATAGTCAGGTCATGAGTGGGCATGAATGTGGTCCCATTTTGCAGATGAATTTCATGAATGGTAAGGTCAGCAAACCACGGTAGTTGGACTGCAAACCCCACATTCTTACCCGTCAGACTCTCCTGACAGACAAAGTAAGTCACACTGAGGGCGAAAGAAAAATTAGCGCACTTCCTCTGGAAAGAATCTAGAAGACAGGTTTGCGAGGTCAATTTTGGATAGGAGCTATCAAAGAGTACGGGTTTCATGCCGAGCCTCTAAAGTTCTAAGGATGCTTATATATTCCAGAACTGAATTCTTTGAGGGCTGTACAGTCTCTTCATCTCCCTGGATTGGATTTGACCTTCTCTTCACATTCATTTCTTCCATGACATGAAACGACAGTCTCAGATAGAGACCCACCCATCTTAACAAAGGCATCACATCTCACGCAGGCCCTTCTTTGATTTACAACCAATTCTCCTGTAACATGTGGACCCAACAAATGGGAGATCGCTGACTAGTTTGAACAATGAACTTGTTAGTTAACAGAATTACCAGCGTGTTGTTTCACTGCGATGACAGTAATAAAACAAGAGACGTGAAGCCGGTACAGTCACAACTGAATCGTAATGGATGAGATATTTACAGCAAAGCTGTTAAAACATTGAATAAAATATGGGAAGAGCAAAAGCAGATGTGTTTTTATTCTTCTGAGTTGAAGCTTGTAAGGTAAAAAGATAGTTTGAGTAATAATCACAGGTTCTGATTCACAATGCATTAATAAATATTCATATGGTACCAGCCGCTGAAACTTTCCAGATACAGAAATAAAGTGAGAAAGCCTGTTCTTTCCTTACACTTTGCTAAGTTTAGATTTTCAGACACACATGTCAATATCTCCATTAGGATCTTGTAAAAGTTCTCTTTTATTTTCAACTGCATTTCCAATCTTGCCGGTGAAACATTCATCTCCCCCAACCCAACCATTTCCCCCCAGTATTTCACAATATTTCCCCCACTCAGACCAGGAGAAAGTAGAGAGAAATCACCGTCTATTAACGAAAAAGAGACCTAGACCTTCAGTAGAAGATAGAGATAGAAAGAAATGAACGTTTCCCTTTTGTGTTAGACTAGGAAAATCAGCTTTCTATCCCACGGAAATCCCCAGTCCCCAGGGAATTTGCACGTGGGAAGTTTGATTCTGCAAGATCAAGCCAAACGCGTGGATGTGTTTTTTTCTTCTTTTGTGATCATCCTTGTTTTCCAACGAGGCAGAGGAGGTGTTGAGCACATGGGGGAGGGTTACCATTTTACCTGATCGGAAACCATTTGGAAAACATAATGGGGCCCCTAAGTGTTAGGAGGACGCTGTGTTCAGAGCATGTCTTTGCGTCTCAGAAAATCCGCTGTGGGAGAAGCGGGTGGAGGGGGCTTGACACACACTTAGCTCGTTATGTCTGAGGGCAGGAAGGGAGAAAGAGGGACCAGTGCGTTGCAGGGGCCTGGACCTCGGAAGGGGCAGCCGCAGCTCTCGGAATGAGAGCTGGGAAGCCTTCGAGTCTGGAGGGGGCTCGCTGATGGAGGGATGACCAGGACCTCTGCGTGGGGAGCGGGCAGGGCTCCTTGAGGTTGCTGTGACAGCTTGTTCCCCAATGCCCTGCTTTTATTGGAGTGTCGACGCACCTTGGCTGGAACGTGGAAACGTTGGCTTTGTCCTGAATTTTTATTTCCGTTTCATTAATGCTGATGTCCTTTAGTTTCTTCGCTGTCCCGGTGTCTTCTCCCCAGATTGGCACAGACTCATTCATTTCCTTTCCCTCAGATGATCTCTGTTGGTTCCAAATGAGGTTTTGTAGTTGTTTCCCACACTAACCTTATTTTTTTTCCCCTTTGTAACGGATACTGTCCCCATAGACTGACATCATGTTCTCCTTTTTCTCGCTCTGCTGTGTCTTTCCTGAAAGTCTGAGTGAGGCTAGGCACTCACCCCTGACCCAGAGTTGTGTGGAAGGGAGAAGCTGGGGAGGGGACTTCTGGTTCAGGAGGGGAGACCACAACTGGGGCTCAACTGGGAGCCTCTTCTTATCAAAGAGAGGACCATTCCCACGGGGATTTTCCATGCACACAGATCCTGCGGCAAGTGCCCCGGGGGCCTCCGGAGACCATCCCAAGGGGTTTCCAGAGGGTTAGACAATGAAAACAGACAAAGGAGGGTTATGCATATTGTGATGTAGTTTATATATATATGTGTGTGTGTGCGCGTGTGTGTGTATCTGCATATACTTGATACACAACACTGCACAAATCAAAGGTTAAGTGGTATTGTGCCACCTGTGGGCACATTCTACTGACAAATACCATTTCTTCTGCATGCACTTCTGCACGCACTTCTGCACGCACTTCTGCACGCACTTCTGCACGCACTTAGTAAGACTCGCAGTCCACCCCAGACACACAGGCGCTGTCTTAGGAAGAGGCACCACTGGAAAGCAAATGGCACTTGGTTTATCAGCTAAGTCCTGAAGGTTCCGGTTCTCTGATCACACCTTGATTCCCCCTTTCCAAGTGCACCGGTGCCAAGGCACTTATTCTTGAGGGGACATGGGTTTTTGAAGGTGCACCTCCCACCCCCCACACCAGTACCTTTAGCAAAGGAATTGACTAGAACCTTTTTTTTATTTTTGAAGACTTTTGGAATATGTTTCTTGTGTCTTTTCCCATTTGATTTTTTTTAAGTCTTTGAAATTAGACAGCCTAAATCTCTGCTTTACTGGAGCTGAACACACTCTAGTGCTTAATCCAGGTGACAGGTGACTACTCACCAATGGCTTTCACTGCACATGAAGACTATGCTGATTGCAGAGTAGAGCTAAACATACTATGTCCCAGAGCAGGGAGCTGGGGGATCCAGATGCTCCCTTTGAAAATACAGGATTGCAAATAGCGAGCTGGGGGTGGTGACTCAGAAATCTGTGCGAATAAGAAAATTCGATAATTACCTGTTAAGGCAGCAGTCTCTTCCTAGCTCTACTCTGTGTAGGGATGATTTACTCATTGACTAATAAAGATTTTCAAGGATAGGTAGGGTTCCACTCCCCCAGGGGATTGCTAAGTGAATGGAGTCAGATCCTAATAAGTAAATGATGCATCTGAGAAATTGAATAACTGCGTGACTCTATATGGTTGGCATAAGCCAGGCTATCATTTTGTCCCAGCTAAAGTCTTTAGCACACTAGGTTCCCAGGACCTCAGTCTTCAAAGCAGTCTTTTTCTTTATGAATGAAATGCGTTGACAGAAAATGAAGTCGTTGGCTGCATTGGTGACTTATCCCTGATTGCACAGCAAGTCTGAATTCAGCTTGTGTAACAGATTCTAACCACGGTCTGGCAACTGGACCATTCTCCCCTGGCTTCCTGGAGGATCAATGTTTCGTTTCAAATGAATGTGCTCTGCATCACGGGCTGAACACATTTTCTAACCGATGTTTCAAAGACAGGGACAAGCTCTTGCATCTTCCCCAAATCGATGCGAAGAACATTCACAGCAGGTGGAGGAAGAGTCCTTTGGTTAGAGAGGATGCAGAAGTTCTGTTAGATCCAGTTTCCCTGACCAAGCTGGACCGTGCGGGTCTGCTGAACGCACACACCTACCTCTCCGAACTGGGTCCTGGGCTCTAACAAGGAACCCGGCAACCTGGCCAATCACATTCAAGGCTCCCAGGTTGCCAGGGCAACGCATACACAGTCACAAAACCAGAATGATCACAGTGGGGAAAACATACAAAATGCAGTATTTTCATGCTCAGAGAGAGAGAGGGAGAGAAAAATAGGTTGCCCTTAGGTAGTTGGAACCTGTTTCTCCCTTACACAGGCCCCGTTGATTTAGGATAATGTACAAAATGCATGTTTCACAGGAATCCACACACCCAACATTCACGGAAAACATCTGCGTCATTTCTGGAACATTATCGGTGAGTTTAATACGGAAGAATTATGACAGATCATGGCTTGCGGTCGACAGATCTGAAGGCACAAAGGAAGACGAAGCATCCGACATGCTTTCTGAGCAACGGCTGGTCCTACAGGTGCATCTGGGCTCATTTAACTCAGTTAATGGCGCGGTCCTTCCTTTCAGCATGGAAAGGCCCACCAAGGTATTCAAAGACACACTCAGCTCTTAACAGGGATAATTCTCCCCAGATTAACTGCTTCTCTGCTTTTTCAGGCACCCCATATGGTAGACACCTGAGTGATTTTGAAAAATATTTTACGTCTGATCACGTCCTTCCCTCAGTCACAGTCTTTCCCTTGGCTGGTTCAGTCACCGGTTGAGCAGCCCTTCCATCGGCAAGGTCTTCCCTGGCCAGCCCTCTCCTAACCCTGCCCCTTCCTCTACCTGTTTCTACTTAAGCTCAGCCTCCTGAACACGTCCAGCTCAGTCCCACTGTCTTCATGCGTAGGGCTGCTGAAACCAAACAGTACAAGCTGGGTGACTAAAACCAACTGAAATCATTGAACAAATACTTATCGAACATCTATTAAGTGCTAGACTCAGTTCTAAGATAACGGTACTAAGTAGATGAACCCTTTTCCTCATGGAACTTGCAACCACGTGAGGGAAGAACCCTGATAACCCAGGAGATGGAGGACACATGGGAGACGAGTACAGGACAGCATACAACCTCTCTGCTGCCAGTCCTGCAAAAACCGCAGAACCAAGTATTAGGATCCATTTCACTTTTTTCTGGTGAGGAAAGGGTTTCAGAGCCATTCAAGAAATCTCCATGTCCACCTGGTCCCTGAGCAGAGGCACAGAAACTCCTCTCCAGCTGTCAGATTCCCCTCCCCACCGTCTTCACCACCTCATAGTGCAACGTGGAGAAAACACAGGCGCATAAATGTGGTCACAGTTCATGTGGAGGGTCCCACATCAGCCCCAGGTCTCTAGGAGGCAGTGAAGCACAGAGGAGCAGTGATTCCACACAGCCGCCGCCTCCACGCGCGGGACAGGAGGACACTGGCTGTGACTTGGCTCCAGAGGCCGATGAGCACCGCCTTTAATGCTAAACATGCATGTAGGTTTGTGGGCTGGTGTCGCAGGGGTTTCCTTTGTTAACTGAGTTCAGACCCTGGTGCTCAAACTACATCTGTGCAAGGCTCACAAATGCAGATTCGGAACCCGGCGCATGTTTCCACTGCTGTCATCTTCACTCTGGTTTCTGGGACTCCGCATTCTTGCATTCACCATGTGGCAGACTACGCCTTACAGAATGACTCCTGAGATCTGGAGTCACCCTGGCACCCTCGGGGGTTCCCTGAAAGAGACATCTGTTGCTTTTCCTACCCCCAAGCCCAGCCTTTCTTCTTCTGATAACAGTGCTGCTTCAAATTTCCCTTTGGGGAGTCATGTACCCTCATGAGATGGATTACAATCCATAAGGTTTGGGGAGATGATGCCTTTCTTTGGCTCCAGGTATAAGCAACAACCCAAGTGTGCCCGACGGCAGCAGTGCCAGGAGCGGTAAAGGGTTTAGGGTCTAAGAAGTATGTTTCATATGGACCACAAAGCCCACAGTCTGCAAGTCTGGTGCTTCATCAACTTAAGGAAAGCAGAGATGAGAATGCAAGAGAGAGTCTTGACATCTTAACATTGCTGGGTCTGACTTCCTACTCAGAGGTAGATTTATCACTTAAGCTTTCTTGGTACATCCGACCAGGAAGGCCTCTTTTTGCTTAAGTCATATTAAATTAAACTTTGACACTTGCTGCCAAAAGGCCCCCAAATAAAACATTCCCTTTAGGCAAATTCCCTTGTGTTCTAGAGGAATCTCCTTCAGGAACTAGATGGATTCATGAAGGTGTGTCAGATTAAAACGTGAGTGACTGGAAACACTAACCACTGGGATGGTTTGAAGATTAAATCAATATTTGAAAACAGCTGGAGGATGACTGACATATGGGCAGTATAAAATATTCCGAGTTCTTCAATTATTTTAGTATTGGAAAATATGTATCTGGTCAATTGCAAATACACTTCTAATTTATGGAGGATAGCAGAAGACATTTCATGTGAGGAAAAAGTTGTGATTTGTTTTTTAACTGTTTTTGTATTTTAAAGGAAGGTGCAGACAGGAAGAGAGAGGAGGAAGAAGCATTCATTTATTTATTCAGTTGTTCATGTGGGTTGCTACCCCCGGCCCAGGGTCTTGAACAAGGGACCTTGGGTTGTATATGAATGAAACCATGAAGTCGCCATGGAGTGCCATGTTTGTTTTTTTAACATGAATTTGAAATGCAAAATTCTAAGAGTTTAACTTGTTGAATGACTTTTCTCCCTTTCCTGTCTCCTCCTCTTTCATCCCCAAAGGTCAAACATGCAAGAACGCACCTTTTGGCACCCCAAAGTTTAAAGACTGCAGTCTCCTCTCCATAAAAAGTAAGGATGTGACTAGTTAACAGTGAAGTCAAGAGGTTTCTCTTTCTATTCTTCCTTAAATAAAAATTGCAAAACAAATGCAAGTTGATAATAGCAAGCATAATAAGATATTCTAGAAGGATGTCTGCATCTCTTTCCCTCTAGCTCCTTATCTCTCAAAGTAACTGATAGCAATAGCCTAATGCATGTCCTTTAGCTTCTTTTCCTATGATTTTATATAATCAGATACGAACACATGCATGTATGTGCAGGCATGTATGCACACACATCTTTATTTACAGTCCCTCATACAAGGCTGCTCTTGGTTACAGTGTCGAATGTAGAATTACTGGGTTCAAGGGTATAATCACAGTTTAAGTCAATGTAGCAGATTACTTTCTGAAATTTTTCAGGATTTCACGTTCTTACCTGTCTGTTCCCCATGGTATTGTCAGCCGAAGACGTTTTGCAGTTGATACAGTCTGTCAGTTTAATAGGTAAAGCGCATTGTGTTGCTTTCATTGGTGCTTTGTTATTATTTGAATTTCTTCTTCTGCAATTGCTCATTTAACTAAAGGATTATTGGTCTTATTTATTTCTAGAAACTCTTTGCATTTTAAATACTAATCATCAAACTGTCTTATGTGTTGTACATATTCTTCTTTGCCTGTTTTCCAAATATTTACATTTTTATATGATTTGAGATCTAGAGTAGGCACGTCTGCTTCCTGAAGAGCAGGGAAGAGGGACTAGAGGATGAGATGAAGGTTTTAGATTTCCATGGTGAGATTACCAATGTTCAAGTGTCTTAGAGAAAGTTTTAGAAAAATCATGATTAGAGAGAAACAACTGCAAATTCAGGATATAAAATTCATTCCACTGAGATATTATGATTACACTTTCCCCCCCCCCACACCTTCCTCATTAAATGGTTGGTATAATTCAAATCAACCTATATGTTGGGAACAAGAGGATACACCCATGACATAATTTATAAACTGTGTTTTCTCTTTAACCATCAGAGTTCAATTATGTTTGAGGAATTCATGAGTCAATCCTCTTTTACCCAAATTAAAATCTCTGTCTTAGGAGTCCCACTCTTCTCCCCTCTGTGGTATTTTATCTTCTCAAACAATCATTTACTCTGTTAAATATGTGCCTACAAGTTCACCATGATGGGCAGAGGTTTGAAGATAAATGGAGAAAGTGACCGAGATAGCCACCGGGTCTTCCTCCTGAGTTCCTGCTGGTGGCTTTATGATTCCTAGTCAAACAAAGTCTGCAAGATTATTTTCTCAACCTCTAGAAATAAAGCATGAACAACATTTTGAATGTGTCCAGTGCTCAGGAGGAAAATCTTCCTTTGATTTCCTCTCTTTCTTGCCATCTATATATTTCATAGTCAGACACTGAGTCTTAGGACACTGTGGTTTTCAGAAATGATACGTGGAAAAGTTCTTTTCTCTCTTTACAGGACTGAGTACCTCCTCACTGGAGTTTTTTTGAACACCCCCAAGAGTCAGAGATGACTCTATTTCGGAAGCATGTCCTGCCTTTATGTAGCCTTTAGGAGGCTGTCCTCGGAATAATGAGGACGAGCTCAGGGTGACATCAGTACTACCCAGGATGCCATGTAGGTTCTTTGCAGAAGTCATTTTCTTTCATTTTCTCAACAATCTCATGAGACTCAGCTTGTGTTTTAATTGCCTGTTTTACAGATTAGAAAACTGAGGCTCAGAGAGCAGCTGGATTTGCCTCCACTCACAGAGAAGTGAGAAGCAAATGGAGATTTGAACCCAGATGTTCTGACAACTGTGTGGACATGGCTCACGCTTCTTCCTGAGAGGGATCAGTGAGTTCCTAAGATGAGCATCAGGCCTGGGTGGCAGATGTTTGAGAGCCCTCTGAAATTGTATGCAAACTGTTAGGTGACACCTGATTTATTTTGTTCGTTTCGCAGTGGCTGGCAATTTAATCAGGGACCTCAATTTAAAACTATTTTGAGTGTGCACCCTTGCTATTTGTATATTTATTTATGAATTACCTATGTGTACTACAGTACTGGTGTTTTATGTCCACTGCAAAGCATAAATAAGGACTTTAAATAGATAGACTCTCACTGAAACACATGACTTGCGATCAAATTATTTTATTCATTCATGGTGCAGCGACCTCTTCGCGCTCACTTCACACAATCAGGGTTAAGCATGAACTACAATGCGGCATAACTTGTGATGGCTTCTTATTATTTAAAACACATGTCAAGGCCTAACAAGGACTGGGGATGAGGTCCATTGTTCTGCCTGCCTGGTGTGCGAAATCAATTATCCCCCTTCAGGGGGTTATGACGTACCGGCTGTGGGTGATGGGGTGTTGCGTTCTCCCCAGGACGTCTGGGGACCCCTGGGATTGGCCGTCTTTCCCAGATCAGCCTTCCTTGGCGATGGATGAGTGAGACGCCTGATAGGACCTCCTGACCCGGATCTGCTCTATGATGGTAGCTGCGATCGCGTATCGGGGTGAGTCTCTGCTCTCAGAGATGTCCCAACGTGAAGCTGGGATTGTGCTCTCGTGAATTCAAAGAACGAAGCCATGGACGCAAGGCAGGCTCCAAAGTAAGATTTATTTAGAGAAGAAAGCTCCCCACTCAGAGATGAGGGAGAGGGTGCCCGTAGGCTTTGAGGCTCAGGGTTTTTAAGGGCTGGTCGTAGGGAGTATAGTCCCTCCAGGGGGTTCAGGGGTTTTTAGCCAATCAGGGGAGGGGCCGGATAGCTCAGCAGCCCTCAGGTGGTTTCTGCATTCTTCTTCCTTACCTGCCTTGTGGCTGTGCCCGCAGTGTTTGTTGGAATGAAGAATGCCAGTGAGCCAATCCCGCCCTCACTAAGCTGCCTGGTGATTTCTAAGTAACTTCCTGCCTCACCTGCACCAACAGTTTGGTGTCGCTCACGGTTCCTGGGTGGGATCAGGGAGGGTCCAGCGGGCACTTGTCCAGTGTGGGCGGAGCTGTCATCTCCAGGCTAATGGGCTGGGCAACCAAGGGGTCCGTTGCGGTGTCAGCAGCCCCGGGCCTGAGCGTGCACTGTTGACCAGAGACACAGATGCGACCTCCCGCACGGTGCTCTCGGTGAAGCCGAGTTTACAGATGGAAGCTTGCGTCCCTCAGACCAGGGAACCCAATGGGACACTGCAGCGATGTTCCTGACAGCCCAGAAGTCTCCACTTTTCTTCTTCCATAAGCTGTCCATCCAAGCAGGTCTCAGACTGCCCACAGTCAAGAAGTGGGGTGCTGGACCGCACCTCTCCACGGGGAGAAGGCCATCACGCTGCACACCAGCGCCTGGCAGGGCAGCTCTTTGGGGGCGTCCTGGGAAAACGTTACCTGGCCCTTTCATCATTACAGATGCAGTCGCTTCTAAATAAACATTTAGGGAGCACCTGCTGTGAGTCAGGCTACGAAAGCAGTGTGGAAAAAATAAAAGGCCCTTCCCTCCCGAAGCCTCTTTTCTAGTACTGAAAATATTGGATCATATTTTCGATCATCTTGATACATGGGGTTTGGGGCTTGATTTCTTGGCTGATCTGAGTCGATCCTCCCTGCTTTCGTATCACAAGTTCCCTGATAAAGGGCCTGTAGGAGGAGTGGGGGTTGAGTTCTGCTGTTTTCTCCTGGTCTGAAGACGTGTGCCTGGCTGGCCCTTCCTTCAACAGAGATTTCTTGGCAGAAATTTTGAAGCCACTGGTCCATCTTGGGAGAGCTGCTGTGGTTGAGAGTGTCTGGCCGTCTCTGAATCCACCTTATTGGGCACCTGTACATTTCAAGAAGCCTCGGGAAACAGTGAGGTGGGGGTAGTAAGACTGCTTTCCCGTCCTCCTCCTGGTCTTGCCTTCTGCCGGGGATTCCGGCGACATCACTGCGACCCAGGCAGACAGGGGGACACAAGTGGCAAGCTGCTCATTAAGATATCACAGAGCTTAATTTCTTTCTAATGTTTAGTATGAAAATAGGTACAAATAAAAGGTCTGATGGCTTTTTTAAAATTTTTATCTTTTTTGCTGCCTGTTTTCCATGGCAAAGATCACTGATTGAGACAAAAATCTGAAAGCACCTCCTTGTCACTCCCCAGTGAAGGAGGGTGATGGGTCCAGTTGTCACCCACCCACAGGAGCCCCTGTGCTGTTTACTCTTGTGATGCAGCAAAGGGAGCTGAAATAAGTTATATTTTGTAAGAAGTAGCCTGACAAACCAAGGTGCTAAAATAAAAACAGAGGCAGAAGAGATGCCTGTGATGCTTCAACAGAGGGGGAGTTTGGTTTTTTGGTTTGTGTTTTTGTCTTCAGTGACCTCTCTGTTGTGGGTGGAAATAGTGTGCTTTGGGGAAACTTATATGAGAATATCCCAGGCCTTTCTCTTCGGAAGCCTTCTCTGCTCTGGGTGTCTGAGGAATCTATACAGAGTAATAAACCGTCTTGAAATCGAGCTGGAACACGAGATGTTCCTCTTCTTTTCTTGCCAGGGGCCACTTGCTTTTATTCCTGAGCGATGTCTCAGAGAATCCATGTTACAACACACCAGCTGACAGTCTGTACTCCGTACGGCCTTCTCTCAATTCTGGTGCAAGAATTCAAAGAGGAATGGCGATAAAGATATTAACAGCCGCACTATGATCAACTCTAAGAGCTCAGAGCTGGTCCGTGCTCACTCCTGGCCAGGTCTGGTGCAAGGCGGTCGTGTGGATTTAATTCTTACTCTGCACAATGGCCTGACCAGGTATGTACCCTGTTTTTCTGACACCCATGAAGGAAACTTTTCTGAGAAACCAGACAGCATGAAGAACAGCCTGGGCGCAGGGGTGGCCCACAGAGTACAAGTCCAAGGCTGCACAGTCAGCGGCTTTCATCTACGTGTTACTGCACCATCACTGGGCCAGTTCTGGCTTGGCCATCTGCCTTTGTTAATGCCAGGCATCAGGGGCCAGGGGCCAGGGCTTACAGCAGAATTCTAAGGTGTTTCTCAGTGCCCCTGCTCCTGTGTAATCTCTCTGCCCTGTGTCAGGGAGGAAACTGTGAAGAAAACAAAATATGACTCCCATGGGAAAAAGAGGCTTAATCAGATGACCTTAAGAGAGGGAGATTTCCTGGGTAGGCCAGACCTGATCAGGTGAGCCCTTGAAAGAGCCTGGGCTCTTCCTGAAGAGATATGAAGAGAGAGAGGGAGTCCACATGAAGGATCGCCTCTGTTACTGGCTGTGAAAGTGGAAGCAGCCACAAGGCCCAAGGCAGGGAGCGTGGGCATCCTCCAGCACCCAGGAAAATGTGAACTTACTCCTACAGACTCAAGGAGCTGAATTTTCTCATCAACCTGAACAAACAAGGAAACATGCGTCTCCAGAGCCTTCAGGCATGAACACATCCCAGTCAATGCCTGAGTTTCAGCCTCGTAGCATCCTGAGCCGAGAACCACACCGTGCCGTGCCTGCACCGCGCGTCCCCAGAACTGAGAGCTGAGAAAGGGTGGTGCTGTAAGTCACTAAGTAGGTGGGATGTGCGACACAGCTGTAGAAAACGAATGGACTGCATGTGTTTCATCTATATTGTGGCTTCACCAAAGCGCCACAAAGACGGTTCTTTCTTCTGGTTTTAAAATTCACCTCTTTCGCATGATGCTTTGGACGCCGAAGGCTGCCAATGGGTGCGCCCTGGTGGCCGAGAGTTCACTGCACTGGGTGCAGTCCACATACATCCCAAGGTCCCTGGTTCAAGACCCGGGTCTGGAAGAAAACACCAAGATGAACAACTGAATAACATAAATAAATTCTTCTTTCTCCTCTCTCTTCCTGCCCCTCCCTTCATACATGCCTGCACCTTCTTTTAAAAAGAAAGTGCTGGAAAAGTGACTGGGAGGCTGCAGATCTGGCTGGGATCACACTCTCTGGAGCAGGAATCCCGGGCTCTTCTACCTGCCATCAGTCTTGCTGACAATGGGACCCTGGACCAAGGCCATAATTGTCACATCTGTAAAGAGTGAAATAACCATCCGTAGCTGTGAGGCTGGGATGAGGATGAAATGACCTTGCTTGTGAGGAACTTAGTACGTACCACGTCAGTTGCTGCGTCAGTTTCCTGAATTAGCACATGAACGGCGGTGTGTTGACGGGAACCTATAACCCATCCCAGCTTCCCTCGCCCAAGTGGACTCATGGAAGGCTTTGTGCACACCTATGTGTTTTCCAGTTATTGCTGTTTCTCCATCACAGCGCTGCCTTCTACTGCCATGGAGACCTGCTCCTGCTCCAAAGAGCCTCAGTCCACTAGGTTGTGACTGGAATTCCTGGAGGAGAGAAGCTGTACTCTTTGAACGCGCCTCAACCGTTCCTGTCCCCGTGTGGGATCTCTTGGTGTCTGCTGAAGGGCTGTTGGCTCCTCCTCTGTGACTAGCTTCTCACTCTGGCTGTGTACTTGCTTTGTCTACAGCCCTGGGGTCCCCACGTGGGCCGTGGGCTGAGAATCTGGGGGATGGTTTTCTGTGACGCATGCCAGGCAGCTTCTCTGTCCTCGCACACTCGCTCCTGCTCCTACTCTCCGAGGGTGGGACCAATGGGCTCCTTTGCTCCCCGGCTTTCAGCCAAGCAAGCTGGTGAGGGTCAAGAGGTGGGAGAGGGAGGCCCTGAGGCCTAAATTCCCAGCTCCCCTCCTGTGGGGTCAGCTTGACTGTTTTTCCCTCCACGACACTGTTTCTCTCCAGGTAGCTTTGTCCGCACATGTCCTTATTCTTGATTTTGGAAATCATTCCTCCTCTCGGCCTGTCAGTCTAGAGATGCCAGCAGTGTCTTTGGCCTCCCTGCGCCAGGCCAGCCCGTGGGTCACCTGTGCCTTTGCTAAGCTGGTTGGAAAGTGCCCCCCACCCCTGAATCCCCACAGGCCCTTGACTCCCACACCATTAGACTTAGACTAATCGTTTGAAAAGACACCGGAGATTCCGACTGTAACTCTTTTACCGCAAGTGGTCAGGATTGGTGACATCCATTTTGTTGTTCCAAGACCATTTCTTTTGCTACTTCTGCAGCATTTTGGGTTACGTTCCAGAGCACAGAAGTTGGCGAGGGGTGGCCTCCACGTGAATGAGGCCTTTCAGAATGCTGTGCCCTCAGGGCGCTCTTCTCAACTCCGTCCTGCTCTGAATACACCGAAACAGGAGCTATTTTAAAGGTTGTGTAGACATGTCTCCAGCAAAGCAGAAACGTCCCTTGAATTCCATTTTCTGCAGATTATTTTGGGCACCTCTAGAAAAGGAGAGAGCTGGGCTGTGGTTGGGAGCATTTCTGTTTTGCATATCGACATGCATTTTAACAAGAAAAAGGTCAGCGATGGGGACAGTGCCGCTTGTTGGTGTGACAGCCGACATTTATCTGAGCTTTCTCAACCCACTGCAGTTCAAAATAATTTAGTAAAAGAATTGTCCTGAGTGATGTTTGCTTTGGGAGACACTTGGCGCTCACCCTGGTGGATCTAGGGCAAAGTCACTTGCAGAAGCTTACATTTCCCTTTGATGAAAATTCATTTCTGAAGTTCTGGGTTCTGTGAACATGGAGGAAAATCACAGACTCTTTCACGATCTGTTGGTGAAGGCTGGGAACCCTATTGCTGTTGACGTATTCTCTGACCGGTGTCTGTACATCAAGTGACACTGGAATGGCAGAAAATGGATGGTTGAGATTTTTTGAGCCTCACCTTCTTACTTGTAAATCACATGTCCTCTGCGGACACCAGTGGGGGCTCTGGAGAAAGGTGACCATTTAAGTATGTCACCTGCAGTTGTCACTGCCATGTCGCTGAGCCAAACAATTGTCTACCAGCAGCATAAGCATGGGAAAACAGAAGAGAAAAAGGTTTATATTTAGGATGGATTACTACCTTTGCTGATGAGAAAGAAGGGGTGAAATTGAAGAACTTTCAGGACACTTACATCAAAAGAATGAGACATCCTCAGAGAGTCATAAAATACCAGGGGCCAAAATCTCAGTTCAATTTAAGAAATGTTTATTGAACACCTACTGTGTGTCAGGTACTCTGTCCAGAATTAAATAGAACGAGTGCCATGATTTGCATCAGTCTACTTAGCATCTCCCAGGAATGCAGGAGCAGAAAGTTTTCTGTAGTGATATCTGTTTCCTTCTCCACTCTGACAACCTGCTCCTTCTGCTGTCCCATGATGTCATTCTTCTCCATTCTCAGGTCAGGAGTTGTATAGAGTTCTGAATACACTTCTATTCCCAGCTCCAGGGTGACGATGTGTCCCAGGAGATGCAGTTAGCGCCATGATGGGTACATGTGGCTATCAGTACTAAAATACTACAATACTATTCAATTTTATTCTTAGCAGAAACTAGAGGAAGATGAGTTCTTATTCATTGTTCCTAACAGGGTTTTTAGATAGTGTAGTTCTATAATTTATGGGGCTGCCATAGAGAAAAAGACTGCCTGAAAACAAAGCCCACAGTGGGCATCGGAGTTTTGAGGGGGGCAGAAAGCAAGGTCTAGGATGGCCTCTGGGCTCCTGGATCCAGCTATACCTGAAGCTACTCTACCCCTGTTTTTTCCAGGTGTGTTATTCTCTCTCGTACTTGGATCAATTCGGTGGATTTTCTTTAACCCTCACTTCAAAGACCAACACAATTATGGCTTTCATGAATTTTTGTGAGTTGAATGGCCTCTCACCAAAACATATATCGAAATCCTAATACCTAGAACCTCACATTGAACATAGGGTTGTCGCAGGTGTAATTATCTAAGATGAAAACATACTAGAGTAGGGTCATAATTCACACAAACATTGGAAGGTAGTTAGAATATAATTTTTAAGGCCCCAGGATGAACCCATGAAAGTTGCCCACCTGGAGGGGGCGCTATTTACATGTGGAGATCACAGTTATGTTGCATCAGGACGTACCTGGTCCAGATAAGAAAACAAGAAGAGCCACCCTTGGGGGAGAGGACCTCTGTGAAGACAGAAGCAGAGACCAGGAACACTGTGACCACCAGCATCTGGGAGAAGGACAGTACTGTCTCCCCCTGGAGTCTTCAGGGAGAGCAGGGCTTGACTGACTTTTGGGTTTCAGACTTCTGCCAATAGAACTGCGAGGACATGCAATCCTACTGTTCTGCGTCATCCAGGTCGTGGTACTTTGTGACAACACCAGTGACGTACGTAATGCCACGACACATGTGTTATGGGGATCTAAGTAAGAGCCTGACTCACACTGGTGGGAAGACGAGAAAAAAAAAAGATTTTTGAGAATTTGCCCAAAGACAGCCATGGCACTGCTGAAATCTGGACCAAGAAGTAGATTCATTGATGCGCAGGGTGGGGCTTAGTGAATATTTCAGGCAGAAGGAAGAGTCAGACAAAGGTGAGGAGGTGGGTGGGGATGGGTTGGGTGAGGAGGCCATTGTTCTCAGAACAAGAAGCGAAATGGAGAAGGGTGAGGTCACAGGGCCCTGGAGAAGATGAGGAAGTTGTTAGTATTCCCCGGGCTCTGGGAAGCCAGGGGCGGCTCCATGTAGAGGGCTGTCTCAGATACTTTGATTTCCACATGTCAGCCCACCGTAGGACCTGCTCCAACTTTGTCATGCCAGCTGTTACTGGTCCCTCCTGGGGTCTTAAAAATTATGTTTGAGCTGCCTACTCATGTTCATGCGAATGATGACCCAGGGTACCCAAGCTCGGCTCCCTTTTTGTCTATGTGTCTGGTTTCTGTGTAAGACATCGCTTTCTATGAGTCTGATAAATAGAAGTCCTTGGGAGTATTTTAAGGATCAATGAAATATTAATGGATCTGGAGGTGCTTTGAGTTTTTTTAGAAAGCTGGGTCATCTCTAGGTCAAATACCATTCTAGTAAATGCAATTGTAATGAATATCATTGATAAATTTGGGTTTTAATCACCAATGCATCTCCTACTTATTTCCACCAATATGTGCTCTAGACTTACAACTTCCTACATACAATTCTGAAATAAAAAATACACCTGAAAGCCAAAGCTGGTTTGTTTAAAATTTAGTAATAATTCCGCTGATGACTAAAATTGAATTAAATTGACGTGTGTGTGTGTGTGTGTGTGTGTGTGTGTGTGTGTGTTTGTATCTTCCTGCATAGTGGAAATATTCATGTCTTACTGCAGAAATACTGGGTCTGACTCTGAGGATCTGTCCCAGTTCCCTTTGGGAGGGCCACTTGATATCCCTGTACCAAATAACCTAAGATCTGAGTAATACCTGGATTCCAAAATGCACTGGGCTTAATGTGCTCCAGACAGGGGATTATGGTCTTACAAGACCTTGCATGTCTGTTTCTTCAGAATATATAAAGCGAGCATTTGATTGCTATTGGTGAGACTAGGAAGTCAGTGGCACCATTCATGAGGCCAGGGGTAGAGAAATCACAAAGCACTCATGAGCTGTACCTTGGCTGTCCCACTAATTTTATGAAACATGTATTAACTTTGTGGATGGGGTGGGCAATTTCATCTTCCTCTAGCTCTGCGAGGTCAGGAACTGGGGCGAGTGCTTCCATCACCGTGCCCTCGATATATAACCCGCTTGATGAATGGCAGTTACTCTATGAAAGTTTGCAGAATGAAGTCACTAAGTAGTTGAGGAGCCTGTGGTTCAGCTTTGGGGTGACCTTTCCAAATTCTGAGGTTGAACAACAAAAATTCAGTTCTTCCAATATCTGTTTCACTGCCTTTTCTCCCTATCCTGTCACTGTCCTGCTAACCTGTAAAGAAACTGAAACCCCTTCTGAGGTCATGGAAAGGATTAGAATATAAAGGAAGAAGAGGATTGTAAGGTGTCTTTGTTTCAGTTGGACAAAGCTAACCAGGCTATGTCAATAACCCAAGGTCTTCTTTCTAGATAAAAGAAGACTGCAGACAGTATCATTGGCAGTGAGAGATTGTAAAAGCAAAATACTCACTTTGAGAAATGAAACCTATTAAATTCAAGGCATTGTAATTTCCTATTGTGAGACGGTGGTACCAGCGATTAAATTCTATTGTGTGTCTGCAGCCCTTGTTACCTACGATGTTGGGTATTATTAACTGAGATTCTAAGAATATCAGCTCTCCCCAGCTAAAGTGCTGGTCTGCTCCACGTGTGAAACAATTTGAATACATCTAAGGATTTGTCCTTAATTTGTCTTGTTCCCTGATTTCCTGTGTGGTTCTGAGCAGCTGATCCTGAAGACTTTACTTCCAAATAGATTCTGTGTCTATTCACGTCTCTGCCCATGCGGCTCCCCTCTGGACAGCTCTTGACAGTTTTCAAGCTGGTCTCTGGGCCATCCATCCTCCATGTGGACAGTAAACTGCTCTCTGAAAAGGTGGGAACTGTCTTAGGTTATGCTTCCAGCAGAGACTCTGAGATGAGCATTTGTGAAAGCAGTTGATTAAGAAGCCGTCCCTGGAAAGACCAGGAAGGAGGGTGGGGAATGCACCCAGAAGGGAAGGAAGTGGAGCGAGGACTCCAGCTCAGTGAGGCACATGACTTGGGTCCACACACAGGAGCGTAGACCATGCCTGAGGCTGCTCTAAGTAGGAGCAAGGGAACTGAGTGATTGATACTCCTTGTGCTCATCAGTCATTCGTAAGGTTGCAGCTGGTGGTCATCCTGCTCCAGACCACTCAGGATCTGAGCTTGCAGGACTGTCCTCACCACAGCCCCAGGAAATAAGCACGATGGCTGCTTTCGTTCATCTGGCAGGGAAACTGAGGCACAGGGGACGGCGTAAATTGCTCACAGTCACACAATTAAGAGTGGTGGAGACAGATTGTGACCCCAGCATCTGTCTCAGGCCCTCTCTTCTCACCCATGGTTTGAGAAGGTGCCATAGGATCTCACGTGCAGGAAAGGTGCGAAAGGGCTAGAGGAAGTCTAGGAAACTGCTGCAATTTTGTGGCTTAAGTTTTCCCAAGTGTCAAGGTCATGAAAGTGAAGGAAGGGCCAAGAGACTGTTTCAGACTGGAGAAAAGGACTTGGTCAGCTATGGTCAGGGGATCTGGATTTTATGTGAAATGCAATGGGCACCTATGGAAGGTGATTTACTGTGTGTTTTAAATGGACTGTTATCACCAGTTTAGAAAATGGAAGCTGGGAGAATAAGAAAGAGGTTATAGCAACGAAAAATTAGACATGGCAAGAAGTAAGTGGATTGAAGATATAATTTGGAGGTAAAATTGCTGGAAGATGTTATGGGTTCACTATGGGAAAGAAGAAAAGAAATAAATCAACACTTCCCACAGATCTGGCTTGAATAGACCAGTCAGGGCTTGTGGGGTTGATGGACCTATTGGCTAAAATGAAAAGACTTGACCAGAAAAGTCTGGAGTGGTTTGGACTTGCAAACCCTATTGCTAATACTTGACTATTAATAGCAAAGAATATGGGTTTGTCAAACCCTTCCAACCTCAAGGATGATGATAATGCATATAATACATCTCATATAAAACAATTTCCAAGACCAGGCGTTTCCATCACCAGGTTACTATTCGGTTAGTCATTTATTAATAGCACTGTTTCCACTGGCACTTGTATGCCTTCCTATAATGCAACTAACTTCTAAATTTATCAACTGGGCCCTAGATTAAAGACCCTCACTTAAAGCTTTACATGAAGAAAAGCGTCTCCACATTCTGCTCCCTTCCATATGAGCAACCATATAATTTTTTTCCCACACATGTAATGTCTGACATCAGTCAAAAAAAAAAGTACAACAGAAACATTCCATGTTTAAAGCCGAACTGGAAAAAAAAGATGAAAAAAATTCTATATTGCATGAAAGAAAAAGTTAGATTGCCACCCAAGTGAAAGGAAATCAATGGGACGACTTTGGAGACCCATTTCAATCTGTTGTTGACATTGTTTTCTGGTAGTAATTTTCTCAAAATGTTAACAGTATTGAGTTTGCCTATTGATTCTATTATTTTTGACCTTGCATTAGTGTGGGCTAATCTTACATGCCATAAAATTTCCTTTCACAGCTAAAATTATTGTATGACTCTGGAGGAAACCTCCAATCAGGTCAGGTAGCCCCCTCAGGATTTTGATGAGTGTATAAGCGGTAATAATGAGTTCTGTTGGCTTCCGATACATTTTCATGTTTACATTTTATTAAATGGTTGAAGCAGGGTCATCATATAAATGATCCACATATTGACAGAAACATTCAAGCCTGGATGAATTGAAGGCCACAGACAGCCAACCAGATTGGTCAGCGTGAATTTGAGTCAATAACTTAAATACACATTTGGCTACAGAATCGACACCAACTTCATACTCGTTAGTCCTGAAAACCCCACAAAATAAATAGCCGCAAAGTATCCCGCTAGAAGATGCCCTTTCTCCTCTCTATTCAGTCGCATCCCCTTAACCCATGCAGCTGCACCCCTTCCCCAAACAAATAAGCGCAGGTGAATGAATTCAGCAAACCGAGGAGCGTTCATGAGGACAGAGTGAATGCGGACTAAAAGTGCTTATATGGGTTTTCCTGCATAGATTTATTGTCGGCTCTAGGTAGGGGAAGTTTGGCAGCGGTAGTTTCAAGGGATTTATGAAATGCAGCCCTGGCAAGCCGGTGGCCTCCCGTCCATTCCCCACCCTGCCCCTCCCGCCTGTCTCCACAGGGCCTGCAGCTTCCTGTGCACCATGCACCCCGCTCCTCGCTTTGATGCCCGAGCTACTCAGTCAGCCTGCGAAGACATTTCAGCATTTACTGGCACAAAGCTAATAGGTTTGCCCACAAATGCTTTAGAAGAGAATTGCTAGAGGAGTTAATTTGCCTCTTAATGATTTAATTATATGCTGCAACTCAGCGGTGCAGGAATGACAACGTTGCTTCCTTTCCGGTAGCTGCTGGGGCTGCTGATTTGGGAGACTTTTGGCAAAGAATGACATTTGCTCGCCTTTAGAGAGAGGGAAAGAAAGAAGCACGTGCTCACGCTGCAGACTCACATGGATAATGAGCGAGGAGTCGGTCAGGATGGCCCATTCGATGATGTGTTGTGATTTGTCTTCACATTGTTTTGATTGATGCCAGGATGTAATAACGGTCTTTATTTTCGTACAAAGTTCAGTGAGGTTATGGGTTTGCCCAACCAGAGCAGCTTGCCCAGACAGAAGGTGGATGTGTCTTTTTGACTCCAAAACCCAACTCTGATTTTTCCCCCACCTGCAACTCCCTCTCTGTGGCGTCTGAGGCAGAGGTGGAGATCTTGGGAAGCAGACCCCAAGAGAGTGTTCAGGTGTTTGGGGTTGATGGGTACCAAAGGAACTGTAACAGGCCCTGCCAGGCAGGCGCTGAGGTCGGCTGGCTTTTCCCAGTGGTGTCAGCCTGGATGGAGAGACAGCAGGCCAGGAAAGTCTTATCCTGGGACCCTGTGTCTATGACACACTGTTTTCGCTGTATCCGTAGGAATAGAATCACTCAAGAGCGACACAGAAGATGAGGAAGAAAGACAGGGATTGTGAGCTAGGACATCTGAGTCGATGTTCCAACTCCACCTCTCCCCGGCAGGCATCTTGCAACAGGTTGGTTGTAACTTGAATCACAGCAGTCTGTGAAATGGGTGCACTGGCAGCATTTGAGTGACTTATGCTGAAGACTGGGAATCCCCATTATGATAGCCATTCTGTAAAGAACCTTTGATTAGTGGAGGATAGTGCTATGATCCTCTGGAGAAAGGCCTCATGTTTCACTCTTCAATCTCCCAAAGACCCACCTGGACATACCTTTTCTGGCTATTAGCATCGTTTTCCTGCTCAGGGTTCCCCTAAACACTGGCAAGAACCCCTACCTCCAAAGCTGGATTATTCTAGAGGATTTCCATTGTGAGATCCCACCCCCAGAGAAGCTGGGAATGGAAGAGCGGACTCCCCTGACCTTGGAGTCCTATGAATGAATGCTTGTGCTATTTGTGGGATAGCCCCTCCCTGAACCCTAATGCAGATGGCAGCTCCCAGGACCAGGGTCTCTGCTTTGCTCCGAGCTGTAGGGGAAGCCAAGCACCATGGCAGCTGGTTAGAACCACGGAACACAGGTAACTATGCACCTACTTCACACTCAGGGTTTAGGGGAGGGCAGAGGACACCTCCACATTGGTACTGAGGGTTAACGGTGTGCAGCCATCGAGTCATGCCTCTTGGATGGATTTCTCATTTAATCTTTACAACAATTTGAGGATGGTATTATCCCTGCCCATGCTTTCGGGAGGAGACAGAGGCTTACAAAGGATGAGGGAGCTTCTCCAGTCCCTGCAGCTAGTGAGTATTGAGCTCAGAGTTGACCCAGGACAGTCTGACAGCAGACTTAGAGTGAGAAGCACATGGGAATGTGCAGAGAGCTTGGCACATTCACTTCCGAGCCAGCTGTGCGGTCTCACAGCCTCTGCTCTGGCCTCACTGTGGTGGGACAGGGCTCTGGTGAGAGAAAGTCTCATTTTCCTGCTCAGTTACTCCCAACTTTCATTTCTTCTTTCTGCTGATGAGATTCCTTTGAGATTCTGTGTTGATGCATGCGTGTTTGACATACTTAGGAGAATTAAAGTTTGCATTGGCAGAATCTTGCATGGAAAACTTTGCTAGTCATCTTCAACGATACTTCTCTCTTGGTCGAACCTTTACCTCTGATGACTCTTGAGTTTTATGTGCTCCATACATGATATCGAGTGGAATAACCATCACTCTTACTCAGATTATGTTTATCAGCTAAATTGTTTCACATAAGGTGGTCACTGAATATGGAATTCTAAAGGCAGACTCTTCTAGGTCAAAAACCCCAGCTTGACTGTTTATTAGCAATGTGATATGACTTTGATCATTTTTAACCTTTGCTTCTCAGACTTCCCACCTGTAAAATGGGCACAGTGTTACTTAAGGAGAAATTCAGTGAGGTAATGAATTAAAATGCCTGGAACGTAGCAGGTGTTCAACAAATTCTTATTGCTCTTAGTATAGTCTTTAGAGAAGGATGACAGGAGAGACTTGAGGCTGTATTTAATTACCCAGCAGGATGGGGTTTTGTTGTCATTTGATTTTTTTTCCTCTCCAGGACATGAGGAAAGGGCATGAACTACAGTAGTGGTTAGTAATGCACTATCCTCTTTCCAGGATCATTTTCAAAAGGAAGTGATCACCACTCTGTAAGGGGGAAGGGTGGGTGAGAGTTGAACTATTATCTTTCAAAGAGGTGGACTTGATTTCTCAAAGGAGACAAAAAGACCCCCTTTCTCAGTGGGAAAGAAACACAGAGCGATAAACTAAGCACCTTCTTTGAAAATTTCCCAGTGTATTTGTCCCTAGAGAAGTGTGCCTCCGGGAGATTTATTGTTGGAAGCTTTTAGCCTGGAGCTTAATTTTAAAAGTGTGCATTTCCCTAGAAACAGAGTAGTTCCATTTTAAAATCACAGGTGCCCCCAAGCTCTGCTAGGAAGATTACCTCAAGTTTCACTTAGTATCAGTCTCAGACCTGGAGGCGAATTATTTGTTCCATCACTCTGAGAAGAGATTACCCTTCTTCCATCCCCATTTCAGTTCCTGCCATCCTGTGGATGGAGACTTCTCCCTGAGAGATGAGAAAGAGCAGAGCTCAGCCCTAACCTAAGAGTTCTCAAGGCCTGATTTCTTCTCTCCTTGACTAATGCAAGACTATTTAAATGAGCGCCTCACCTGCCTGGTCACCTGACCCAGGCAACTGTTGCCCTGCTGGGTTACCTGAGGTCCTAGGAGTCACTGGAATATCCTAGCTTCTGTGGACAGGAAGCCAAGGGACGCTGGGAGTGGAAAGGTCAGTCAAGCTTAGGGAGGCATGATAAATGGCGCATGGTCAGGGAGGTTGCCTTTGGAGCGAATCTTGCTGGAGAATGCTGGGAGGCCGTGCAGAATCCTCTCTGCAGAGCTCTCCACACCAGGCGTGAGTGAGTTGGAGTATTTATACGCCTGTTTCCAGCAGTCCTTGGCGGAGGGCTGTCCTTAGGGCACGGATTTTCTGGCGCATCGGCCTGGACAGGGCGGACTGGAGGTCAGAGAAAGCCCTCTGGCACCAGGGACATCAGACCCGTGTGCCTTCAAGTGGTGCGGGCTCACAGGCATGGGTGACCAGCAGTGATGATGGCTGCGAGTGCTGACCATGGCTTGAGTCTTCTGATTTGTTCTATGTAAGCACTGTGCCTTGCATGGTAGGGACACAGCTTTAAATTTAAGATCAGGTCCTGCCCTTAGGATGCTGACACTCTAGTGAGGGAGCTGAGGGACACAGGCAAACAACAGATGATTTTGAGCTTGTAAGATGAAGACGCTACTGTCTTTAATAACTAGTGCATCGTTTGTGCCAGGCTGTACCCTAAGCATTTATTTCAGTTAACTTCTTTGATCCTCACAGGAACCCACCAAGGCTCCCATCAAGACGGGTGCTTTTATTATCTGCGATGCAGGTGAGGAAACGCACATCAAGGTTTTCAAGCTAGTCCGTGGTAAAGCCAGAATTTGAACGCAAGCTATTTTCTTGCAGAAACCAGCCCTTAGCTGCTATGCTACATACCCCCGTGTGTCTCAACTCTGTCAAGTTTAACACTGTGAGCTGGGTATTCCTTTGACATAGGGGGTGCCCTGTGCATTGTAGGGTGCTTAGCGACATTCCTGGCTTCCGTCTGGTGGAAGCAGGCAGCACTCACCCTCTGGCCCCTTTTTCCCCTCCGTGAGTCATGGCTGTTGTCAGACACCTGCTGAGACACAGTGGTCCCAGAGGAGAAGCAGGAAGGCCTAGGATAAGTCACTCTGTTTCCTGAGAAGCGTTCATCACATACGGATGAAAATTCCTTCCTTCTCTATTGCTTGCTCTCACTCCCAGCAGAATCAGGAGAGAAGCAGCATTTGGAGTAGATTACATCTGTAAATCAACAGGTAAACAGAGAAACCTGGAAAGTTGCTCCATGCAGAGAGCGTGGAAAAAGCAGTGGAGGATTTTGTTTTGCTCTTGCTTTGTGCATCTCAGTTGTGAACAAGGACTTATTGTCCTTTCTGCTCTATTACAGGCCCACGGACAAGCAGTTTAAACGCTGTCCTGCAAGCTGAAGGAGAAATGTGTGAAAAGACCATTAGTGGAGAATAGACAGTGAATTCATAGGGAAGCACTTGTTTTATTGTTTTGCATTTTCCTTGGGTGATTTTATTTGTGATATTTTAGAGTTTTGAACTGCCCCACCCTCACCTAAGTAAATAAATCCTTCTTCTTTCTGTCATCAGCTTGCAGATTCCAAGATTTATTTTTCAAATCCTCCAAATCCCATTTTATCCATGTGGCTTCTTCGAGCCGATTAGATTTGAAAACTGATCCTTGAGATTTGGGGTGTTTTGTGTGAGGACAATAGCCATGACTTTGGCATTAACATGCCCTTATTTGTCTCTTTTCTTTCTTCTGGCAAAAACACACTTCAATTCACTCTCTTCCAAATTTGGCTTTATAGCTAATCTATTTGATCAGAGAAGCTGCCTTTGAGTGCTGGAGTCTAAAGAATTCACTTCTTCAATGGGTCATGAAAGTGTAATCCCATAAAAGTATAAGCCCATGATGTGGAAGCATTCTTTATAACAAAGTATTTCCATCTGCCTTTGGATAATTCATTGATCAACACTTTGTTAATCTGCTTATACTTCTCTATAACCAGTGTGTTTGATGATCCTCACCCTTGCTTAGAATAAGTAATCACTGTGATTACTTGAATTCTATTTGTGTGCTATGTGAATGATGAAATGCTCCAGTGGTCCAGAGCAGCCTCTGGGGTCAGATGGAGCTGGATTTGAATCCAGGCTTCAGCACTACTAGCTTTTGTAAGATTGAGCAAATATGGAGACAGAGTAATGGCTCTTTCAAAGGACCTGGTGTTCTAATCTATCCAAGTCATGATACATTACTTGATCTGGAAGAAGAGACTTTGCAAATGTGATGTATCTTGAGGTGGAACATTATCCTGGATTTTCTGGGTCAGCCCAGTATCTGTACAGGAAGGGGATCAGAGTCAGAGGGAAAGAGCGGGGGATCCTTTGCTGTTGGCTTAGAAGATGGAGGAAGAGACCACGAAACAAGGAGTGTAGGCAGCTTCTAGAAGCTGGACAAGGTAACACAGTCTCTCTTCGAGACTCCCAAAGGAAAGCAGCCAGGCCAGCTCACCTGGATTCTAACCAACATGATGCGTTTGGGACTCCAGAACCGTAAGAGAATGGATTTGTACCTTTTTTAGCCATAAGTTCATGGTAATTTGTTAAAGTCATAAGATAAACCAGTATAGAAAGCAACCTAAGCACTCTAAACCTCTGTTTGGTGATGTGTCAAGTGGAAGACCAGCATTATTTGGGCTATTGTGAGGGACGAACGAGAGACGTGCTTGGCACTGGACCTGACGTAGGGCACAGGCTTCAAGGTCCTGATCTAGTCACAGGTTTTTCACTTTTCCCCATGGTAGCAACTCCATCATCCTGTGTACTAAGCTTCCAAAATCCCTGTCCAGGGTGATTAATTTCACGTGTTAACTTTGCTGGGCTGTGGTGCCCAGGTCTTCAGTCAGACCCTCATCTGCAGAAGACGATGAATTCCTAGCACCTGTATGTGTGATGAGCATTTACAATCAGTTGACTTTAAATAAAGCAGATTACCTTCCAGAATGTGGGTGGTCCTCTTTCAATCATTTGAAGACCTTATGAGAAAAGACCGAGATTTCCAGGGAAAGAGGCATTCTGTCTCACGACTACATCATCGGTACCTTGCATCTAGCCACCCTGGGATTCAGACTCCACGCTGTATGTTTAGAAGTTCGCTAGGTGTGTCCTGTCTGCCTCTTATCCACAATTTTTGAGTATTGTCAGTCCCTATAATCTTGTGAGCAAATTTTATAAATCTTTTTCTTTTCCTCTTTTATTGGATCTGTTTCTGCTAAGAACTCTACTACACCCTCAAAGCCAAATGCAGACCACCCAAAGATTTTAGAGCTTGAAAAAAGAAGAGGCAGTGTGTAATATTAAATGTTCTCTCTTGTTTTCAAAGAACTTGGCACTTCCTCATTGGCATTTAAAGGGAGTACACCTCCGTTGTTTCCTTTCCTTCGCTTTTAAATCAAAAGCATGTAATCAGGATTATGGTAATAAGAGAATCACTAAAGACAAAATTCCATAGCAAGGGTTGAGCTGATTCTGTGACATCTTTTATAATGGAGTTTGACCTTAAACTTAGAGTTGGTATTCAGCAAGAATGACTGGTATTCCCATAACAAATATTGATAACTTCGGTATTGTTTCTGACTTAAACAGAATAGTTAATAAAACACAATGGAAAGTTATCCAGTTGTCTGAATTGTGAATGTCTATGCAGCTTCAACATGTCATCAGTTTATAGAAAAAAAAAGTGAAAATTTTCTTATTTTACCTCTTTTCATGGGGAACAATTAAAATCTTCATTACAAGTCATTATTCTTAGGTATAATGTACTGTTTCTTGTTTACTTTCTTTGTTAATACATAGGAAACAATTGCGACTACTTTCAGTTGGACAAATATTTAGATTTTTCTCTTCTAAAGAGTCAGTCTCACAGTCTCACGTGCTAATTCACATACAGTTCTTCTTTATAAATTATTTTGCTGCTGACCTCAGAAGAAAAGACTAACTCATTCATACCATTGGATTTTCTTCTCCCAATTTCATAGAGAAAGTCATTTGCCAAACACAAGTATTTGATCAATAAACAACTTGCAATCCCTATAAGGCCTTTAAAGGGATTAGAAATGTCAAACACTGACTCAGGATTTGTTCTGGTAGTTGTTAAAAATTACATAAACATAAGGTTTTTTTTAAAACTTCAATCAACCAAGGAGTCAGTTGGAGGAAAAGACTTGACCTTGTTATTGATTTGTTGGTTATAGATACTCTTCCAAGCGAAGTCAATCCACAAGGTGTTGACAATCTCAGCACTGTCTTGCTTCTCTCTTGGAAATTGTTGTTTATAATTGTTGAGTTGTCCTATACCCTTTTCCCCACAAAACAGAGGTGAGCTTGTCTGCCCCACACTGGATTGTCTAGGAACCTTGTAGGCCATTCTTCTCCCCACACTAAGTGTGACAGTGCAGATGAGTGGAACTGCTAGGCCCGGAAGTGGGAAGTCTTCCCTAAAACACATTCTGACCTAAGCTTCCTGATGGTAAAGGCCGTGATGGTCTTGCGAGCCTTAATTCTCAGCACCTAGGACAGCAGGCCCAGAGAGCTCCACCAACAGAAATGATGCCAATAAGTCAAAGTCATGTTCTTAAAAAATAATACACAGAGCAACTGGATCTCTCCTAGATGTTAAAGTTACAGGAGAGGGAAATGCAATGTATAGCAGAGAAATAAAATACCATTAGGAATTAGTCATTCATAGATGCTAAGGGCCTAGAAGAAGAAAACAAGACGTATAGAGAAAGAAGTTACATATAAGATTCTTTTTAGGAGAGTTTAATCCTAAGTAAAAGAAAATGAGCTGCATTTCTAGATCTTGAGCATAGAACACATTAAATCCATGAATATTGTTAAATAGTGCTTACGATCAATTGCAAAGTAATGAAAGTCAAAAGTGTTACATAATCATTCCTTCTTTGAAGGGTGAGCTCTGGACTCCTGCATGGGGCTAGGGGAGCTCCCAGGAGTTCTTTAAGCTCTACTCTCAAAGACAGAAACGGTGCAAGGAGATTCCAAGAAGGACGAAGTTATGCAGGTGAGAGGGACAGTGGAAGGGAAACCACAACCAGCTGTCTCAGTTCCGTTCGACACGGGACTAGATGTGGTGTGAGATGCACTGCAGTCCACTAGAGTCTGAAGTTTTTGCTGCCTCATCGTTATTCCGTGGGTCAGTAAGGAAGGGATAAAGCAGGAGCTGTATTCCATTGTTCATCACAACTTCTGGTATTTCTAAATGCCATACTTTCATTCTTTCTAACCAAAGACTTTACTTACCAAAAATGTGGCACATGACTTAAGGGAAATCTGCAATTTAGAAGTTACTTCTTTATGTATAACACGAGAAGCAAACCATATTTAATGTGATCCCCAGTATCTATTACATTCATTAAGAAGCAAATGACATTTTCCAATTCATCCTTAGAACCCACCTTCATGAATCTTCCTCCTAATTTTATTCCTGATAAGGTTTTTGGAAGTTGGTTCACTCTCTTAGTCCTGTCCTTATTTTCTCTATTATTCTCTACCTTGTTCCCTCTGCTGCTCTTCTGATTTTCAGGCTGCATTCATTACCTCAAGCTTGCTAATTAGTTAATGAGCTATTTAATCCTTCCTTTCTTCCAGACCCTGAGAATGGGGCCTTCTCAAACATGAGTTCCAGGCATCCCAGGCCCCACATCTTTAGTCCAGGCTATACTATGGAAGGAAGAGGAAGAGCTACTTAATAGAATAACTCAAGACTATATGATGTTTTATAAGGAAATGGGAAGATAAGAATTTCAACCTGATGGGTCCCTACTTCTAGAGAGAAGATGTCAACATTTTCCATTAAAAATTAAAACAATTTTAGTTCGCTCTCTGTGTGGGCAAGAACTAAGTTTAAAAAATATATCAATCACCAAGGATGCATCAACAATTTAAATATCTGTACCTTAAAATGACAACACATAAATCCTAGGAAAGGCTTACTATCAGCATGTGGTCCATGTGCATCATATATGGCACAAAAGGTGCAAACACATTGCCTATTAAGAGCTCATGCAAACTAATTTTGCAAAACTTAGATCTGTGGAGAAAAATGGAAAACTGACACAAAGTTTAAAAAATACCCAAAGCTAGGCATGGTGAATATGCCATTGGAGGGCCAGAGATGGACAACTTCTGTCTCTCTCATCTCCTCGAGGGAAATACTATTTTCTTTCATCGATTTCCTGACGCAATCCCTGTGGGAGCTAATCGGTTATTCTTAATTTTTAGGACCTTTGTGCTACTTTATCTTTGCCCTTTTGTGTCATTGTGCATGAATGAGGCCACCAAGTCCTAGTCTGACAGCTCTAACTGAATCTCAAGAAGAGTTTTGATTCTCGATGTGGCCTGCTCTCCTTCCTTCCTAGATTCTGCCTCCTCAGGGAGGAGTGTGTTCTAGAAAGTGATCAGTGCGTTCAAATTCCCCCAAGACTTTCTAATTTTTAGCATAAAAATCTCTGAGAAAATCCCGTAGTTTCAGGCACACTGGGACAGCTGGTCACCCTACTGCTATGTGCGCTTCAACGAAGAAGTCCTGTCGTACCAGTTCCCGTGTGTATTTGTTTCCTAGGGCTGTCATAACAAAGCTTAACAATCTCAGAGACTTAAAACAACAGAGATTAAGTTGATCACACACCTGGAGGCTGTAAGTGTGAAAGCAAGGTGCTGCCAAGATTTTATTCTCTCTGGTTACTCAAGGCGAGAACCTTTCCTTGCCTTTTCTAGCTTCTGAGGATGGATAGCAATCCACGGTGTTTCGTGACTCAGTGGATGCAACCATCCAGTCTTTGCCTCAGTTGTCTCAAGTTCATAATGTCCTGTGTGTCTTCACATAGATTTTCCCCTGTGCTGTGTCTGTGTCCAAATCTCCTGCTTTAATACTCAGTCATGTTGGATTAGGGCCCATTCTAATGACCTCGTCTTAATTTGATTTACTCCAAATGCCCTTTTTCCAAATAAAGTTATGTTCTGAATTACTAGGGGTTATAACTTCAACATATATATATATATATATAATATGTTTTTTTTTTTTGCAGGGAAGAGAGGGTGCATACAATTTAACCCATTCTTTGGATCTTATTCAATAATGTCTTTAGTGTAAATCATGGAAGATTGTAAGTGTAGGGTGTCTACTTCATCCAGTAGGCATCAATGAGTTACTGATGGCTTCCGAATAAAGGAATGACATGCTGTTAGTGTCATTTTAATAACATTAATGTAGAAATTGTGGACATGATGGATTGGCTGGTGATGGAAGTTGATCATTAGGACCATGAGAAATCCCCCTGGGCCTAGTGCCCAGCTTCGTCACTGCCTCCTGCTGAGATCAGCCTTTTGTTCCCCTCCCACAGCAGAAAAGACTCATAAGTCTGAGGCAATGTGCAGACAGCCTCCTCCATGATCAGTTACACCCTCAGCCAGCTGCTGATTAGCTCTGTTGTCCCGCCCTACCCACTTGTGAAAGATTCCCTTATCAACAAATAGCAAGGATTCCCTTTCCAACCTACTTCTTGTTCTCAACCACCAGTAGTCCATCTGCCTGTCTGATGGTCAGTATTCCTTTCTCTCCCACAGCCTGTTCCCATGTGTATACTTAACCACACTTCAGCCTGGCCCATGTCTGATTTCAAGTTTCAACTTACTTTCTGCTTGCTTTCTTGGTCTTTGAGAGTAATTCACATTAGCCTCTGTAACCAGACTCTTTGGACTTGATTCTTGGCATCTTCCCTTGATCTCAATATGAAAACTCCTAGTAGCGATCCAGTGGTGGTGTTTTCTGGGAAAACACCCAGTGTGGACCAGGGGTCAGCACCCATTAGCATGTTCTTTGTCCTATATGTTACCTTAGCTATTCTGACCTCTTAAGGTGATTCTGAGCTTCAGATACAGTGAAGGAAATTCATTCCTAGCTCCCCAAGAAAAATCATTCGAGTAGCTCTTAAAGTAATGACAGTGGGTAGTTGAAATAAAGTCCATCCACATCCCTTTCTTAGAGAATCTACCTTGTTTATGGCTTAAGAGAATCAGCTCTAGAAGTCTGCGCTCTGTGCAAGCTGGTTGGACAAGAAGTGGGTACCCAACCAATATGATCAGATCAGTTCTCCTACCAAATTTAGAATGATATGGAGACTGGCTTAATGGACAGGTGTGGAATATAACCTGGATATTCTCATTGACCCAGCATAGGAAGCTGACATTCTGGAATACCCGACATGCTAGACGGGTGCTGAACACAGGTATCCATCTTAAGAACGAAAAATGAGATGTCTTTCCATTTTTTTTGACAAATATTGATTGAGGACAAATATTGCTTGAGAAGTACCAGCCTCAAGGTTCTAGACTTTGGGGATGTAAGAGTGGAATGCCCTTTACAGAGGTGGGAGAAAGACAAATAGAACTGTCCGAAGTTACATTGCAGAGCTCAGAGCTAAGAAGAGAGTGTAGCTGAAGAAGGAGACAGAGAATAATGGGGGGTTCAGGGTGCTTGCTGTTTCAGGTAGGACAGTCAAGGAAGGTCTCTGCAAACATCTTGTTTGAGCAAAGACTTGAATGGAGTAGGTCACGTGGCTATATGGGGAAAGAACTTGGTGGCAGAGGGACAACTGCAAGAGTCTGAAGTGTGAACATCCTTGAAGTGACAGGAAGACCTGTGTAGTTAGAGAAGAGAGAGGGAGGAAGGGAGTGATGAGACAAGGTCAGAGATCAGATTAGAAAGTCCTGTGATCACAGAAGGAATTGAGATATTACTCCTCGAAGCTTGATGGGAAATCAAGGACCAGCATGAGCAGATATAAAGGCATCACACTTGCTGCTCTGTGGAGGACAGTTGATGGGGATGAAAGAGAAAGAAGGAGAGGCATAGAAAGGAAAGGGATCAACTACTTACAATAATCCCGTAAGTCCTGGAAATCCTCAGTGTTTTCTTTGGCCTAAGGAATTCTTCTGCATACTTAGTAATTCTTCATTTGGTCAAACGGAGTAGATTTCAATTTCTTGCAATCACCTTTCCGCCGATGAGGACAGTGCTGCCACAAACCTGAAATATAAAATCTAATATTATATTATAAAATATGATACATAAAGGGAGGAAGGGATGGCTATAAAAGGCAACTTATAATATATTTGTAGGACTTAATCATGTATGATTTTTAACTGCAGGTCATGAAAATACAATTCATTTTAGGGAAAGGCCATTCTACAATAATAATTCTCAACTAAGGATGACCCTGCCCTCTAGGGAGAATCTGGTAATTTCTGGAGACATTTTTGATTGGGGTGGTGGTGCTATGGGCATCTCATGAGTGAAGGTCAGGATACTGTTAAACAAACGTCCGACAAGGCCCAGGACAGCCTCCAGGGATGAGGAATTTTCTAGCTCCAAATATAAATAGCTCTGAAGTTGAAAAACACTATTCTACAGTCCTGTGGAAGCAAACATTATGCACTTAATCGCAATAAGATTATTTATCAGGAGAGTTTCCTGAACATGTAGGGTAGCTGCTCTAAGTGGAAGAAAGAAGGAAAGATAATGACGATGAGACTTAGTAATGCATATGCATATGCATGTCTCTCTGATGTGTCCTTGCGTCCTGGCTCATGCATGTGTCTTAAAAAAGCAATCTACTCTGAAAGAGGATTAATTTCCCAGATCAAGAAGGGGAACTCACTCAGAAGGTGATAACATGTGTTGAGAATGGACATCTTGCACATGCACCATTTTTTGTATTTCTTATCCCTTGTTCTTGCCACGGTTTTGCAAAGAAGCTCACATATTGCCAAATTACCATCAACAGTTTTTGCAGAAGAATGTACAAATTCTACACAATCAGATGGAGATTCACTATTCATCTTTAATCTTCATAAAATGAGTGGAAGAAGTACTCCTTGCAAGACTAACTTAACAATTTTCCCTTTCTGCCACATTGAAGCCTTAACATCCTGGCAAATTCAATTCAGTAAATAAATGCTTGTTAAATTGAATTGTACATTTGATTCTTGATGGAGAGGGAGGAGAGAGAGAGACTGACAAGTGACATCAGGTGAACATTCACCATGTAACTACTCTAGAGGAGAATGGAGGGGTGGCCAGGAGGCCTCTGCTCCAGGCACAGTTCTCTGCTCCTGTGGTTCCAGAACTCGGTTGGCACCATCTTTCCACCTTTATAATCCTCTTGGCAGGGGAGGGGGCACATTTCAGGTTGGTAAATGTAGCAAACCTTTTTAGGAGTTATCACCATTCTTTTTCCACTTACCTCTGAAGTATAGTCATATACTCTAAAAAGTCTATTAGCCACCTACTGCATCCCAGACACTCTTCAGGGTCCTGGGAATACTGTAGAGAACATAATAGGCAGACTTTCCTGATCTACAGTTTGGAGTCTACCCTGGGAGGCAGACAAGTCACTCGATGAAATATCTGTGTTTGAGAGTGATAATGCTAAGAAGAAAGGGTGGGAGGGGATGCCTGCAGTGGGCACCTGGGAAGAAGATGGTCATTCAGAAAGGTCAGCCAATGGAGCTGCACTGAGATGTGAACTACCAGGAAAGACTAGGAGGAAGTGAAAGCTAGTTCTAAGTTTCCCTGAAAGGAGCAGATTCCAGAAGGACGAAATGGGTCAGTGCTCTGAGAGGGAACCTTGGCTGGTGTTTTGGAAATAGTGTCTGATTGCTGTGACTAGAGTCTGCGAAGGAGAGCCAGGTAGTGGGGGAGCCAGTCATTCAAGGTTCACAGTTCATGAGGGGGTGTTGGCTTCTATGACGAGTGCCATGGAAGCTAGCAGAGAATCTGATTCAAGGGTGTCTTGATGTGGATGATGTTCTAACAGGGTTCCTCTGGCTTCAGAGAGGATAGCATACTGTGGGCAACAGCTGGGAGGGCTTGTTCATTGTCACAGTTCGGGGGAAGAGATGCTGGTGGCTTGGACTAGGAAGGTAGGAATGGATGTGGCTGCCTCCTGACATGAATTTTCCTTTGTCTGCCAATCCTTGTTTCTCTTTTCTGGTCAGTTACTAATTCATGATTACCATTGATATTTCCTGCACGGTCGTGAGCTTCTTGAGCCCTGTCTGTTCATCCGGTGTCATTATTATCAGACAGCTCACTTGTGTTTGACGTTTGACTGCAGGTCTTCCTCTTCATCTTGATGAATTTCATCTTCTTGTGCATCACCTGTGTCTTCAACATCTTCACCATAGTTTTCACACGATGTGCCATCTATGAATGACAGATTTTCATTATTGGAGTCATCTTGGGGGTAACGGGTATTGGACTACACTCAGGGAAAATGTTTGTTCAATTCTGTTTACAGTTTTCTCATGAAATAAGATTTGATGGGATTTTTTTTCTTTTAGTGTGACCACGGTCAAAATAATTACGAAGCTGTTTTCTCTTATTTATTTGCCAATCATCTGGGAATTGTGTTATTGTTTTACATGGGACATGCAATTCCAGCCATCACTCCTTTGAAATGAAGCGATAAATGTGGTACATTGTGATTATATATCAAGTCCTTTATGAACTGAGGACCTTGGTGCCTTGAGCCTGGGTTCAAACTGGGTGGAAAGGAGGATGCTCTCTCCAGTCATTCTGGAACTGGTTACCAGAAGACACTTGTTTATGGCAGGGGGTGAAAATGACAACACTTCTCTGGGATGACAGCTGATGTAAGTGGGTGGATCGAGCAGGTGTCAGAGAACAGGGAACGTGGGTCAGGGACCCTGGGACTCCCGTGGTTGGTGTATGTGAAATATAGACTGAGATGCAATTTCAATATCCTACATGGAATTTAGCATTGTGAACTCAAGAAATAATAAACATCACCATTTTTAAAAAAAGTAAAAGAGAATAGGAAGTAGAGGGGATTGTATCAAGAAGGAGTCTCTTGTAAAGATCCAGAGCTTGTTCTCTTATTGGGATGTGGCCCCAAGTGTGACAAATTTTCCCAAGAGGACCAGAAAATCTGTATTATTTTTCTCCACTTTCTAAGCAAATAAAATAAGTTGTGGCATATGACCAAATCCAAGTTCTATTTCAAATCCTGGTTCCCCTCGAAACCTTTTGCACTTTATATTTGTTTTGCTACTTTTATTTGTTCTAGTGATGAGGACCCTGCAGTTGAGGCCTTTCATAACTAATAGTGAGGAATCTTACTTTGTATATGTGTGTAATCCTTACCACTGCTGAGCAACTGAGTCTGACTGGACTTACCATCAAATCCTGAAATGAATGTTGTGTGGTCATTATTTCCTCCTTGTCTAGAATTTCTTCTTGAGGAATAGTAGAAATCTTATGCTTCTTTAAATTTTTTTTAAATATCATTTTGAGCTGTGTTGGGAGAGAATTTTTGTCTTTATCACCTCACTGATTGCCTGTTCAGTCTGTGATTACTATTGTGTCTAATGTGTGCATTCAGTTTGTTTCTACGTGCACAGTTTTCAGTGCTCAGACATCTTTCATGGATATGGTCCTCCCCTGAGTGTCACCGAGAACAGCACACTAAGTCAACTCTTCTGTTTGTTCTGTCACCTTTTCTTCACCATTGGTTCTTTTGATGGTTTGGGGATCTATCTTAGCATCACTTTCCTCGCGTGGAAGTGGGTGGCTGCTGTTTGCTCATTTTGTCCTTGAATATGTGTTCTCTTCCCTTTGGTTTCCCTGCTTGCTTCCTCTGGTGGCTGTAGGGTTAGGGTGGAGTGAACTTCTGACTGCTTCTCTGAGTGTTCTGGATGAGAAGTTTTCTGCTTCCCTGGGGTCCAGAAGCTACCAGGAGACGGTATTCTGTTCCGGGTCTCCCACGAACACCACCTTGCTACCACCAGTGGGCCAGCGGGCCCTCTGAACCAGCTCGAGAGGGGCATGGACAGGGTCCCATCGCTCTCACTTGAACTGTCCGTGTGCTTTCTCATACATCTTGGAGGCCCAAGTCTGACAGCACAGTGAAAGTTAATTTTGTGTCGGCGTGACTGAGCTGCAAATTGCTCAGACTTTGGGTCAAACATTACTGTGGGTACGTTTGGGAGTTTAACCGCTGAGTCAGTAGAAGGAGTAAGGAAGACTGTCCTCCCCAGTGTGAGTAGCCTTCATCTCATTATTTGAAGACATGAAGAGAACAGAAAAGCTGAGCAAGAGGGAACTTCTCCTGCCTGTCAGCCTGAGTAGGGACATGGTTTTCTCTTGTCCTTGAACTGGAACTTAATTTGGGGATCCTGTGTTGAGAGAGTCAACTGAGAACCTTGGGGTTTCTCTCTTTCTCTAATCTTGTACGGTGATTCCATGGAATGCATATACACGTACATAATGCATGTATACCTGCACACGTGCATGCAGACATACACGTGTAGACATCTTATTGGTTCTGTTTCCCTGGAGAGTCTTGACTAACCATCTCTGAACTAAAATTAAGGCGTATCAGGCTTGCACTCCTTCTGAGGATTCCAGGGGAAAGCCATTCCTTTCTCCTCTGCTTTCTTTGCCTGCTAACACTCTTTGGCTTGTGGCTGCATCACTCCAATCTCTGCTCTACAGCTACATTGCTTCTCTTCTGTCTGTGTGTCCAGTCTCCCTCTGCCTCTCTCTTTAGGGACACTTGTGAGGGCCTTGGGGCACCAGCTGGATACTCCTGGATCTGGATACTCACCTCATCTCACGTTCCTTAACGTACCCAAATCTGTAGAGATCATTTTTTTCCATTTCAGCATTCGCAGATCCAGGGACTTATACCTATTAACTTTGGGGACATCATTCACTTGGGGGCATTTTACAGGGTCCCCTGCTCCTTCTAATTGCAGACACTGACACTGCAGTTCTGCTGTTGCTCCAGAAGTCACACTGTCACGGAAGTGGTCTCAACCATCTTGTCCAGACTTCCTCTGATTTCCTACTGTCCTATCCTTTCCTCTCCTCCCAGTCCTTCCTTTTCCTTTCAACCCTTTAACTCTCCATAGTCACCTTTTTCTATTACAGTTTCCCACTCTTTCTTGTCTCTGTCCCTTCTTGCCTGTCCTTTAGAGCCCCTTCTCTGCCCTAATCTCCACATCTCCCACTTTTGTTTCCTTTATATCCTTTCTTCCTTTCCCAAAGTTCCCTCCAACTGTTATCTTCATGCTGTGTTCCAATCAAACCTTCTGGGAATGTGCTCCCAGAAGAATCATGTAAGGAGATGGGGAAAGCAAGAGAGGAAATGGAAAGAAGTCACAAACATTCTCCCTCCACCCCAAGCCATGAGGAATTCTTCTATGTTTCTAGTCTTGCAGGTGCCTTTTCTTTTCTTTTTTTTTTTTTTTGCTGACTTTCTAGTGTGATCATTCAATCATCAACATTCAATTTTTTGAATTTCATCGTGTTTGAAAATCCCACTTTCTCTACCACCTATCTTTACTGTGGAGTCCCAGTGGCGAAGACTGTCTGATTTGTTTTTATTTACCTCATGCAGAGCATGTGGTAGCGCTCTTCCATGTTTATTAAATGAATGTCATTGTGGATTTTACAAAATGAATTGCGTGTGGTTGTTTTAACTGATTACGCAAATTGATTAGACTGTTATTTCCCATGCACAAAGAGAGTTCTCAGAACCCCAGTGAGTGTCTGGATAATAATTCGCCAACAATACTCAAGTTTCTAGCGGTCCTCGTGGGTTGAGCTTGAGAGTGTCTTTAACCCTTTCTCAGAGGAGGAGGTTGGAGGTAGGGAGCAGCTCTGTAGTATTTTGGGATGCAGCTGCTGGCTTTCAAAACTTAATTTGAAACAATAAAAAATGTATCTTGAAATCCTGTTGTTGTCTCCCTATTTATTTAATATGATTTATTCTGAATGCATTTCATATCACCAGAATGTGTGGAAGCTCACCCGCCACCTGTTATTTTGTAGGGGAAATAAACAAGACCTCTCATCAGATGAGTTAATTACACTGACATATCCCCTCCTCCCCAGAGATACCATAAAATAAGAAGCTGCAAAGCTTTAATTCAAACAAGCAGACTGGAAACCAGCGCTGCGGTGGTGCGTTTGCCTTGGAAGTAGCACAGGTTCTCCGCAGACTTGACCTGGAGGGCAGGCTCGCTTGAGTGGATCACATGATGGCGCGTCCAGGGTCACCTAACAGGTCTGTCGGTGAGCTGAGTTTCTCAACAGGTTGGCATTGTTTTCCAACCTTTCGCTTCTCGGCGTCATGCTGAGGCCATTTTCTTGACTGCTCCACCCTGCAGGCTCTCCCTCCTCTCAGCTGTCCGCCTGGCACTGCTGTGCGGGCAGAAGGTGCTTGACCCTGGGAGGAGGCTGGAGGAGCAGAGCACAGTCTCGCTTCAGTCCAGGGAACAGGCGACACCCAGCAGCAGCCTCGGTGGCACTTAGACGCATTTGGAGGAGGCTGTCTTGCGTGTTTTAGGTCAGATTGCCTGGAAGCAGAACCCAGGGGACTTACTGAGAAGGCTCGTCCAGAGCTATCACAGAAGAGATGTGGAAGCGGGACAGGGAAGGGAAAGGAGCCACGAAGGTGTGACGTCAGGCGGGTCCCAGCCTCAGTCCGACCCCGTGGGGAGCTCTGGACTATAAATTCCACCCACAGCCTTCCCAGCTGGTGGCAAAGAGCTGGGCTCGCACCATGCCTGTCCGGTGGACCCAGGTTCCTTCCAGCTCATTGCTTTGCCAGCCTTGAGGCACTGTCCCTGTCTGTACCTTCGCTGACCAGCTTATAGCAAGAAGGAATGAGAGCAAAAGAAATCAAGCTGTTTCTCTTCTAAACAACACGATCTGCAAGTCCCATAAATCACGCCTGCTTACATTCAGTTCTCTAGACTTAGCAAAGCCGGCTGTATTTGGGACGACAGGAAAGTCTTCGGCCAGATGACTGTATGTTCTCTAAAACTTGGGGGTGAGATGTGGGGTTCTAGGACTAAGATGAAGAAGTAGAGACTAGCCTTGCAGAGGAGCAGCATTCTCCACCACACATAATGGCTGCTGGGAACTTACCACCCACAGTAAATGCAGTAAGTGACATGGAGTTAAATAAACAACTTTGCAAACACTCTTTCCATTTATTTTAACAAAAGGTAGGATTTACTCTGGAGTGGAAACAGGACCACTTGTTACACACTGTCAAGGAGCTCTGCTCTCAACCAGGCTTGGGTAACACCGGGGCCCTGGGAGGCTGTGATTTAATATGCTTGCTGCAGCGTGGCTGTTGGTCCCTAGGCTCAGAGTGCCCAGGGTTCTGAGCGTCTGCAAACTGCCCTACTCACTGCAGCATCGCAAATCTACAAGTCAAATGTCAGCACACCCTAGGAAAAGTGGTGTTTGCAAACTGAACTCTGGGGAGGTGGATTGATAAATCCACAAACCAATTTTCTCATTTACAGCAGGCGATGTAGCCAGCACAATAACTTACCCAGTCTCTTTCCCGGTATTGACTTACCTGAGAAACCAAATTAATTATCAGAAGGTTGCTCTGCTAAGTATGGAATTAGAACGAGAGGAAATTGGATGGTCTTAAGGGATTGTTCTTACGGGCTTGGATAAGTCCTGATAAATTGCCGTTAAAGAAAAAAAAAAGACTCTAGGGCTCACTGAGAGCCACCGCCCTGAGTGTCTTCTCCTGAAATTCTGACGTGGACCCAAGCTTATCACCCCGTCTGGCAGTTTACATGTGTCATGATTATATTGCCTGGATTTCTTTTTAAAGATCTAAATTGCATTTTATAGCAGTGTATTTGATGTGTGCCGTGTTTGGACAGTGTCAAGGAAGGTATGTTAATGTCATGGATAAACGATAACATTTCATCAGAGATCATGTCCTCATTTTGATCTTTCTCTTTACTCTTTGGTCTGCCTCTCTTTCCAGTCCCCCGTTTTTTCTCATCACCATAGTATATGTCTCAAAAAAAAAAAAAACAGATTAATATTCAGATGAAACCACATCCTTCTTTGATTACATGGTTTGGAAGCCACACTCTAGCCAAATCCCCTCCTTTCTCCTAGTATCTGTGTGATCACAAGCTAGCTCACCTTGCCTCAATTTCTTGTTTTTAAAATGGGAATAAAATGGGAATTTCCCATGAGGACAGTTCTGGTGATGACTAAGTGTGAGTACTGCAGAATAGAAATTCTCAACGTAAGTGTGGCTTATGAGCGCCTGAGTTCCAGAGACCCAGGGTCTACAAACTCTCTGTATAATAATGCTAAATGCTCTCTTTCCGTTCATCAAGTTGATACTTACAGGAATGAATCAATAAAGGGATCTGTACTGGAATCTTCATGTGAATCGAGGCTGTGCCAGCCATACCAGCAGCCATGACCTTCATCACCATGACCTACTTGACAGGAAAAAATGAAACAAAACACCAAGTTCACTTAAGAGTATTCCAATGGAGTGCAATGTGTCTTAGTTTCATTAATCCTAACATGGTTAATATTCAGTGTGATGTCCTGGAAAGGAGGTCTAACACACTTTGGTCACATAACACACTGGAGTGCTTGTTTCCATGAAAAGACACCTTGGTGGTTGAGTTGGAAGCTGTAGTAACCACTGTGTTCAAGACACACCATTTTTCACCTGGAAGAATGACTGACACATTACGGTTATGTCGACCTCAGGGTCTGGAAGACATATTTTTGAAAATGAAAAAAAAAAAAAATAAGATGTCACCATGGAGAAAAGAGCTAATGTTATTTTGGGGGAGTGATAGAATTCTTCCTTTCAAGCAAAAATTCAAATTTTGGAAAACTTGAATCTACCACTCCAAGAATGATAGCTCTCTGAGGAAAATGGTGATATGAAACACACCAGCCTCTGGAATACCCTCAAAACCCTCATAACTTGCTAAGATGTCTTTTTTAGATGCTAATGTGAGTTGGCACAAAATCATGCATGGGTCAAAGGCCCATTTAAATTGTAAAGGAAACCAAGTGGATTTGAAAAAATTATTGATAGTTTCAGATTCCACATTGCAATCAACCTTTAAGAAACTATTACTTGTTGAGTTTTGGTGTAATATCAGAGAATGATATCCACGTTTATCTGAGTTTTCTCTCTTCCAATGCGGGCTCTCTCTCTCTTCCTCCCTCCCCCTTCTACATATATATGTATATATATATATATATATATATATATATATATACATAAATTATGCATGTATGTGAGATCAGATTTTCCTCAGATACTTACTTCAATCAGAACTTCATATCACAACAAACTGAGTGTAGGTAAAGATATGAGAACACAGTTATTTTCTGCCATCAGACATTAAAGTTGTGCATTTCACGACTTTTTTTGTTGTTTGGAAATAATAGTTCTACTTTTATAATTACATGGTACTTATATCAACATGTATTGGGTTCACTATTATTTATTGCTATTAACTTATTTTCATTTTGACATGAATTAATAAATATATTGCGAAACTTTCTTTATTTTAATTTTTCTTGTGATATTGATCAGTATAAACAAAAGTTCTTTGGGAAGCTAAATATTTTTTAAGAGTTTAAAGTTTTCCTGCGATCTGCATATTGGAAAATTGTTAGCCTAGAACACTGCTGGGCACATACTACAAGGACCGTCACTTCATATTCCCAACAATGCACCACCATCATCACCATCAAAATTTTCAAGACATGAGCAATTATTGTGTACCCAAAACTGTGTTCTTTGCTTTGCAAGCATTAGGTAATGTGAATTTTGACAAAACAGGGTAGTATAGGTACAACTGTTAGCTTCCTTTTATAGATGAAGAAAATGAGGTCCATAGAGGTTAGGTCACTTGACCAAGGTCACACAGCTATGAAGTAGCAGAAATGAGGTCCCAGGCTGTGCTGTCTGGCTTCAGAGAGTCTACCCCCAATGCCTTTTTTTCTAATGAGTTGTGCTTAAATTGCTCCTCCGTTTTACCAAACTTGGAGTCTTTCACCAATTTTTTTGGTGGATCACAGTCTGTTTTCTCTGCTCAACCCAGGAAAATCTCCCAGTGCTTTCCACCAACCCTCGAAGGGGTGCCTTTCTTAGGACCGCACCCCCGTTCCACCTGCAGCAGCTTCTGTCTTCTCCTCTCCTTTCTTCATGTCTGAGGGCGGCACTGCCAGCAGTTTTGCCACTTCCCTGAGGGGGCCTCGTCACCACCGAAATGTCACCATTGGAATGCTGGCCCATGGGGCTGCCTACAAAGTTTGTGAGGGTCCACTGAAAAATATGGTAGATGTAGATATTGATGTCTGATGACACGCACTTGAAGCCTAATAGAGTGCAATGTTATGTCAATAAAAATAAGTCCTTGCCGAAGTCAAGGAAAATATTAAATTTTGCAAAAAAAAAACATAATAAAATGTCCAAACTGCTGCAGCAGAGACTGGGTCAAGTGGGGTCCCTATGTGACAGTGCCAGTCACATGCCCATGGCGCCAGCCCTGGGAGCTTGGCAGAGAAAGGAAATATTGCCTTTCTGGATCTGCCTCACCTTATGCCTTGGGCATGATAATGAGAGCCCAGGACCCAGGGGTCACACGTTTCCTCATGGAGGGAGATCTTGCAGCTTGTGGGGGCTGGGGGGCAGGCAGTGTGACACCATGCTGTCACCTCTCTGCTGTGCTCTGTTTCCTCTCCATTAGCACCAACCCGCAGCCCTGGGCTCACGGATGCTGTGAATGGGTGAAGAGAACTGGGGACAAGGTGCTATTCACTCTCCACAGATGGGCCAGGGACCAGGCATCTCTGCAGAGAGCAACTTGAGGGGGAGAGAAAGTGGAGAATCTTGTTTTTTAATGCATAAAGAACATGACCTGTGTGTGAACTACTTCACTCACAAGTTACACAAAAATCAAATTTCTTCAGCCAGAGAGAGACATTTATTGTCTTATTTAACTAAAACATAGAAAGGATGGAGCAGGCTGATTTTCAGCATCCTGGACACAGATACTTGACCCAGGTTGAAGTCTCACTTATTTTATTTTATTTTTTAGAAGCATTGTTATTTATTCAGTTGCTCATTTTAGTTGTTCCTTCCAGCCTGAACCCAGGTCTTGGGCTGCATGTGGACTGCACCCCAGGTGCTGGTTTAACACCTGAGCCACCAGGCTGCACCATACTGTCTTCAAGAGTCGTATCTCTGCCTGTCTGTCTGGCCTTGGCTTTGGATCCCTAAGCCATCCCTAGCCCAATCACTGTGGCCAGCAAGTGTGATGGAATTATTGACCCAGATCGTGTCCACTGATGTGGTCAGGAAGGAAGGGGAAGGGAGCGTTGTGACCGACATCCATCACCCGACAGGATGGGAGGTTCTGGAAAGAACATATATGGTCAAACCAAGTTTTCTCCAAAATAGCCCTTTGCATAAATGTCTATCAGAATGTTGTCAAACATTTAGCATAATGAGGGCCAGGGGGTGGGATGCAATTTGAGAGTATCTGTTGATTATCAGAGAAGCGCTGATGTTTGTATCCTAGTAAGATTCAGTCAACAGGAGAAAGAAAATTAAGATCAGTAGGCTTCTTCAGCCTTTGGAAGACACATAGATGAATCCCATGGATCGTATTTCTATTTGTTTTAAGATATGGGGACCCCACCAGTCCTTTCGGGTGCCAGGGTGAGAGAAGACAGTTTCTACTTCCAAACTCACAATTTCAGAATCCATTTCACCAAGTGAAGATAAAAACAAACTATGATACAGGAATTTTAACCATCCGATTGCTAGAGCGCCTGGTTCTTTCATTGCACAAATACCTCTGCTGAAAAAAAAGGGCAAATATTCAAAGAGCACTCACATAAGTTATGAAACTCAGATCATACATCCACGAATCATAAACCAGGAACCCAATGAGGAGTGAACACACCTCTGCAGATGTATGTCCTGTCTGGTACACCAAAGGCAGTGTCTTTACAGGAAGTCTATTTTTATTCTCCCAACCTCCCCCCAACGCAGGGAACGGATGAAACCAAGGCTTCTAGGATGTGAGGAGGGTTACTTTCTTAAGGGAAGTCTGATTTGCTAGGGTTCAGTGATTTCTTAACATTCTTTGCAAGGCTGACCTATTTCTAATTCCTTGAGCCTATAGTCTGAAAGGTCATTAATCTGGACTCGGCTCATGATGCGGAAGCTTAAGACTTCTATTTCTTAAATGCCAAAGGTGTGTCAGCATGCTTTTGGAAACACCGGTGTCTCTATTCAGGCGTGCAGTGGTAAGAGAGCAGCACATCAGCGCCTCGCTTTCTCGCGGAATGTCCCGACCCAAGAGCCATCACACGTGTGTATTTTGGTTTGGTTTGGTTTTCTTTGGGGCCTTTTGGCTCTTTGCCCCAGATTAAAAAGACAAACGAGTCTCCCACTCCCCCTTTCATTTTGTCAAGTACAGGGACAAACAGGTATGTGTTTGCTGAAAGGTTGACAGCATCAGACCTACTCCCTGGGAATAAAGTTGGAAGAAAACATCAAAGGGTCAAGTGATTCTTGTCAATCTCTTCCGCATCTCCTGTTTTTCTGTAGAAGGACTTGTGAGCTCTTTGTTGTCATAAACAAGGTTCTTTGGGGGTGCCCTCTCTGTCTACTTCCCCAGTCTGCCTTCTGGCTTCTCCCCAAACTTCCCTTTGACCTTGAAGATACTTGGTTCACTTTGGGACCTTTGTAAATGCTGTCTTCCACCCTCTTATCTGGTTGATTTCTACCAGCTCTTCAGGTTTCACCACAGGTATTTGTTTCTTGGGGGAGACAGGTGAGGCTGACCTGAGTCCCAAGGCTGAGGCAGGAACGCCCCTTGTGTTCCCTTAGGAATTGATGTTTGCTGCGGAGACATGCTTCCTTTAATCGTCTATTTGCTGGTCGCCCTACACCTGTTTTGTCTTCTGTTGCTTCTTCCTCTTTCTCTGTCTCCTTCTTCTTCACTGGAATGCATTCTTGTACAAAGTCCAGACCGGCAGATACCTTCTTGGACCACATGTCAAATCTCGTTCTTTTATTTCTCTGGTGCCCTGGATGGCTGAGGGTGGCATCTGTGTTGATGGACTCTTGGCCCTTCAGTGGCTGACTGGATGTGATTCTTAGGGTCACCCAAGAAGATCAGAGGTGGGAGGGAGAGAGAGAGAGGGAGAGAGAGAGTGTTTGGGGTATTCACTCTCCCCTCCCTCCCATTCATGGGTTTGTTACACTCTGACACAAACTTTAGACTCAGTCTCCAACTTCGTTCAATCTTCTCTCTGGGTTCAGGTGGGCCTTTCTCTTCTTGTGTCTTCAGGTCTGGGCCTGTTCATGGATCCCACTGTTCCAGAGGTAGAGGTTTACACCTGGTTTTCTGTAGACACTGCCCCGCTGTGTGTAAGCAGTCCCTTACTAAGTGTTCCTTACTCTCTACAGTTTAAATGTGCATCTGCTTCCCGCTGAGACCTTGACTGATTCAAACTACCCCTTCCATTCCTGGTGTCTGCCCCCCTCCCTGGTAGTCAGCCAGTTATAACTATGTCCTTCATGCCACGCCCACTGCAGATTCTAGCATCATGTGGCACAGACAGAGAAGAGCTCCATAAATACCAGCTAAATTCTTTTGTTGAATTGTGAGCTCCCAGGAGAAGATGACCCAAAAGTTGCTAATTTCAGGCAAACACTCCTTCCCTCTGCACATCATAAAGATGAGACGGGATCACAGTTATTAGAGTGGAAAATTCCTTTACTGTTGTAGCAGCAGAGAGCCATGATGAGATCCAACGAAAGACTCAGAAATGGGCATAAAAATAATCCACTGTACACCATCAAAAATTGAAAGCACATTCTTTTCCTTTGTAACGAGATCAGCTTTGGAAGCTTTCACTCCAACACCCATCCATCTCAAACTTCTCCCCAAGGACACGCGTAAGATGCAATTTGTTTCATAATAAGCCTCAGGAGTTTACTTTAAAGACATGATTACCCAGAAGGCAATGAGAGCTGTCTACAATTTCTTCTGTTTCAAGAATATTTCTGTCCTAAAGAAAGGCAGGATCAGCTCAAAGTTTCATTGGAAATTCTGGCTTGTGAATGACACAGGCAATAGGAATTTTGCATGTCTGTGATGCATCCTGGATTGGACCTCATTCCGCCAACTGCAGTGCTTCACATACAGAGCATAAACCCCCTTCTCTGTGAGAGCTTTTGTGTGTTGCCAGCTGATTGCCTACTCTGTCTGGGTTTCATCAGTGAATTCAGGGCTTATATCAGAACTAAGCTAGTGCGTTGCAACCACACCCTGATTGTGGTGGCCATTAGTGGTGCCCCTGCCACGCGCCCTGTGTGTCTGACCTCAGCCATCAGCCCATCTGCACCACGAGGGGATGCTCATGGTGTCTCCAGGTCACAGATGAGAGGAAGGCGGCAGCGTAACAGCTCAGTTCTTTGTCACCAAACCTGCTCCTTCTGAGCCCTCTTGCTTCCCTCGGATGGAGGGCACGAAGCCACACCCTGGGCTTTGTCTCCCCCGGGCACCCACTGCTGCTTTTGCACTTACCTCATCGTGTTATATTGGTCTGTACTTACGGTCATGCAACTGGACTTCAACCCTGCTCGGACTCAAGACTCCCTCTCATTCAAGGTCCTAAAACAGAGAAATTTGATTGACGCTCAGTGTAGGGTTGCCACAGACATTTCTCCTTAGATGTCATCTCTTGAGTTTAGGTCCCTGGGTAGGCTTGCACTGAGGAGCGTGACCGAGCCGACCCTTTCTATTTTGTTCTTCAGATTCGCTCGCGTTAGGAGAGACCTTCGTCTGAGACCCTCTTCTTCCCACTCGCCGGACTCCCCTTGCCTGAGGTGTCTCTCTGAAACGCCCTTGTCATCCTTATTCACACCAGCTGGGACCGCAAGGGCACAGGTGCTCTGACTTAGAAATGCGAGGGCCCCCACCCCACCAGACACTCAACCCGACACTGGTCATGACAAGCAAAAGTGTCTCCAGACATTGTCAAATGTCCCCAAAAGAGTCCTGCATGAGAGCGCTGTTGAAGGGGATGACTCTGGAAGCCTCAGCCCTCACACCAGACTGCCCGGAGCAGGCTCACTGGCCCCCTGCCTCTCCTCCAGAAGCGTGGTGACAGCCCCCGAGGGAAAGATTTTCCTTCCTGGTGGCATGCCTGTAGCTGAGGGACTTGGCACATTCGTGTCTCCCTGGGTAAGGTCGCCGGCTGCCGTCTCGTCGGCACTGTGTCTGGTTATCACGTAATCCTGGCTCAGGACATGATCTCATTTAATCTTTACAGTAACTCCCCCAGATGGCTGCTATGAGAATCCTATTTTATGGATGGAGAAACTTAGAGAGGAAAGTCACATGTCAAGGTCATATCGATAGTGGGTGACAGAGCCAAGACTTGAGATCTTTTTGGTCCAGACACCGGTGGGTGGATCACTGCTGCTTCTCTGGCCGTGAGAGAGGAGGGTCCGGGGACTCCCAGGCAGAAATGGGGGTGGGGGAATTCAGGTCTTGGACAGCAGTCAGGAGGCTTGGGGTCTCCAAGCAATAAAAGAAAGTCACCCCGACTGCTGTCACCCCCAGAAAACAGTCTGAAAGAGGCCAGAGAATGATTCCTTCATCTGCACATCTGTCTGCAGGCTCACGTCTCAGTCTTGAGTTCTCCAGGGAGCATGAGGGCTTTATACACAATTTCCCCATCGCTGTTAGAGAAGTGCTGCCCTCTAGTTAGGGTCCCATTACACAGCTCTCGGGGCTAAGCTGTGTGGGCCAGAATAGGGTCTAAATTGCTTGGTAGATTATTCTCAGCACCTGGAATGGGCAAATCCCACAGAATGGACAAATCAATGAGTTAATTGCTAAATCCATCCTAAAGAAGAACAGATTAATTTTGATCTATATTGCTTTTTTTTTTTTTTTTTTTTTTTTTTCAGATTTTTAGTCCATGGGCAGGAATTAGTAATGAACTTGAAGAGGAGGAAGCTTTAAATAATTTCTAGGTAATTGCTATAGAATCTTAAAAATGTTCAGGAGGGTTGAGGTTCCCAGCAGAGATCTCTCAGATGACAGCAGAGAAATACATGGTTTTTCTTTAAAAAATGATAGTAAGGTTTGGGGGCTACATTCATTTATCATTAAATACTCCTTATGGAAAAGATTTGCCCACTGAATTCATTTTAGTTCCTATTTCTTGGGTTGGGCAGAAAGTCTCACGAGGTGATGGCATAGTCTTTAACATCAGTCTATTACATGCTAACTTTCCCGTGTTTCTTTTTCTTGTTTTTAAAAGGAAGGGTGAAGGCAGGAATGAAGGTGAGTAGGCAGACAGGAGGAGAGAGGAAGAAGAAGCATTTTATGTATTTTATTTAGTTGTTCAACATGGTTGTTCCCACCACCTTAGGATGTGAATCTAGGTCCTCGGGCTGTATGTGGACTGCGCTTGACTGGAGGTGGCAGACCCGACTGCTACTCCACCAGCCTGCACTTTTTTCTCTCTCTTAAAACAAGAGCATCTTACAGCCTCAGACCCTTCATCAGATAAGTCTGTATAGAATTTGATAGTATTTTTATGTTTTTATTGTGATATATATATAAGATAGTTAAGACAAATGATATTCCGTGTTGGTTTTCATGTAACTTTCCATTTAAAGATACTTAGCTAAGTAAAAATTAAAAGAACTCTGATTGAAAGAAAAGTATTTCACATGTTTATAACAGCTGTTAAAACAGACATGGCAAAAATTGCACATGAAGCAGACAGATGAATGGAGTTTGAGACATGCTGTCATAAGCATGAAGAAGAAAGGTGGAACAGATCTTGAACCTTGAATGTCTACCTCACCAAAGGCCACTGTCTACAGATGGAAAGGGGGGCTAGTGCTCCCATCGTTTTGTGATGAATTATAAGAGGATAGCATTGTTGAGTGTTTGGTGGTTGCTGGGTATCTGGAAGATCTCAAAACATGGCTGTCATTTATTGCTGAGTCTCCATGAACTGGTACCATCTTAGATGGACGGTAGGCAAACCCTGGTTTTACAGGGACTGAAAAATAAACTTTCTCTTATTCCTCAACGGGTCTGGCTTCATTGCATCAACCCCTGACATGGGCAGTGGTTCCTACTCGTTAATGACTGTCAGGAAGATCAACTGCCAACTAGCTCTTCTGAAGCTGTTGTGTTTGACTTCTCAAAAATTTCCTGGTATGTAAATAATGATCCCATACTAGAAGCCACTTCCTTTGACTTCGTTGGCATGTACTTCAAAGATGGCCGGTTTGGGTGGGTTCTCGGAAGTTTGAACTATCCTCTCTGTGCTTTACTAAGATTTTGTTTGGTCAAAGAGGGTATCTGGTCTGCCTTACATACGTTCAGGCTGCAAAGATTTGGGAAATATTACATTCTCGTGAGTCGTGACTGTCTATTCGGTGTCTAGCACCAGACTCCAAACACATTGCTGGGCAAAATCTAGGAATTCTGACTTCAAAACTGGGTGGGCCTCTCATGTCTTCCCTTCATTGTCTTCATCTCAGTTTCTCAAACTCTGCAAGAAGGAAGTCTTACCACTGGTGTTGGAATGGAACCAACTGGCGAGAAGGGATTTTAAAGTGCTTTCGACAAGGAAAGGGTCAGGCAGGGAGGCAGCTTGGAAAATGGCAGCGCCTGAAGCAATGTGCGACCAGAGGTTGAACCTTAGACATGTACAGTGGAGCCATAAAAACAAATACTAAAGACAATATACACTATAGGGTATCGCTTTTATAAAAATCAGCACAGCAAAAGCAAGCAACATATTATCTACAGATGCATGATGTACGATAACCACCAAAAGTAAGAGAATGGTAAATACAAAATGCATAAGAAAATATATACTTAAGAGGGAGAGGAAGAAAATGTCTATTTTAAAAGTAGCGCTCCAATTTAAAGTTAGGTGGCAGGTTCATGAAAGCTAGTCTTGTTATGCTTCCCGTCTTATATATGTGTGCATGTATATTAGTGTATCAACTATTGCCTGATACAACGCATGTCGAAGACATAATTCAATTGCCCAGGGTGGTCAGGCCGGCAGCGGGCGGGAAGTTCGCTGCAAAATACCCTCCCCGCCGATAGGGGGCGCTGCCACTCAGTCCAGAGTTGAGTGCCTTGCAGGTTTTGGGGGATCAAAGGCGTCCAGAACTGATTTTTCTTGAGGAGTTTGCTGTGTGCATTTGGATCAGCAGTATCCCCATTTTTAAATGTTGACAATGGTGCCACATTTTAAACACTGCAGGGCACACAGTACCTTTCTGGATTCAGTATTGAGCCTCTGAAAGAGACAGGGTACTGGCAACACCGATTTCGTGTTCATTTGCAAAGAAAAATGACTCCATTTATTTCCACCCCATTCCCCGGCTCTGGAGGCCAGCGGGAAGGAATCCTCTCTGCATCCCAGAGCCCGCTATTTCCAACCTGTGCTTGGCTGGCTGTCTCCCACCCTCCCCTGGGAATCTCACCTCTAAGTTTGGAATGTGCGAAGGTGGTGTGAGCGCAGAGATGGGCGCTGGGTGGGGGCTCTATCCCGCTGCAACCCCCTGCCTTCCAGATCCCACTCTCCTTCACTCTCCTCCACGCCCTCTGGCTGCGGGGAGAATGGGCTAGGCCCCCGCTGCTGAGAGAACTCCTTCAGGTTACAAACTGTTGGGACTGACTTCTTTCCATAGAGCAGAATATTTGCTTTTCCTTTAGGAAAGACAAGTTTCAGCTGTCAGACATTATTTCCACTAACACCCACCCACCCACGGCTGGCTCTCTGATTTCATGAATGCAGGGATTCTCGACTGGGGGCCATTTGCCCCCACCCCCAGGGACATTTGGCAATGTCTGCAGGTAGTTTTAATTGTCACAAGTGGGCTAGGGAGTATTTCTCTCCTCTAGCGGGGAGGGCAGAGGTAAAGGAGGTTTTTAAACATCTTATAACGCACAGGGCAGCCCCCAGCCCCCTGCAAAACAATTATCGAGCCCCGAGTCAATAGTTAATAATCCCGAGGCTGAGAATTTCTGCTTCCCCTGTGAGCCCCAACATAAAGACAAAGGTAGATGAAATCACAGACAGGGCCATGTCCTGTGAACGATGAAAGCTGTGTGTTTCGGGGAGGGCTGTGGGGAGGGGTGTAACAAACCGAATTTACAGAGCCTGCCCTTTAGCCAGAGCTGGGATTTGTGACCACTCTTTTGGTTTTTATTAAAGTGCAATGCTCACAAGCAGAAGAGGAGATTTGTTATTCTAAAGACAGTTGCACGCCGAAGCATGCTATTGTATAATCTGGCATTTTCCCCACCAGGGAGCTATGGCGCATTACTCACGAGTGACAGAACCAACGAGCTCCATCTCCCAAGATGTTAGTGCATCTGTTTAAAGGGAGCCAGTGCCCTGCAGACCCACCCACCCCACCCCGTGCAGAGAGCAGAGTGAAGGCCAGTGGCTTTCCAGTCCTGGCGAGAATAATGGGCATGGGACCCAGACCACCCCATCTCAGGGAGAAAGAGTCCATGGAATCGTCTTCTAGAGGCAGGACTATGGACAGGAGGCAGGGGCTGGGATGTTAGGCTAAGACCCCATGCTGTCAGTGCCCTTAGGGAATTCTCAATGCCTCAGTTTCCCAGCAGAGCCAGGCACACGGATATAGGTGCCTGGGTGGATGCCTTGTCCAAGCATTGATTCAAGCGCAGATCTAACACAGACTGTCCGTCTCCTTGACTCCTGACTTCTCTCAGAGCCTCGGTTTTCTCATCTGAGAAGTGGGGATAGGTGTGCTTGTCTCAGAGGATCTGCCAGGGCAGTAAGACAAGGTAAAGCACTCAGCTCTCCAGTCTTCTAGCAGTCGGTGTTGGGTCCTCATATGCCCCTTCAGTGTCTGCATAGTGTGTGAATGGAAAGAGATCGTGGGTGGGAAAATGTGTGGACATTTCAAATGTGGTGTCAGTATAAACTGATGTCTGTGATGCAATGAAATCAACATCGATTTCAATGTAAAGAGAGTATTTACTGTGCTGATGCGAAGAAAAGGGACCGATTCTCATCCACCATAATTATAACTCACTAGATGTGGAAAGAAAGCAGATTTGCTTTAGTTTCAACCTTCATTTTCCAAAAAGGGAGACAGTGACATTGGTGGCCACAGATCCACGAATCCCAGCCGGGTTCTCCTTTCTCTCCCCATGAGTTGATTTTCTGGAACTTAGCGCCCAATCAGAACATGTCTGCAGCACAGACGTGAAGGAGTGTCCCAAACATGCAGCTGCAAGCCTCAGTTCTTCTGTCTCTAAAATGGGCATGATTGCAAAACCTAACTCCTTAGGGGATTGTGGCCAGGCGGGTAAAATGCCTGGTACATGAAAAGTCCCCCAGAAATGAAATTCTTGTTGTCCTTATTAATGATGAGGATTGTATGATGTCTGCATTGTCACCTCTCCCTGAAGCTGACTTAAATGGGGGTGTCAATGCCTGCTCATTCTGGGTTGCTAATAAAAATCCTTAGTCTTCCGAGAAACATGGAGTGAGGGATTCTAGGTCTTCCTGCAGAATTTGCCGCCCCGCTGTCTGGGTCCTGCCTGTCATGGGGATGATGCTGGACAGGCGAGGCCAGTGGCATCTTTTAGCAGCTTCAGGAAGGAGGCAGGGTATGTGGTTGACACAGAATTCTGATGGGGGTAGAATTGCACCAGCCAGTAGCCTTGCTGCTCTCGCTTGGTTTTGGGGCATTTGGGAGCCTTGAGAGTGACTGGTAGATCCCAGCCCACCTGCTGGCCCCACCAGCACATGGGTCTCGGGGAGCCTGATCCTTTGCATTTCCAGCAAGAGCCCAGGGGCTGCTGGATGACAGGTGAGACTCACTATCCTGGAGTGGCGCTCTCTGTTTCAGTCTGTTGATATTTGGGCCTGGCCCTTCCATGGGGGGATGTTTAGCAAATATCTCTGGCCTCCAATCACTATGCCACATTTCAGTAGCAGCTGAAACAACCCAGAATGTCTTCAAAATGCACTGATCATCCAGTGGGAGTTGAATGAGGAAGGCTAACTTTGATTACAGTCGTGCCCGTGGTGAGGTCGCTGTCCTTAGCTTCTTCATGCAAGTAATGGGGACAAGCGCACCAACCCTCATCCTCCAAGTAAGGATGAAGAGACACTGCAGGTGGAGGGCTTATCATGAGCCTGGGGCACGGTGAGCACTTAGTCAATGTTCATTGTTGCTTTTAGTCTCTCTCTATCTTATTTGCTAAGTGACATATTTCGGCCCATCAAAAAAAATCCCTACCTAGAAATCACCATCCTGGCTGATGGAGTGGACAGTTTGAAGACTCTCCTGTGGGGTCAAGAAACTTCTAGAAAATCATCCAACAAAAGTCCATTTGGGCGAAGAACTTCCAAGCAACAAGACCCCTTTGAGAGTTTTGAACCAAAGTCCATCTGCCACCCAGGGAGCTCCCCGGGTGTAGCGGGGAAGTGACTGATTATAAGAGGATTCCGGCTTGCGAGCCCACCTGCGACGTTGGTGCCAGAAGAACTTGCTTCCGTTTTGAACATTTAAAACGATGATCAACTCGCTCTCATTTCCTTTTCCAGCTTTGCTCTAGAAGTGAACTTCAGACTCCGGAATATTGCTGCATTACGAGCTCCCCACCAGCGCTTCAAGAGTGATCTCTGCCGGCACACACAGGGGAGCACCGAGTTTTTTCTTTGCCTGTCAGCTCTTGAAACTACCAGCAATCCCAGAATGAATTTCCGCTAATCTGACAGCTTGCCTCTCCTGGCGTGATGTTCTGTGTGCTCGGTGGTCAGCAGGGAAGATGTAATTGCGCTGAAGCCCATGCTGCTCATTGTGTTGTTTAAAACAGAGCCGGGTGTCAGGTGGTCGTCCTTCCAGGCTCTCCAGACCCAGACGGATGGGTGGCACGCGACGGTTTTTGGAAACTTTCTACGTGGGAGCACTTAGACTCAATGAAGTCTGTTTGGCTAGAAGCTTCAATGTATTCACGTTCAAGATTGATCCATATGAGAATCCAAATTAAAATCAAATCCCACCAGAAAAGAAAAGAGACTGGAATATCCAGTGAAATAGCTGTTGAATTAAAGGTGGATTAAAAACTCAAAAAGGAAAAGCACCATGATACAACAGCTAACACTTCTTACGTACTTACCTGATGCTTGGTGGTTTGCAGGCATCGCATTTTGCTCTTCAAACATTCCCAAGAAGCAGGGACAGTTAGAGTCCCCTTTTTACAGAGGTGGAAACTGAGGCTTTGTTGGGTTAGTTATTTCCCCAGATCTGTGGGAACATGGGCAGCACCAGGATTTGAGGCCATGTCTGCCAGAGAACCATCTACGTTCCTTTTTTTCTTTTAATAGTAATTTTTTTTTTTTATTGTTTTAGTTCACAATGCTAAATTCCACTTAGGAGATTGAAATTGCATCTCAGTCTAGATTTCACACCACGCTCACCACCGGAGTCCCAGGGTTCCTAACCGCCCTCTTTCCCTCCCCTGCCCCCCATAACCAGTCCTGAGTTCTGCTATTTTTGTTGGAATTTGTATGTTCCCACCTACATTCTTTCTATCACGTTTTCCTAAGGGTTTCAGATCTTGTTGCGTTTAAAATGCTCATTTTCAGGTGGGTAAGCAGGTCCAGATGTTTTAAAGTGACTTACTCAGAATTTAAGTTACCCCAGACTTAGAAAATTAGCCTATGGTTATTCATACATCTTATTAATAACAATAATAGTATGCTTCGTGGCTTTATAAAGTGCTAGACCATTCATTATCTCCCATTTAATTTTGGTTTTCAAGCCATTTTGCTGTTTGAACTGACAACTCAACATGAAAAGGACTTCCGTCAGTGCTTTCTTTTTTCCATAATTGAATCTAGAGCCACAAAAACGCTACTGTGAACTACTTGTGAACACAGGACAAGTAAAAACTGAAATGATGCAGCCATTCGGCAAATATTATTAAGCTTCTAATAATGCCGGGCATTATTCCAGGTGCTAGAACTAGAGAGCGAATAAAAAAGGGCAGACATTTCCTGCTCTGGGAGAGCTTACATTCTCCAGGGCAGAGACAGAGGATTAACTGGATAAATAAACACCATAGTGTGTCAGATGTCGAGTGGGAAGCGGTGGACTCAGGAAGAGAGGAAAAGAACAGTAGGGGAAGGCATGACGTTTATAGAGAAGGTGGAATTGAAACAAAGACATCAAAGTTCAGAGGACTGAGCTTTCTGAATATCTGGGGTAGAATATTCCAGACAGATGGAACAGCTAATGCGAAGGCTCTGAGCAGGAAGGAGGCACTTTGCTGTGTTTAAGGAACAGCATGGAGGCCAAGGGTGGGAAGTTGGAATATTTTTTGGTCATTATTGCTACAGTCTGTTTAAAAAATTATGTGTGATTGACATTCAACTAATTGTCTGTATTAAAGAACACGATTTGCTAAGGGTTAGCGTAGGCATCTACTCATGAAAGCATCTTCGCCATCAGGATGATTCTGTCACCCCAGACATTTCCTTATGCCCCTCCGTGCTCAATCTTACTTCTCTCCAGTGCCCGCTCACCCTCGTCCTCACGCAACACACATCTGCCTCGTCACCACAGCTGAGTTCGCATTTTATAGAAATGCAAGTTTTCAGAATCATGGAGTATATACCTTTTGGGGGGATGAGGTTCTTTTACTCATATCACCATCATCTGGACATTTATTCATGTTGCATGTAGTAAGAGCTCACATTTGTTTTTAATGGCCAAGTAGGCTTTAAGTAAATGGAAAATTTACTGTTGACCCAGTCATCGATGTGGGCCATTTCCAGCATGGGCCAACTGCAGGTGGAGTTCTGTCAGCTGTCACGTACAAGTCTGAGGGGTGCATTCCTCTTGAGACATCAAGGACTGGAATGGCTGAATACGGTGTACATTTAAGTTTTGAAGAAATTATCCAGCTGTTTCTATCCCCATGTTACATTCTCATCAGCTGTGTATGAGCATTCTAGAAGCTGTGGTTCATCGCCAACACTGGGTATGGCCAGCTTTATAATTCTAGGTCTGTAAATAGTTCTGCAGTAGTGCTATATTGCAGCTTTTCTTTTATTTCCCTAATGACCAGCAATGTTGGCTTTTTAATATGTCACCTGTCACATCCATATGTCTTCTTTGGTCAAGATCTCTGTTCAAATCGTTGCCTATTTTTGTGTGTTAGTATGTTTGTTTTCTGATTATTAAGTCTTGAGTATTTTTTATGTACTCTGGATCCCAGTCTTATATTGGATTTGTGATTTGCAAACAATTTCTCCATATCAAAGTCTTGCCTTTTCCTTCTAAGGACATCTTTCTTTAATTCTGATCAAGACCAATTTATCGTTTAGGTTTGAAGTTGTCTGTCTGTGGAACTAAGCTTTTTGGAGATGGTGCTATACTGCTGTGGCCTAGAAGCCTGGATCTGCAGCAGTTCCGCTTGCCAGCTTGCCAGTGAGCTCTCTGAGAATGGAGCCAAAGAACCGGCATCCTCACACAGAACTGGAAATGCTAGATTTTGCCTTTCCTAAAGTCCAAATTTACCCACTGGACATGTCAATTATAGGAACCAATTTTACCCTCTTTCTGATTTAAGTGAGTCTGAAGTGAATGTTTTCATTGTTTTTTTGTTTTTTTTTATATGTATCAGAAAGATTCCTGGTTAATACACGGCATGACCTTTTATAAGGCATTTCTTTTCTCTGGAACTCATTTTTGATCTATGAAATTCCAAGCACTCTTTGCTTTGATATTCTCTATAACTTCTTTTGCATGTATAAGTCTTTGTTTCTATATGGCCAAACCATTTAAGGAAAGAAGACAAAATGGAATAGACTGTCTCAAGTTCAAATCCTGACTATTTTGTTCATTTTCTGTCTCATTATTGGGATGTAAACTCCATGACAACTGGTTTGACTTTCTTACTTCTATATCATCCGTATCTTGAGCTGTGTCTGACCCAGAGTATAACCTTAAAATATATATATATATATATATGCATATGTATATACATATATATGAATGTGAGTTTGTATATATAGACATAATCATACATATGTGCAGACATACATATATGTATATACTTGTTAAACGAATTATTAATTATTTTACGGGCAACCATTTTTATGGATTTGGGTCCAATTTTCCGTTACTCATCCTTCCTCTAGTGGGAAAATGGTTAGAGATGTCATCTCTCTGAATCTTATTCTGTCCTTGATTTTTGGCTTCATGGACAGAAACAATCATTGACGTCAAGCTGAATATTCTTTGCCTAAGACATAGGCTTTTAATACTTCTTAGACCCTGAGACATATCATCACGTCTAAGCTCACAGAAGCAGTTACATTCTTATGACGGATGGACTTCCAGTGTGAGCTGATAGAAGACAAGGCCGTGTCTTAACTTCCTTCCCATTTTACTTATATTTCAATACCTTCGTGGAGCGATTACATGAAATGATCCCCCAGCCTTAAGAAACAGGATGCTGCTGTCGTTGCTCTGTGCTGCTACATAACTGCCATTATTTGTCATTTTGTCAAGACATCCAGCCCAGACTTCTCTCTCGCTAATAAACTTCTGTTTTGTTTTGGGTGGCAATGTATTCAGATCCGGGCAGTAACAATGACTACAATACCTATAACTTAAGTTTTTCTTCCAAGCGCTGTTCTAATCCAGTTAACACGGATTTGCTTATGTAATATAAAAAGCCAGTGGGCTGGGCTCTGGTCAGCCGGCCGCATTGTTGCCCTCGGTGGACGAAGGATGACCGGCGCGTGCCCCTCTTCCCTCTACCAGAGGGGGCAGTAGAGTGCGGGGGGGGCTGGTAAGAGTGTGGGCTCTGGCACCAGCTTGTGGACATTGGACAATTTACTTAACATCTCAGTAGCTAACTTTTTAATCGTCTTTTTTTTTTAATTTCTGAAATGGAGATACTAATGATTTCTATTTCTGTGGGGTCTTTTGCGATCTGATGATCTAAAGCACCTGACACAGCAGCACACTTAGAAAAAAGCCTGGACCAGCCTTTTCAACTGGGGCACATCTGACCCCCAGGGGCCACGTGGTGATGTCATAACTGCGGCAGGGGTGGAGGGTGGGTGCTCCTGGTATCTCCTGGGTAGAGGAGACCGGAGATGCTGGTCATTGTCCTATAGTGTGTGGGACAGTCCCCATGGCAGAGCCTGAGTGAACCCAAGAGTTGATGCTACAACGCTGGGAAGTCCTGGCTTAAACAGCAGTCCACCTGGGAAATGTGGCATTTTGAGGCCTTCTGGAACTTAAGCTCCAGGGAGAGTTTGCCTTGATCACATCCCTGGAGCTTAGAGCAATGTCTGGCATGCTATAGCTGCTCGGTAAATAGGTGTTACATGAGTGAATGATATGGAGAATGATCCCATCCACCTTCTCAGGTTCATCTCTGTCATTCATCACACACTCAGAATCTCAGGAGACATTTATTGTCATCATAACTGCCTCACTGATGGGAGAGGGAATGGTAGAAGGGATTTGGGTCTCTGGTGACATTGTCAGTCATGTCATGGGTCTGGACTGCCTGATGCCAAATTTTTGTTCTGTAAAAACTCTCCCCTATTTTTTGCTTAAGTCACAAATAGGTAAGTTGTGTAATCTGCAGGCAAAAGCATCTCTAAGTGACCACCAGCATCCTCCCTTACACTGGTGACATGGTTTTAGCATCTCAAACCCAAGAAGGAAACTAACCCATTGATTATTTTGCTTCAAAGCATTCTGCATATCCTTAAATATACCAAAATCAAAATGTTTTTATTTGGTAAGTATGTGCCAATATTTAAGAGCTGATATGAAACAGTCTGACTACAGTACAAATATCATACTGTTTGTTTGTTGTTTGAAAATGCTTGGCAAGAGTAGTCTTATCCCGGCATGAACTTATCCTCCTAAAATGAACTCTCATGTATTTCACACACGTTTGTTTGCTGAAGGCTTCTAACAGGTCCAAGATAAGGCAGGGGTTGGGACTATCAGGGGAGAAAGCAGTCAGCCCAGTTCTCTGTCCTCAGAGAACCTATAGTTGGAGGACATATGGACGGGAGATGTCATCCAGGGCAGTGAGCATCATGAAGATGCACTGAGGTCTAAAGGATACTTAACAGGTGTCTCTAAGATGTTTTGGGGACCAGGAAGGGACTTTATCTGTGGAAGGGAGGTCTTCATGGAGGGAGGAAAGGTAGTATGATCCAATGGTTACATACTCATATCCTGGACACCTATCAGCAGACTCCAGCTGCATCATCTTGAGCCATAAATTGCCAAAGGGCCCTTTCCCTAATGTATAGAAAAGGAGGAAAAAAATAATAATGACCTCACAGGGCAATGGTGAGACTCAAATGCAGTAATGACATGTAAAGCACATCCTGGTGCCTAGTGGATAAACCCACCAGACCTAGTCCATTTATATCCCAAAGACCCAGGTTCAAGACCCGGGGTTGGTGGTGGCAGGGAAACAAGATAAACAACTAAATAAAACAAATACTTCTTCCTTCTCTCTCTCCCTGCCTGTCTGCTCGCCTTCATTCCTGCTGCACATTTCCTTCAAAGACAATAAGCCTCAAATTGGGTCAGCTTTTACTGAGTGTTAGCTTTTGTAATTATTAAAAATTAGCCAAGGGAGAGAGGGAAAGGGGAGGCATGCCAAAGATAGTTTGGTGATTTTCCAAATCCTCTTGCGTGCCACTCACCCTGGAAACCGGGGCCTTTGGACGCTCCTTGTTTATCCCAGTGCTTGGTTAAATTCAAAGCATTTTTTGAGCCCCACCTCTAGGATCGTGAATCCTGGTTTCAGGTAGGTAAGCGTCTTTGTGGCTCACCTGATGAACGACACACATGCCTCTCCGGACAGACCAAATGGGGGAGAGAAGCACAGCGGACACTGGTATCGAAAGGAAGGAAGCGCTAGCACATGCCACCGCTGGATGAATCCCAGAACATGATGCTGAGTGAAAGAAACCAGATACAAAGACCACATACTGTGCGTATCAGAAAAGACAGACCTTTGGGGGTGGGGAAAAAGGAAGAACTGGGGGCAAAAGGGGCAGAAAAAGTGGTGGCGGAGCCCCTGGACCTTGGGGAAGGACACTGAGTGATGCAGTGGAGGGCAGGGTGTGCTGAGATATAACTGAGGAATGGGAACCAGCACATATGAGTTTATTTTAATGTGGAAACAAAGTTACTGCAATAAAATACCAAAATAAATACAAAATAAACAAAAAGAAATGAAGAGCTCTCAGTGTCCAGAAGGGATCCTTTTTGGGTAATGAAATATTCTTTTGCTGGATTTTGGTGATTGCGACTTGGTAAATTTACTAAAAATCATAATGATGCATAACTTAGGTTATATAATTTTTTTTTTTTTTAAGGGAAGGTGTAGGCAGGAATGAAGGTGAGTAGACAAACAGGCAGGAAGAGAGAGGAGGAAGAAGCATCTTTATTTTATTTTTCTTGAGTTGTTCACACTGGTTGCTTCCCCCCCGGGCTTGGGACTCAAACCCAAGGGTATGTGGCCTGTGCTCCTTCAGAGGTGATTGACCCAACTGCTGCTTCCCCAGGGCATGCCTGTCATATAATTTTTAACGTAATAAACTTTCTTTTTTTTTTTTTTTTGGTGGCTGAGTTAAAATTCCAAACTCTTTAGTATTCACAGCAGGATGTTAACCTTTGTTTTGAAATATTTGGCTTCTAAAGATATTGAATCTCTGGTAAAATCAGAGTATTAGTAGTTTAGCAAAACTGAGATGCTTTGATAAATGTACGAAGAATAGGGACTTTCGACGTTTTGAATCCTGTCTATTTAAAACCTCTGACTTCTCTCCCCACGTGAAAGTATGTGCAGGACTTTATCTCATCACCCACAGAAATCCTTCTCCCAGATTTTACTGTAGAGATTGTTCCAGTAGAAATCTGTATTTCTGTGTTTTGTCTTTGGCAGATTCATGTTTGAAAACATTGGCTGCTAGGTGGCTGGAGTTACCCCCAAATCCAGTTTCATATGAAAAATGGCTTTGGGGCCATGAAAAACTTCTGCGTCTGGCATATCTGTAGTTTCTCCTGGGAAACAGTGTGAGACAGGCAGTTAAACATGGTTCCCTTTTCGTCTATGCCATGAAGACAGGCAAAGTCAAATCCAACGGCTCAGCTCTGATTGATGGTGATGACGGTCCTGCTGTGTTTTAGCCCTGTCTCTTCCTCCTCATTTTACAGGCAACAGCCCCATTTCCATATGCTCTCATTCGTAAGCTTCCTCATATTTTAGGCAGTGGATGGAGTCTATATAAAACTAATAAATATGTAATTTTATACATCATGCGTTATTCTTTTATGCTTTTGAAATTAAGTATGGGCAGTACTTCTTCTGGTCGCTATCACTTACCCACATCCATACGCACATGCCCGTGTGTTCCGATGCGTAAGACCTACTGCTCCAGAGGCAAACATGAATTTTCAGGTAGGAAATATGAGCCTTTGGTAAAAATTTGTGGCTACTTAAATCTCCAGAAACAAGTCTTTAGAAAGGCAACATTAATGCAAGGCTGATTTTACTTGGATCCACCTAATAGCATTTCTTCTGTTACAAATCAGACAGTATAAAGGAGTTTCATGCAGATTACTTTACTTGTGGGCGGGGTTCGATGATTCAGAAACAACTGTTTCTTTCACAGTGATTTCTCCTGAACTCGATACAACTTCAAGGACATGGGAAGCCTAAGGAATCAGATTCGAGATGCCACTTGAAATTGCAGAATACAATACAAAGAGATTCCACCCTAGGCTCCTGGCAGCTGATCCACGAGTTTTTGTCTTTGAAAACCGGTCTTCCCATTTCATCAAGAATTGTGTGCACTTGAACTCCCAATTAAACAATAAGCGTGGGTGTTCTGCCTCCTCCCCACACACCACGCCACACCGCCAAATGGAGGGTCATCAGGAAACAGAAGGAAGAGAAAGCCGCAAGATTTCAAAGATGCCTGCTAGGGATATTTCTTAATTGAGCTGTGCTTTCGAGCTATGTGGAATTGTTCTTATTAAAAATTAAATAAGAACAGCAGAGAAGAATATGGGTGGCTCTGGGAGAGGAGACCTTTGTGAGATTGATGTAAAAGGCTTTCATTAGGCATGGAGGGCTCTGGCATCTGAAAGCCTTGCCTTATAGAAATACATGGTGTTTGGGCTTGTATCCCCTTTCATAAGAGCAAAGACTTGGGTGCTTAAAATGAGATGAGGAAAAGGATATTTTCACAGTGCCTTTAAAATAAAGTCTATATTTCCAGGTTGCTGAATAGTTAGCCTTTTCATGCCTCCCTCCCTCCCACCTCCCCCTCCTCTTCCCTCCTCCTTCCTTCTTCCAGGTCTTTGTCAGTGCAGGTTAGTACAGGTTCTAGGTGTGGTTTTGATCTTTATTTTGTTTTCCCTTTTGTTGTTTCTTATTAAATCAATTTTCTGACTTGGATGAATGGAAGAAAGGTTTTCAGCAGTGCTTCTCAAACTTTCATGGGCGTGTGAATCACCTGGGGGGTGTTTTAAGTCGAGATTTGGATTTAGTAGGTCTGGGGGGCGACCTGACACTCTGCATCTCTAAGCAGTGAATCTGGTCCACTTCAGAGTAGTCAAGGGGTAGAGTCTCCCGGAGGCTAAATGACATTCATCTAATTTCTTTAAAAGTAGGGGATGGACCAAGTGGGGGAAGTCAAAAACTAAGTTGCATTATAAGGACATAACAAAATTTATATCAAGGCATCACTCATTAAGAAAAAAGATGTAATCACAAGCAAAAATAATTCCACCAAACACCTCATTAGATAAGCAACGTCATTTCCACATTGATTCGGTTTAACGATTTAGTATTCTTGAGTGAGTGATGCCTTGATATAAATTCTGTTATGTCCTTATAATGCAACTTAATTTTTGACAAACCAGTTGGAGTTCAAAGAAATAAACCTTCGAGACACTAAAAATGGTGTACACACACACACACACACACACACACCAGTCAGAGAAATCTACGCGTTAGAGAGAGAAATAGAGGTAGTGATGTAAATAGATGGATAGATATATAAGATCGCATCATTTCTTCCCAAGGATACGGAAACCTCGTCATTAAACACAACAGTTGTGTTACAGACAGAGAAGGGAGCAGAGAGCTGACACATAACAGAAATGGCAGATTTATGAAGCTCAACATAGGTTGTGCCATCTACATTATTTTAGGATCGAGGACTCAGGAGGAATTCCTTTGTTAATACAATCAAATGAGAAGGTTTATTTGCAAGTATGGGAAGTGTTTGGCAATACTTAGTAGAGTGTTAGATGAGTGCTACTTGATATTGTTTGCTCCTGTTGGATTTTTCTTATGTTTTATTTAATTTAAAATTATCCTTCTGAGTCATAGCTAGTTCATACAACTCCTGCTGTTTGCTTTACAGACTGACGATATGCATCAAAACTAAAAATTAACTTATCAGATGCTTCAATGTAGTAAATCCATTGTGTGAAATGAGTTCTACAGAAGCTTTAATGCGAACGTGGAAAGACATATGGGAATGACCGCTATACTGTTGGTTGGAGAGAAAAACAACTGGAAAATACCTACATGCCATTCAACAGGAGTGATCAATGATTGTTGTTACATTCATAGAGTGAAATATTCTGTAGCTAAAACCCAAAAATAGGGTACATGTGAGGTCTGGGCATAGAAGCATATTCTGAACATAAATCTAGTTACATTTTTTTTTTGAAGGAAGACAAAAAAATAAAGCACATGTCCTAAAGTTGGGTTGTCTGTTTATCCAATTTTCTTTTATGAGTCTCTTAAAAGCTTTTGAAAAAAATACAATAAAAGATTCACCAACTGTGATCTCTGGAGGAAGAATTATAAAGAAGATTCCATCTCTGGTTTTAATATTTTTGTGCTTTTTCTTGTAGTAATTCTAAAAACACAACTTAGATAGCAAAGAGGACAGAATAGGTAATTAGAGGACTTAGATTTGAATTCCAATTTGGCCTGGCTGAGTGACTCTGGGCAGGTAATAGCAGAGCTCCAGGCACACAGGTCATCAAAGCTACAAGGAGAGTTGGGATAATACCACCTCCCGGTTTTTATCTCTTTGGAAGACTGAATGAAGTGTGCAAAACCTTCCCAAGAGAACTAAGAATGTTCCAGTTTCCTTGTGTTGCTCTAAACATCACTATATGATTGCAGGGCCTGGCAGTCTGTGCTGATATTTTATCTCACTCAACATGCCCAAAACCAGGGCGAGGGGAGTTCCATGAAGCTCCGTGTAGACTGCCCACCACTTCCCCTGGCCCCTTATCCCCATCCCGGACATATCTGAGGTCTCGAGTGGCACCCCTAACAAATATCAGGAATCCAGCTCCTGCACTTTGATGCTTTTGTCTAAAGGTGAGCCAATGTGTTCTTTCTTCCGGGAGTATTTGCAATTATGTCTTTGCAATATCTGCCAAAGGATTTTGCGATTTTGTCTCAAATGAATGGAATCTCAGTCCTAAGCAGAGAAGCCGGGAGGAATTTGGACAAGATTCTTCCTGGAGTTTCTGGAATTACACAAAACTGCTTCACACTTGTGAGTCACTTACAGTCGATGTTTCCCATCCATTGCCATCTTTGTTATTCATTTGATTTCCCCTCTCACTCTTAACTAACTTGAAAATCAACTTTCGGGATAAAAAAAATCCATCAAAACGGAATATATTGAGAATAAAGTAAAGGTATCACAAACAATTTTTCTAAATTGTTCATTTGTGCCTCACCTAAAATAGTGTTGTGTCCCGAAGGAGTATCTTTACCACCTTTTAGACAACAAAGGCATGAAGCATTTCCATTGCGCTATAATGAGCTTTGCTTGACATTTTCTGTGGGCAGGAGACCTAAACAGGAGGCATTTCATAGATTATGGCAGCAGTGAAACCCTGGTAATGAGTGAGGCAGTCCCTCTCCAGAGGGGTGGACAGTGTGGTCCATCCCTTCCTGGATCTCCTGTGCCTAGAGCCCAGCACAAAATAAGTGCTCAGTTAACACTGGATAATAAATGGGTATGTGCTCACAGTGTTCCTTCTCCAATGCTGGTAGCTTTAAAAACAGATTTCTTATTATTTTCTTTTGAAAACAAAAACATTTTCAGTTGTCATATGTCAAACTCCTTTTCCTTCTGGAATCTCTCACTTTTCTTTTTTTTAAAAAAAAACCTAGTCCAATTCTCCCATCTTCACAAAGCTTGAATATGCACAAAGGATGAGAACTGAGTGTATGCTTAGGCTGTTAGTAGAATCGTAAAGGGAAAGAATTAACTGTACATCCTATATATATATTTGCAGTAATGTCAGTACTAGATGTCTTTTGTTCTTAGTTAATTGTTGTCGAGTCTGCCTGACTAAAATTCTCTGCAGAAGTTGTCAGTTACATAAAATCAAAGGACTTGAATCCTGGCATCCTAAGAGCTGTCTAATTTAAGACCATGGAAACTCACATAATATTGTTCATTCCTATCATGTCTCCACAATGGATTTTTGCTAGATCCAAGTGGATCACATGCTAATACCAGGAAAAAATGAAAAACAATGTGTGTAGATAGATGTATACATAAGACACACACTGTTAAATGTATTATACCAGAATATTCCAGTTTGCAACAAGTATGCAGAATACTCAGCTGCGAATTACTAAGTATTTCAAATTCTGAGTATTATAATCCTTTTCTTAGTATAACTGACATAATTATTGTTTTCAATGGAATCAGAGATTTTCTTTATGCCATCTATTTTTAAGAAGGAGATAGATATATGCAAGCTTAGCACACACACACCCCTATCATATAATTATATTCTTTCTGAATCTTTATACTCTGTGCTGTGATTTCCTTTATGTCTTATTGGGGGTTTCATCCAGCAACTGAATGTAGGAGAAAAAGAAACAGGAATTTTTTTGTGTGTTCTAATTACAACTACCTTATATACAAGTAGGATTTTTACACATGCTGAACATTCTACATTTTCAGCTCTTTACTATCACTTTATATCTATGGAAACAGATACTTAGCTTACAGTTTCTGTAAGATGACTGATTTCAAGAAATGAGATGTTTGGAGGGAGAGAGAGAGGAGAGAGAGGGAGAGAGAGGGAAAGATTGAGGAGAGAGAAGGAGAGAGAGAGATAGAGTTTCAGCTTCCGAGCAGTCATTCACCTGTTTTTGGTAAGAATGCCTCAGGATTCCACTTAATGAACCATGTCTCCACACCCTCTCAGCTCTAATGGTAGAGAACATACTCAGTGAAATTTGAATTTCAGATAAACAATGCATATTTTTTGGTACCACTGTTTCCCAAATTTGCATGGGACATAGTCTACTTAAAACAATTCATTTTTTTGTTGTTCAAATTTCACCGGGCATCTCTGTTTTTTATTTGCAAAATCAAGCAATCTTAGCACCAATGCTCAGCATCAGACCTGACCTGGTCTGTACCACCATTTCGCATGTCCACCGAGAGCCTCGATGAGAGCACTTGTGGGACCCCTGAGGGGAAGAGCCCCTCCCTTCCTCCGGCCTTGAGACAGAGATGGCATTATCTGGAGCTCTTGCTGCAGCCACCTGTGTCCTGGTGGGACTTCCTGCGGGGACAGCCCACCGTGATCACAATGTCCACGTGCCAGGCACTGTCTCAGCACAGCAGTTTTACACTTGACCGTCAGGCTGAAGGTCAGGGTTAGGCCTATTCGGTTGAATTGCAGAGATTTTCTAGGTCGGCCTAACTGCTCTCTTTCATGGTCAGGTATGAAGAGCGATGACATCAGGGACCTTGCCACCAGTGTGGTTTCCATCTTCATGGTCACGAGGTGGCTGCTTCTTCCTAAGGCAGCCTTTTATCAAATCAGAACAGGGATGGCAAGTGGGATGGTTTGTCTTCTATTCAGGAAGCCCTTCCCAAGAAAAGCTCAAGAAACTGCTCTGTGTGTGTGTGTGTGTGTGTGTGTGTTTGCATTTGTTACAATCACTCTCCCACATTTGCAATGGGCCCCAGAGCACAGAGACGGAAGGAAACTTGCTCAGTGTTACATAATGAGTGCCTTAGGGTTTTTCAGAGAAACAAAACGAATAGATGATGTATTTGAAGGAGCTGGCTCCTGTATTCTGGGCCATCAAACCTGAAACACAGAGCGAGCTGGAAGCCTGGAGACCCAAGAACAGGGGACCTCAGTTTTCTTTCTCAGAAGGCCTCTGAATGACTGGACAAGGCCCACCCCGCTCTGGATGGAACCAGAGCCGATTGATTTAAATAAAAGATACCTGCAGGTTACATCAAGACCGGTGAACCGAAGAGCTGGAGACTGGCCTGCGTCAAGTGGACACCTAAAATCAGCTGTCGTGTCCGCACTAGTGAAACCAGAATGAAATCCCGCAGTTCATCACGGCCCCGACTCCTCATGAAGACATCCTTCGCATGGGTCACAGCTTCTCTGAAGAAAAGGAAGCTGTCAGTTTTTATTAGACCAGCCGTACTCTAGACCAGAGACTATCGCCTGTTTCGTAAATCAGGTGCTGTTGACACAGCCTCTCCCAGCCACTGGCGTCCTGTGTGTGATGCTCTCAAACTCGAGCGACATAGCTGAGTAGTGGGGACAGAGACTGGTCCTCAAAGCCTACACAGTTCTGAATGTAAGAAATGTCGCTGACTCCCAACCTTAACTATCACAGGTATACTTCGTCCTTGTGTGTTTACGCATTGTTATCGTTCAAGCACTAGCATTCCTAGGTGAGGCCTTGTTTTGTTTTGCTTTGGGTATATCTTTTTAAGTTCTTTTTAATCCACAAAGTCTCCCTTTCCCCCTTTATTTTTGTTGCAGTTTATTTGTGGAAGACTTGGGCCATTTAACTTATTGGTTCCCATAGTCTGGATTTGGTAGAATCACCCTCTTGGTGCAGCTCAGTCTGTCCCCTTGCATTTCCTGCAAGTTGACAGTTGAATTCAGGGATTTTTTGACTCATGGGTTCAGCCTCTCCGGCAGGACCCTTGGCCATGGTGTGTCTGTGAGTTGGGAGCACAGATGCCTGGTCTTCTAGCTTTCTAGGCAGTCAAGTGATACCTGCCTCTGCTCATTCATTGGGGCTGCTCACATATTGCTCGTCTGATTGAAGCTATTTGCCTTAATGAAATAACTGGAATGCTTTCAGAAAAGGATGATTTGCTTTATCTTCCACTTGCATCTCTGGAAGCCCCGATAAGTTCAGCTAAGAAAGATTAGGCAAACATTTCGTTCTTTTTTTTTTATTATTATTATTAGTTTTTGGGATAGTAAAGTAGTGATTTATTGTCTCCAAAAGAGACCACATTGTTTTATTATGAATGTTGTTATTATTATTATTGACTTGGGAATACTGACAGATAATGACAGCTCAGATCAGTTCATTTTGTCAGCGAGAAACTTTTCAAAATTATTCCTGAGTCTTTCTGGCACAACTCTCACTGGTCCTTCACTTTCTGGTGCAAGATGCTCAAAGTTCATATGCTTTTTCTTCTGCCCAAATCTGGAAGAAGACTCACCTTCTACGGTGTTTTAAGACTCCCTCTGTGTGTTAGGGTTACTCCCCTGGTCATTGCTGTGGGGTTTCTATAGCAGAGTATAGTATGGTATTAGGATATATCATAAAAGTTCTTTTTTTTTTTCTTTTTTTTTTTTCGGGAAGGAGGAACCACTTTATTTGTTATTATTTAGTTGTTCACACTGGTTGCTCTCACCCGCCCCAGATCTTGAACCTGGGACCTTGGCATGGCTGAGGGACCAGGTGCCCTAGACCACCAGGTCACGAGGGGGCGCCCACTTATTGACACTTCCAACTCAAGACTCAGGACTCCCGTATCCTGCTGAGTCTGGTCTGTCTTCTATCTGTGTTTCCTTCTCTTCCTTACTGAGAGTTTTGCCTCTCAAGGACACAGGTGATGATAAAATTAGAGTATTTCATAAGTACTCATTTGCTTTATGTCAGGTCATGCAACTGCGGAATAATACTACTAATGCCACTAATATTGTTACTTAAAGCAGTTAACATTATTTTCCCATTCAATACGTGCTTCCATGTTTTATGGTCAGAGTCTATAGTCATTGCACACTGTATTGTTCCTTTTTACCCTTCTTTAGTCGTAAACCTGTAAGTAATCGTCTGTTCAGTCTCCATCACCAGTCCTCTTAAAGATGTCTCTGTTCATGTTGATCGTCCGAGACTTGTTCTCCAGTGGATTCTTCAAGAAGTGCTCAGGGTTTATTCTAAGTCTGCCAACCCATTTCTTTCCTCTGCTGCGTCTGCACTGTCTGAGCCCTCACCCTGTGGTTACTGCCTTCCATGTGGGAGCACCGGCAATCCATGGCTTGTGGACGTTCTGATTTTTGCCCTGAGTTCTTCCTTGTTAATAATAGTTCATACTCTTGAAACCTGGAAGTCAGTTTTGCTGGATATAAAATTCTTGGCTCATGTTTCCTTTCCTTGAGTATTTAAAGTAGGGTACTGCATTTTCTTCTGGCAAAAAACATTGCCTCTCCAAAATCTTGGCAGCAGTACATTTCTTTCCTTTATAAATAATTTTCTCTTTTTGCCTAAATGTCAGTACAGTATTCTCTTTGCTCTAAAGTCTATGAGACTTCACTTGAATATATCTTGGAGATTAGTGTTCCATGTGGCTCTTCTCAGGTACATAGTGTGTTCTTTCAGTATTTAGTTTCATATATATATATTAATTTCAGGGAAGTTTTATTGTAAATTTCTGCATTTGTCTGTTCCTTTGTATTGTTTTCTTCTTTAGAGACTCTACTTTTTCCATACATTTTTGGATTTTCTCTGCTTTTCTTTATATTTGTTTTCCTCTTGAAATGATCTCCTTTACGCTCCTTTCTAATTTTTAAAAATTTCATTTTTAAGCCCTTTGTTTCTCTTAAGACATAATTTCTTATACAAATTCTTATATTGATTGTATTTTAATCTTGTATCTTTTCTTAGATTTCATTGTTTAAATGATTCATTTATAAATATCTCCTGTGTCCTTTTTCCTCATTTCTGCATTGTCTAATTCTGATTTGTGCTGGGCTTTTTTTTTTTTTTTTCTTTCAGATCTTATATAATGTTATTGTATAATGCAGTAGGCTCCAGTTTTGATCTGTTTTGTGGGCCTGTCTTTCTGGCTTGCTTTCATCTCTCTAAGAATGTTATTGGTTCTTATTTTTTCTCTCCTGTAATGTTGCCAGGGATCTGACCTCAATACTTTTCTGTTGTCATTTTTATGTGAAATTAGTTTTCCTGAACTTTTAGAAGGAAATGCAGTTCAGGATAATTTGTCTGATCTCACAGAGCTTCTTGGTTTGTGGTGTCATGGATTTCACAAATATAGCGGCTCACTTTCTGAGATTTTTCTGGCTCTTATTCCTACCTACTCTCACAACACACATTTTTGTCCAAAGCTTTAATTTTGATTCTCCTCCCAGCTATTTCTCCTCAGTGCTGTGCCCGGTAATGGGCGGGTTTATGGACGGGTCTGGAGGTGGATGCCATTGAGGGTTCTTGGGAACCAGACAGCGCGTGTCTCTTTCAGAACTCTCTCTCAGTGGCTCTCACGGGGGTGCTGGCATTTCTGAGCCTGCTGCCTCAGACCTGTTCACTGTGCTTTCCAGCAAGGCCCTGCTGACCATCTAGAGTTTCTCCTCTTCTCAAGTCTGCAGACGTCCTATTTTTTTCTTCTGCTTCTTCTGTGTGGAACCCAACCCATGGAGAGCTTGGGTTCTTGTTCTCATTATATCCCACCTGAAATTTGGGGTTGTAGTTATGCTTGGTTACCCTCCATGGTTATGTATGCAGTCCATGGCATGGCTTTGCTGTGTCGTTGCTTTATTTGTTTTCTTGTAAGGACTCCAGGAGATTAAATTATTAGGCTGTTGTGCTATCAATATCTTCTCCAAATCTCTCCCCTGTATTAGTCATCTATGATGCAGAAGAAATGACCACAGACCTAGGGGCTCAAAAGCCCATAGTTCTCCCAGTTCTGTAGCTGGAAGTCTGGGCAGGCACAACTTGGTTCCACTATTAGGGTCTCACGAGTTGGAAATCAGAGTGTTGCCAGGTCTGGGGTCTTAATCCGGAGCCCTGAAAAATGAATTCTGTTATAAACCCATTCAAACTGTTGGTAGAACTCAGTTCCTCTTGGTGTGGTACTGGGGTGTCTGCTTTCTCATGGACTATTGGCCAGAAATCAGTGAGCACCAGGGGCCACTGCCTGGCTCTCCCATCACACTCTCCATTAGTTTATAATATGACGGCTAGTACTCAGCCTTAAAAAGAAGGAAAATCTGCCATTTGCATACACGCGGATGAACATAAAGAGTGCGCTATGCTAATAAAATAGGCCAGTTGCAGAAGGACCAATACTTCATGATTCTACTTACACGAGCTATCTTAAATACTCCAACTCACTGAGGCAGAGAATGCAATCATGATTGACAGTAACTGAAAGGGGACATGAGTTGTTCTTCCGTGGATACAAAGGTGCAGTGACGCTGGATGAGTAAGTCCAGGGATTTGCTGTGGAACCCAGTGTCTCAAGTGAACAACAGAGAAATGTACACTTTAACACTTATTAAGAGCGTAAGTCTCATGTCAAGAGTTCTTACAAAACAATCCAAACAGGAAGAAGAGAATTCTGGGAGATATTGAATATGTCTATTATTGATTATTGATTATGGTGATGGTATTATGAGTGTTTGCCTATGCTTAAACTCATCGAATTGCACATATTAAATTTGTGCCCTTCTCAGTATATCAATGATAGCTCAATAAAACTGTTAAAATATCAGTAAGGGGGTGCTTTGAATCCCTGTGCTCTGAAACTCTGGCTTCCTATTCTGCTCTTAACTGTAGAAAGGACTATGCTTTTCTACGCTTTTTAAGTTTTCAGGGCATTCAGTTTGACTTCCCTCTAAATACTCTCCTTGTCTTATGTTTGACTGATTACTAGCCTTAATTACATCTGCAAAACCCTTTTACCATATAAGGTGACATTCTCAGTGGAGTAACACTAAGGGATGAAAGTCCTGGGGGACACCTTGGAATTCTGCCTACACATGTTATTTCACTTATTGCTAATCCAAATTTATTGAGCTCCTACTGTATTTTAGGCCCTCAGGATACAGCGGCAAACAGGATGGGTCTGATCCTGGTCATAAAGAGCATAAAACGAATGCCGAATATATAATGCATGTTAGGGTAGAGAGAGATATGTAAGGGTCTAAGTGCTCATTCAGAGAAAAGCAACAGAAGACTGAGACTCAATATTATTGAGCACGTTTTAAAGGTTCATGTATCATCTTGAATGGAAATGTTGCTCAACTTCTGATGAGGAGCCTAATTCATCAATATCACAGTTATCATTGACTGATGACCTTGCCTAATAAAAGATCTTGACTTGCGTGTATGTTAACAATTAATGGAATGTGTAATGTATCACACAGAGAGCATGGAAGGTAATAAAGAGGTGTAAATGAGAATTACACAGGTTACTTGGTGTCATTAATGGTTCTTTTGTTCTTCTAGAGTAGCAGTATCTTATTCAGGAGACAAGACTGCAGTTCTGGTTGCCAAAATGACTTAAATATGCCAATTCAATGATGATTGGTTTTTTTTAAAGGATATTCTCCTTTGCAAAATCCACTCACTCAAGTGTATTGATAATACTGTCCATTGCTGACCTCCCTTTCTTCTCCCTTTCTCTCTGAAAGGGGTTTTGGCCACATTGACACCCATGAACCTTGTCAGAATATGATTTTACTCCTATAATTATTTGCCTGCTTTTGTCATAGCCTTTATTTCCCCGAAGATTTCTAATGTGTATCCATCCCCTAATGAAATAGGATCACAGTGATCAGTTTTACAATAGAAACCAGTACACATGGGGCCCTATTTATTTATTCAGAAATATATGTGATAAAGATTGAATGAGAAGCTAATATTCAGAGCTGGGGAAAGCAATACTGTGTATTAGGAAGAATCAGCATTTGTTAACATAAGTAAGACTCTAAGTCTTGATTATAAGTGTCAGAGTGTTAAAAAACATTGACTAAACCCAGTGTGAAATTACAAGTCTGTAATGCAAATATGTTTGGGGAAATGCAAACACATTTATCCACGCACTAATTCATTCACTCAACGGAAACTTATTGAGTGCCTCGCCTGGGTCAAGTGCTTTTCTAGGTTCAAGGCATGTGGTGGAGAAACACGTTAAAATCACATTTCACTTTGAGAACTTCTGTTCTAGTGGAGGGAACTGGGAAATACACGAAATAAAGGCATCATTCCATTTTCCTTTATTGTAGGTAGCAATGACTTTCATGTTAGTCAAGATGCTTAGCTGAAACAGATTGGAAGGGTTTGTCACAGAAATATAAAGAGATTTGAACTGTGTGCATAGATACTCATTCCATCTTTGGTGGGAATTGAATTATCTCATCAGAATAGGCTCACACACTGTTCATGTTCAAGTTGAGATGCAAAGCCAGCAGTTGACTGAATCTGTTTACAGTGGTTCTCAGTAAATGTTTACTGAATGTATGAATATCACTGAGTCTATTTCTAATTCAAAATCATTATTGCTATATGTCTACATTTTTTGAATTATCTATTTGTCATTTTCACTCTGTTTCATGAGTGATGTGGTGTCAGTGCTACCAGTGATAACTATTACAATGCAATCCTTAGAATTTGACTTAAATTTCAACTCTTTAGAGTTCTGATCTACTTGAACTGTTTGATCATATGACATATGAACTGGTACCTACTATGACCTCCCTTTAGCGTTCCTGCTATTTATTATTTCTCTGCATGCACATGCTTTATTTTTATGTGTGATTGCTTATCCTCTCTTCTCCGTTAGTCTGCAAATTCAGAAGAGGAGTTAAATCTGTTACATAAATGTCGACCCTTTGTGATGACTGGCATATAATAGTTCTTGCAAAACGTGTATTAAATGCATGAAATCTTTTTACTTCTCCACCCTTTCCTTCCCTCTCCTCCCTCTTTCCCTCCTTCTCTCCCCTTTCCTTCTTTCTGTTGATTCACAGGCTGTTTTATCTATTCTGCAGACATTTATAGAACTCACAATAATGACAGCTAGTTTATTTACTGAGTGTCTATGATATAACAGGTACCATGGAAGAAGAGTAATGATGATATTATAAATAAAGGAGCACTCCTTCTTTACAGGGCTACTCTGCCAGGACTTGTGACTGTCTTCCACCTGAGCTTACCGGTGACACTCCTTTATTTCCCCAGCTCTCCTCTTTCCTTCGAGCACAGGCCTTTCCCTTTGGAGACTCCCTCTGGTCCCCGCCTCAGTGCAGGTGCTCTGGGTCAGCCTTTTCCCTCAGCTCCAGGCAGAACTCATGCCTCAGACGTCAGCTGCCCACGAGCTCCAGCTCAGGGCCACCGCAGTCACCGTGAAGCCTCTGTGCAACTCTTGGCTCCTTTGGATTTGTCTGTGGGAAGACAGGCTGTGTAAGTGCTGTATTTCATCCCTGAGAAGTACCAAGGGCTTGTCAAGGGCCCCCGAAGGTGGAGTCCAGCTGAGACGGCGAGATTCCTCCTCTGCAGACACCTGGCCCAGGGCTGCCTGCATTCTTCTCTCCTCTCTGCTCCTCTGTTTTTCCCTCTTTTCCCCTCGTTTCTTGTCTTTCTTTCATTTTCTTTTTTAGGTCAGGGTGCGTGGAGTTTTCTATCACCTGCCTCGGCAGCGTTTCCAGCTGGTGTGGACAGTGGAGTAGGTGTGATCAGAGGCTTTGGGGCAATGCTCGCTGGTGCCAAGGCGCGACCCTGAGAACTGGCAAACAGCGTAGAGGTTCTCATGCTCCAGTCTGCCCCGGGCTGCACAGCCGGTGCCCCACATGTCTTCCGGTGACCTGGGCTGAGCTGCCCCTCGCTGCGACTCCGGACACGTGTCTTTGGAGGCACCGCTGGGGACAGCAAGAGAGAGGGTGCCTCGTGCTGAAGTGCCCGTGACATCCTCTCCAGGCCAAGGCTCCTGGCCTCGGGCACAAGACTGCAAGCTGGCGACAAAGGCTGGGCGATGCCGAGGGTCACGACCATCTGCCCAGCAATCCCAGCTACCGCCTCCTTTCCATGGCCTCTGCTCGTCTTCTGGGGTCCTAGTCTCTCTCAGCATGTAGGCTGGTATCTGGACACACTCACATATCCACCCAGAACTGCTTCTGAGACGGACTACAGGAGTCATCCTTTTTCTCTACGGTCCAGCGGCTCCTTAATGTTAGCGGATACAGGGCACCTGGCCCGGTCCCGCCTCACTGCTGTCTACACACCAGGGTCTTCCTTCCAGGTCTTCTGCCTGAGGACTTACACTTCCTACAGGCCTAGAGCTGGTTTTCTCCCAGAATGATTGGGCACAATTCTCCCCTATTATATGTTCTTCCTGCCTCCCTCCTCCTTCTTCTTTCCTTCCTCCCTTTTCGCTCCTTCATCCTTCCCTTCTCCCCAGTCCTCCTCTCTTCCTTCCTTCCTCCTGTCATTTCCTTTCTCCCCTTCCCTCCTTCATCTTTCCCTCCTTTCCCACTCCCCTGCCCTGCCCCTCTTCCTCCTGTCCTTCCTTCCTTCCTCCCTTTCTCCCTTCCTTCCACTCCTCCAGTCTCCTTTATCCTTTCTTTCTCCTTCTCGTCCCTTCCTCCCTTCCTCCTGTTCTTCCTCCCTCCTTCCCTCCCTCCTACCTCCTTCTTTCTTCCTTCCTTCTCCCTCCTCTCCTTTATCCTTCCCTCCTCCCCCTCCTCCCTTCTTCCCTCCCTCATGTCTTTTCCTGCTCCCTTCCTCCCTCCCTTTCTTCCTTCCTTTCACCCCTCCAGTCTCCTCCTTTATCCTGCTCTCCTCCCCTTCTCCTCTTCCCTTCCTCCCTTCTTCCTTCCTTCCTTCTTTCTTCTCTTCCTTCCTTTATACAGTTTCTAACTGTCAGCTATTTCAGTGTGTATGGCTAATTCCAAGATGACAGCAGGCTTCTCCTTTCTTGCATACTGCTATGACGGACTGCGTAGTAACCTCTGTCTATTAACATCCCAGGACAATCACAAGCTCCGCCCAGTGCCCCGTGGCTCTCGCCCACGGTGCCCTCTTGAAGTCCTTCCCCCGACCTTCCTTCTGAGCTGGGTGCCCTGCAACCCCGTCATTCTCCGGGTCTCCTCCGTGCCCTCTGTTTAGAGCTCTCTCACAGCAATTCACTGGGTTCCCTGAGTTCCTTGGGTCCATCTTCCACTTCGCGAGTCTCTCTTGCCCGGGGTCCTTCACCAGTAATTACAGTGGCACTGAAGTCTTGAAGGAGCTTCCTCTCACGTTGAGTGATGGTATTTCTTCATATGACTGCTTTTTATTTTTGGAGGGGAAACATGAAATTAAATGTGCGCCTCCATTCTAGGCTAGTTTAGTCTGCAAAGACACTGGAATAATTCTGTGAAAATGAGCAGCCTTCTCGATCATTCTGTCCAAGCATAAGAAAATGCAAAGCCCTCTGAGTATTTATCATTTCCTTAAGGCTATTTGCACAAAAGGGTCATCAACGGACAGGTACAATAACACAGGCCAGTCACACAGTGCAGTCAATGCTGGAGTATTACCTTGGTCATGGGTCAGCAAACAAGGACCCCGGGACCAAATTCAGCCTGCTGCTTCCTTTTAGAAATAAAGCTTTATTGGGGCCCAGTCACACTCATTTGCTTGCATCTATGTACAGCTGCCTTTGTGCCTTCACAGCAGAATTGAATACTTTTAACAGAGATAGTCCACAGCTTCTAAATATTTAGCACCTGGCAGCGTCCGGAACACGTGTGGCCATCTTGAGGACAGATGCATTTGGGGCTGCACATTTAGGGTGTCTGCACATTTAATTGTTGTATGTGGACAACACTTCACAAACTGGCACCATTTTCTTGCTTATTGTCAGGCTTTCACTGTAAAGTCACATCTAAGAGAACGACTTGCTGACATGCTAGAGACCCATTCGTACTCTTTCATTCATACGTCTGCTTGGTGTAAAAACAAAGTCAACCACGAAAGAACTGAAGAGCATAAAGCTAAAAAAGAACTGAAACATAAAACAGCATTTGTTTTTGTTCTCCATCTCATTCCCCCTTTCGGATCCTGGGAAGACACGAATTCCAACACATGGGTTGGGGACTTCCTAGGATGAGGTTTGTTTTCATTTACTGAAAGTGACTTTCCCTTCCCGGAAAGACGCCAAAATAATTTTTTGGGCTCAAACCTCTTTAGCCTCCGGTGCCTGGCACTCAGCAATCAGTATAGCAATCATGCTGAAAACTTACCACTTCATGACTATTTATGTCAAAAACATGGATGCTTCAAGTGAAGATCGGTTTTACAATTAGATAACTGGTGTGCGTGACATGCATCTACTGTTTTATTTGAAAATTGACTTGAAGATGAGAAAAAGTGAGCAATGTTTTCCTTTTTTAAAAAAGAAGGCAGATATTGGAAGATTTTCTTAACACCCAAGTAATTTGTACTGTGAGGTTAAGAGAATTCAGGGATTTTGAGCTCATCCATGAGAAATTACATGGCAAGATGTGTATTATTCCCATTAGGAAGGATGGGAAACAATATCACATAAAAATTACCTTTTGCTTGAATCATTAAAAGAGTTAAGTCATATTTGGAGTGTAGCATTATCTGCCTGGGCCATGATTGATAAGTAAAACACCAATAATAATGATGGGTAAGTTGTTGAGCATTTACCGTGTAACACAGAGAGGACTCTGCTCATGGTTTATATACAGTATCGATGAAATGTTCCCCCAAATACTTTAAGTTAGCTGATATTCACCCTCATTTTACAAATGAAAATCTGGCGAATCTGAAATTGAAACCCAAGTGTATCCATCTATTGACTATTTTCTATATTCAGATTCTATCTATATGTTCTATATTCAGATTTCTATATTCAATATTTTCAGACTATTTTATCAAAGATAAATTAATTTCACTGAAGAACGTTGCCTTATAACTTTGTATAGTTTAGGGTGTGCGTCATTGTAAGTCAGTATCTGTGTAGCACTGGAGGTGATCTTCCCCCAATGTCCCTCTAAGAGACACTCGGCAATGTCTGCGGGCAGAGCTGGTCACCACCAGGCTGGGCAGGTGCTGTCGGTATCAGTGGGCAGAGGCCAGGGTTGCTGTCCCACCAAGCCCGGGACAGCCCCGCACTGGAGGATTTTCCGACCCCACATGTCACTAGTAGCAAGACTGCGGGAACAAAAAGGTCATGAGTGCACTGAGAGGGCAGGTAAAATAACAAAGACCAATAGCACTGAGGAGCAGCCAAGAGCTACCTGTTCTAGAACTGGCATGTCTAGTAGGGTTTTCAAAGCCTCTAGCTTTAGAAGATCTCCCTGGGACTGCTAGCTTCCCCGTCATCCCAGGGAAGAAAAGTGTGGCTGTTTCCATACATCTTTGCTGAATTGCCTCTCTTAGGAAAAAAAAATCTTAGACAATAAGTGATACTTCCCCAGGGATCACGGTCCCCCCTTGGCCGTGAGCTGACTGGCGCTCTCTGACCTTTCTCCAGATGGTTTCCACGTCCCTTTGACGTGGAGACAGCATTGCTTACAGTGCATAGGCCAGCATGCGGTTGTCTGAGCAGAAAATAGGCAAAACCTGACACTTCCACGAGTGAAGACCTCCACCTCCGCAATTTGAACCTGAACATACCCCAGATACTCCCATTTTCACTCCAGGTAACCTGGACACACCCATGGAGGAAGAAGCCCCCACCCCTCATGTATAGACAAGAATCCCTCTTTCCTGAGTGAGAGGCCAGCAGCACAGTGTACACACATGCGCTCCCTGGATGGAACTTTCCCGGCCCGCAGGGAGCTTCCACTCGTTGTGTCTGCTTTTAATAAACTTGCTGTGTGATCCTCACCAAGTGGCTCTCTTCATGAGTTCATTCAGGATGGACCAGCATCTCATCAGTGTGTCTCTCTCACCTTCCCCGCCATCACCTCTCAGGAACGGTCCACACAAGGGACACAGGAAACTAATGTCAGAGGGCAGCAAGGCCATGGCTGTAATTCAGCTGCCATGTTCCTTTATCTTTCTAACATCTTCCCTTAAACCACTGAACCTGCCAGGAGCCCCCCTGCTGGTGAACGCGGAGACACCTGGAAAGGAATGAAGAACCAAGGACCAGCTCTGCCCGCGCCTGGTCGTGGCTCTGACAAGGGAGAGGGCCTGGCACGAGTGCAAGAGGCTCTGCTGATGGCTTTCTCTTTTCCGCCCAGCTTACTTCCTCTGGCCTCAATCCTATTATCCACAATCCACTTTTAAACCTCACATTGTGCGAACTGATCCAGGGCCAGGCTAGTATGCAACCTTTGGCTTCCTGGGCTCCTTCGGAGGGGCTTAGTTCTAAATCTCTGATCTCAAACCAGATTAGAATTTCCGAGCTAATGATCAAGTGCACATCAACCTGATTTCACATCCCTTATCCAAGTCCAAGCAGGGCAGCTTTTACAGGAAAGAGTCTTACACCAAAGAAGCCTTAAAAACAGAGTTTGGTTTTTTTTTTTTGAATCTTGCCAATTTCCAATTCCTTTACTCATCTAGAGAGGCGACAACTGGCTGTTTTTGCGGTTCGGACACGTGCCTTAAGCGCTGCCTGGGAGGCTGAGAGGGCGCCCGCTGCGGGGATGGCGTGGTGCCAGGCCTGGGGGCGGGCCCTGCAAACAGATGCAGCGTCTTTGCCCTCCGGGGCTTTGCACTGCGCTTGGGGAAATGGGACATATGCACACACATGGAAGTGGAGATAACCAAACAAGAGATGAGGAAATACAAAGCAATCATTAAGAGGTGACAAGAGAACCCACTTTTGTCTCCCGCCCTTTTCAAGGGTCTGCCCCGTTTGTTGTTCAGGAGGAAGAACGCCTGCTGTGGCCTGGTGTTCGCAGGTTGTCATGTTGAAATGGGATTTGAAGGAGAGGACGTGTTCTCAGAGAAATGAGACAAGTAGAAGCTGTGAAAGATAGGAGAGAGAACATGTCGGGTGAGCCCCAGGGACCATGTGCTGACCACCATGGTGTGAGGGCCATCCAGGGCCCATCAAGGTGTGCAGAAGTGAGCCAGTGGGGTTTGGGGATCTTCAATGTCATGTGATGGCATCTGAGCATTATTTCAAGACAAGGGGGAGCCATTGAAACTTGTTTCCAAATTGAAACAGCTTCCAAACCACCTTGGCTTTCACTTGTGGTCCATGCTGAATCCCATTTCCGAAAGGCAGACAGATTCCTTCTTCTAAGACAAAAATCAGAGGAATATCGTCAATTCACAGAGGCCATCAGCGACCCAGTGTCGAAGTCATGAAAAGAACTTAACTTTTTTTCCCCAAAGGGTTCAGATTTGGGGTTTTCCAAGCCCTCCTTGACTCTTGTGTGGCTTGTGGGTAAAAAAGTTTTGCTATATGGTGGGATCGGTGTGGGTCGTTGCCATAGCTCAGGGGAGAAAGTCCCCAAATGGTGCTGCTGGTGGTGGTGGAAGAAAGGTTTCCTCTTTGGGAGGTAGTGGGAGGTGGAACTTTTCTTGTGATATTTGGGTATGGGTAGCAAGAGAAAGGGGAGCATGTCTTGCTTTTCTGCCTGGGTTTCTGGTTCTTGAGAAACAGATGGGTGGAAATGTGACTCACTGAGAGCAGCACTTCCCTGGGGGGACCATTGGTCAGTGCTGGATATGTGGAATCACAGTATCTTGAGAGGCTTGCTAGTTACGTTTATGGGGAAGACAAAATGGAAAATACTAGTCAAGGACAGAAAGACGGTGGTGCTCTAGAAGTGGTGATGGAAATGGCAAGCAAAAGACACTAGATTCCTTTTCTTTCCCTAATGCTTTTAAATATGCTTTCTTCTGCAAACCTCCAAAAGCTTAGCTGCAATGCTAGATATGAAAAATGTGGATAAAATCCCAATCTTCAGTTGACTAAGAGAGGAAAGAAAGAGGCCCCGAGAAGAGCTTGATTCAATATTCACATTGGCCTCAAATTCCTGTATGCAAAGGGAGAAAATGTGATCTTGCAAATGATGAAAAACAGTTCAAGTGTCCTTTTTCAACTGCAATGGGTTCTCTAGCTCCAAAGAAGGTTTTCCCGCTGCAGAAATTAGTACCAGCGCTACTCTATTTTATGGCGTAGGAAGCTGAGGGGCTGGGGCAATACTAGGACTTTCTTAAATCTGCACAAATTGGGGAGAGTATTTCCTGCTGTTAGTAAGAAGGGACTGATCCTTTTTTGATCTGGAGATATTAAGGGGAGAAGAAAAGCTGCAGAAATGACAGCTCTGTGGTGCACGTGGCAGGAAGGTGAGTGTGCGTGTGTGTGTGTGTGTGTGTGTGTGTGCTCATGTGTGGTTTCATGAGGAAATTACGGGGAAAGGTGACTTTTATTGCTAAAATTAATTTTATTGCCTCACTAACTAACCCTCTTCCTCCTCACTCTCAGTTATCACACAGATATAGAACGTTGATGAGAAAAATGCCTTTTCCAACATCCTGGCTTCTCCCAGTGAATGGGAACTCTGGCTGCCGAATGTTAGGTTTGTAAATATATCCCAGAAAACTGCAAAGCTCCAAACAGATACATAAAGAATGAGGAATCTGATTAAGAAACAAGCATTTATATTTTTACTGGGTTTTACTCTTAACATAAACCATCTTGAAAAAAGTTTCATGATTTAGCATTTATGAATGACTAGATTTTAAGAGAATTGTCATATTTTTTTAGGGTATTTCAGCTTTATGAGTTATTTCTTGTAGATTCAGATAATGACATTATAAATCTTTCTGTGGAGGCAATTACTAAGGCAGAAATGGCCTATTCCCCATTGGCTTTTAGGTTCAGCTTACTGACATATTACAAGCAGGCTTAGCGTGGTCATTAAAAACTGATGTGGGATTTATTGTACCTCTTTAAACTCTCAGTACTTTGAAAAGTATTGAACAGAAAAGAATACAAAGTGAAGTTACAAAGAGGGCCAGCAAGGCAATCAGGAAAAAAGCAGATTTAATTCATCCATATCCCAGACCACCTCTGTGGGGTTTGGGTCACTCAAAGAGCCCACGACAGAGGCGAGTGAGCCAGCAGAGATTTAATTAGAGGGTAAAGGAGTGGAGCTGACCAAGGGAGGTCCAGCCCCCATCCACAGTGTCAGAGGCCTGGGTTTTTAATGAAAAAAACCCCATGGTGAGGAAGGAGGATGGAGAGGGTCGCCAGGCCAGGTTTCAGGTCCTGATTGGGCAAGGTGACATTGTCCTTTGAAGTGACTGGTGGGCTTCTTCAACCATCTGTTCCTTTGTTCCTTTTTGCAGAGGGTCTGTCCTGGTCACGTCCTACACGTGGGACACATCCCGCATGTCAGACTCATCCATGGGCTTTCCTTACTGATCCGGGTGATGGCATTCCTTTGCTAGGCCAGCTGGCGCCAGGGATAATTCACTGCCCGGATATCCAAACTTTGATCCCTGGCCTAAGGCTTGCTTCTGTGGGGGGCCTGGCATTCCTGTCTTTTTCTTTTAATATTGGGGAGAAAAAAGACGGGTAGGAGGAACCGGGAATAGGGGCGCAGTATCTCTCAGACTACTTCCTGCTGAACAGGGGTGCTGGATTCTGGTTTGGCTTCCTCCTCTTCCCTGGGGCTGGTTCGTAAGTGTCTGCCTTCAGCGGTGTTTAGACGCTGGTACCTGTTTTCTCGTAGGAGGAGAACATGGTTAATTTGAGTTTGGGTTATAGATTTAATAGTTCTTTGGAGGAACTGATCGAACAGCTTTAAGGTATAAGGGCCAAGGGAAATAGTGGCTATAATGAGTGTAAGAGGAGTTAGTAGGGCAAGAAGAAAAGTGAGCCACGAGGACGGTTGTAGCCAAGCCCCGGCAGTTTGTTGCAGGGGCTGGAGTTTCGGTTGTATTTGTGAAGCCGTTCTGCTTGTGCATATACAACTTTAATGCTGGTTTCTACCTCGCTGGGACTGTTGTCACAGGTACAGCAGGTTTTGTTAATTACTACACAAACTCTGCCCTGTTCTGCAAGGGGTAATCTAAGGCTAAACAGTTATCAAGTCCTACATTGGCCAGGGAATCCAGTGACTGTGAGAGTGCTGAAAGGCCGTCCCCCATGTTTCGAGAAAGTCCTTCAATTACTGTGGTTACCTGTCGCTGGGTGTGTTCATGGTGTGCGAATCCTCCCCAAGGTGCTACATCTGTTACGGCTCCTAGGACCCCAGCTATTATCAACCCGAATGTCCTCTTTGTCCGTTTGGTGGGTCTGGAGTGAGCTGTGGAGTTAAGGATATAGATTCCCTGTCGTGTTAGGGCTCCCGGGATACCTGCCCCAGAATGTTTGCTCTTGTCCAGATGTGTGAGAGCTACTATTTGCGGGGAGGATGGTATAATATCTAAATTGGAGTGGAGGCTGCATAACCAAAAAGTTCCTTCTGGTGCCTGGATGATGGTATGTTTTGTGTTGTTTGAACAAGGACATAAGGTAGGCGGAGCATAGGAGGCACAGGTAGGTAGGTGGCTCATAGGCGGGCCGGGCAGTTGTGTGTCCTTTGGGGCTGCTGGGGGACACAGGCAGTCAGGGAAGGACCCAGAGAAGGCCCTTCCCAGTTTCCAGGACTGACAGTGCTCCACTCTAAAAGGCTCATTGGTTCCAGTAGAAGAGGGGTCTAGACAGCAGTGAGTGTTATTGGAAGAGCAAGGGGTGGTGTTAAGAGGTTTACGGACGATGCTGCTAAGAGCAGTGAGTTCCGCCTGCTGTGAAGTGGCGCCAGGTGGGCGGGGACCAGACTCAACTACTGACGGTGACGACACGATGTCTGTCCAGCCTGTGTGAGCGGGTCTTTAAAAGCACTGCCATCAATAAACTTGTTAGTAGCTGGTGGTGGGAGAGGGGTGTCCTTCATATTGGGGAACAGGTGTAAGAAGATTTCCGTTATGTCAGACAATCGTGTGGTTCTGGTGGAGGAGTTTGGTATTTAGTCTGGTCGTGAGAAGACTTGCAGGTTGGGAGTGTCAGGTGTATGTGCGATGTGAGCCTGTGCGTTAAGAAGGAGCTGTGCTTGTAGGGTTTGCACCCGGGAGGGGCTGCGCTTGTGATAGCTGGTGGGTTAGTGAGGATGCGAGGGTGAGAGGAGAAAGCGCCTTGAGGTGGGCGTAGAGAACAAGTCTGGGGGCCTCTGTACGAGTAGGGCTGCGGAGGCCGGAGCTCGCAAGCAGGCCTGCCAGCCAAGGAAGGGAGGGTCAAGGGACCTAGAAAAACAAGCAATGACCCATGGGTCTGGGCCGTAGGTCTGAGTGAGAATTCCCAAGGCAAACCCATCCTGGGTCTCTGTGTGCAGTGTGAAAGGTTTTCTAGGGTCTGGGCATGCCAGGGCAGGGGCCTGGGTGAGAGCAGCTTTTCCTCTCGTGAAGGCATATGCCAGGGCAGCTGGGCTGTCTCATGGCTCCTGAAGGCCTCCCGAGGTGGCTTTGCACAGCTCCTTAGCAATGGGGCCAAAATTTGGAATCCAAGTATGAAAGAAATGAGCTAATCCTAGGAAAGAGAAGAGATCCTGCTTGGTATGTGGTAGGGTGATACTGAGTATTAAGTCTCATCTTTGAGAGGTGACACCCTTTCAGTGGAGAGACCTAAGTGACCTGGGGTTGGGAAAATCGTCCCTTATCTTTGGATATCCTGTATTCCTTTCCGTGGAGGAGTATAAGGAGGAGTGTAGTGTGTTGCTGGGACAAGATTTGCGAAGGGCTGCAAAGGAGCAAGTCATTAACATGCTGTAGGAGAGCCCTGGGGCTAAGGTCAGAGGCCAAAGCTTGGCCAAAAACTTGGGGGCTTCTGCTGGGGAAGTCATTATCTGGCTGTTGACAATTTTGGCTGAGTGCTCAGATTTTTGGGGTATTGACCAGGGGTGGGTAGTGGGATCAAAGAGATCTGGAATGAAATTCTCAAAGAGAGGCAAGGTTGAGACCCCATTCAGTTGGTGATTGGTGTGGCTGCACATCAGAGATGCAGTGGCAACAGGGTGTTAGGTGGGCGGGGAGAGCCGAGAGCCTTAAGTGGGGGATTCCTTGGGTGACCCAGTGGTTCCTTGGAAATCGGGGCGGGCCCAGGGGCTGTCAGGGTGGGGTGGGGGAGCCCCGAGTGTGGAACTGGTACCGCAATTCCTGGGTTTCAGCACCAGTATGTGGGGTTCGGGTCGCTCAAAGAACCCACCACAGAATTAGGCGAGTGAGCCAGCAGAGATTTAATTAGAGGGTAAAGGAATAGAACCGACCAAGGGACATACAGACTCTGTCCCTGTACCAGCGGCCTGGGATTTTAATGAAAAAACCCCCATGGTGAGGAAGGGGGATGGGGAGAGGGTCGCCAGGCCAGGTTTCAGTTCCTGATGGGCCAAGGTGACATTGTCTTTTGAAGTTATGGGTGGGCTTCTTCAACCATCCATTCCTTTGTTCCTTTGTGTGTCCTATACGTGGGACACATCCCGCCTGTCTCATCTGTGGACTTTCCTTATCCATCCGGGTGATGGCATTTCTTTGCTTGGCAGGATGGTGCCAGGGACAAGTCACTGCTCTGATATCCGATTTTTGATCCCTGGCCTGGGGCCTGCTCTTGTGGGGTCCTGACAACTACAAGCATCATGGAAATATTCAAAACGGGAGCATGAGGTTTTTAACTGAAGCAAGGACACACTTGCTAAGCGTGGATTTCCACCTGAAATGGTCTCAAATATGGTGCTGGAATCAAGCGGCAGCACAGAAGGGAAGGTGGACTCTTTCAACCTTTATAGAGAAGGGTTCCGCCTGCAGGCACCGAGCAGCGCAGAACAAGAGCAGTGAGGGGCAGAGCCCCCCACCCCAGCAAAGGCCAGGGAGACAGTGTGGAGTGGAGATAAAGGGGAGCCCTCCCACAGTCACCCTGGGTTCCTGCCTCGCGTCCTCTCTCACCGAGAACGACTGTATTGCCGTGTATGACACGCACCCACATTTTTGGTCCGAACTTTCAGGAAAAAGGAAAACTTTTGTGTTAATTTTTTAATTCAAATCTGTATTAGTTAATAGTTCGGTACTTATTTCTTGTATTATAAAGGAATTTTAGTTTTTAGTTTTTGACACAGGGTACAAGAAATTTTGTGTAACAAATAATGGCAAAACACAAGAGCAGATACCAAGCACAAGAAATAAAAGAATTAAAAGCATCTCTATAGATCCAGAACAAGTACTCTCCATGTATACTGCACATTCTTATTTTCCCCTCACAAATTTGGGCCCCAAAGGGCAAGTTATACAAGACAAACCACGGCACTGATGGTCCTTCTCAAATGACACTGGAAATAGCTTTTCCTGGGAAAAGAGATCCCAGAAGTGTTCGAAGATGTATGTTACCATCTTAGCACAGAGGCATGAAGGTGAGAGGACCCAGAACTGGGGACGAGGTCAAGCGGGAGAAAAACTTTCAAGAAAGTGGAGTTTGGGCCCCAGCCAGCTGTAAACTCCAGAAATGCAGGGAGTCAGCGTTTCTTCTTTGTTCAGTTGCTTACTGAGCTCGGGGACACTCTCCTCTTGAAGGAGAATAGGGAGTAGACTTGATCATACTTTTGTTACCGGCCCAGAGAACAAGTCCAAAGATTTGTGTTTATTTTATCATTAGAGCTTTTCTTAATGTTACATAGCTTGGTAACTTGTTCCTCACCTTGATGGCCATACTTAACAGAAAACAAACAAAAACCCACCCAGATCACCATACTGTCCTGTGCATCCAGCATCTTCGTTTCCTGTGGTTTGTTTCTTACTCTTCCAGCCTCAACTATCTGCCGCTCTCATTGTCCTCCCAAACCTCACACTCAGCTCCTCCTCCCAGACGCCGGAAGGCCGCACCTTTTTGTAGATTTATCGTCAGCAAACTGTTGCTGATGATACTTAAACTTTGTGGACTGCACATCTCAATTATGCAGCCCTCCAGTGTGGCACCCAAGCCGTCAGAGATGATGAATGAATGCAAGTGTGTGGCAGTGGGATATTCAAACTCTATTTACAGAACAGCCTGTGGTCCACAGTTTCCCAATCCCTGGTTTCAGAGAAACGAATGTCTGAAATCGCTGTGTGCATTTATTTATTTTCCAAGTTGTTGTGTGCTTGTATTATATTCCATTAGCATTTGAAATTCACAAGCCCAGCATTTAGTCTACTGTTTACCCCTAAATCCCAAACACAGAAAGGTTAGTATATATTAGGTGTTCAATAAATGTAAACTGAATGAAAGAGCCAAAATGCGTCTCTTAAGTGGTGCTATTTTACTCTGCTGTTTTGAATTACAAAGTAAACTCATACTTTCTTTGGAACAGAGATTAGAGTAATTTAAAAAATGGAGACCTTTGGTTTATTTGTAAAACAAAATGTTGGCGTTAAAGGACCTTGAATTAATTTGGGGTTTGTCTTATGGTTTGATTCAAGCCCTTGTTCAGATTTCATTTAGGCTAGATTGAATCTGATTTAAAAATCTTCACTCCGTAATACATTGTTGTTTGATAGATTTCATGCAAATATTACAGCTCATGGAAGTGAGTTTTCTGTCACTGTAATACATAATCCATGGTGTAACCAAAGGAAACTCACCACTCTAGAATGTTATGAACTCTGAGGACCCAGTCACTGATTAAAACAGTTCATTTCATTCATTTCTGAATTACCCGCCAGGCAGTCCTGACATTCCGATGTGGGGCCTCCCATAGCCATCACGCAGGGAGTGTTTCCTGACACCTGGAGATATTAGCATTCTTCCCACAGTTGCACATGTCTTCCGTGTTCCCAATTCTGGTGCATCCGAGAGACTCCCAGCATGTATGTAGTGGCTCCGGGAAACCAGGGACAGTGGATTGAAGTGGGGTTTATTCCAAGAGAATTAACTTTTGCAGTGCTCCCCGGCTGAAAGTCTTCATAGAAACCTAGCTATTTGTACTCATTACGTTATTTCCACTTGAGAGCTGGTTTGAAAACCAGAATTTGCCCTGTTTTTAAAGACTCCGAAGCTAGGTGCCACTCAAGAGTTTTGGACAGGCTTTTTGTTATAAATCACCTGAGAAATTGTCGGCTAGCTCCCTTTTCTTGGACGCCTTGCATCATTAAGAAGACTGAATTCACTACAAGGGAAGAAGAGAACGCTTACAAAGCCTCAGGGATATGGAATGCTCAGATTTTGCTGCCTCTTAGTCTCACTTTTAACAGAAGAAGGTTCCCATGGCACCAACCACACCCAGACAGCCCGTCAGACCAGCGCCATCTGCATTGATTTTCACTAGCGCGGTAATAAGATTTTGCTATTGTTGGCAAGTATCATATTCATGTTTTGTTTTTTTTTTACTATTGACTTTTGGGAAGCCATTGATAGGTCATAGAGAACGGGGATGAAGGGAAGTCGTCACTGTGAGCTCAGTATAGGTGTTGATAATAGGTAGATATATGTAGATTCTTTAGTTTATCATTTAGTTGCAGGGTTAGGGTGGGAGACAGCTGACCTTGCTTTCCTCATGCAGGATATTCTGGTGAAACTTTTAATGATGATTAACCCTTCTGTGTAATATGACTCAGTTGGATATTTACCTTTGTTACTCTGCCTGGTCCAGTCATGAACTCCTAAGAAGCTCAATGGTTTCGTGTCTTCTCTTTCTACTGAGATGAGCTTTCACAGCTGACCGTACAGAGGAGGGATTGCCTCCTCCAGCATGTTGAAGAATACACCCACACAGTATAAGCAGGACTTGAAAGGAGGAACAGAGAGAGCCCAGAGGCCATTTTTCGAACTTCTGGGCCAGTCTCTCCTGAAGATAACTGACCTCTGGATATCTCATGTATACCAGCCACCAAGTCTCCCCTTTTTAACTTAATCTTTTGATGTGAGCTTTCCATCACAGGCAACCAAAAGAATTCTGGTGAATATGGCTATATATTTCCTGTCATTCTTCATATCAATCTGTTCCTCTAACCTGGAGGTCTATGCTATGAAAATTTACTATAAGATTTACTATGCCTCTTTAGCAATTTAAGAGTTAAATGAATGCCGTGTAATTTTACTTTACATACTAATTATCTGGGCATCTTGATCAAATGTAAAAGCATAGTTTAATGGACAACGAGAATCTAGAATGTCTATAAAACTGCTTTTAAAAATGTTGAAATGTTATTAAAGTAATATTGGCTTATAGCATTTATATAGGTTTCAGGTATACAGCATTATAAATCATTATCTATATATACTGCAATATGCTTACCACTGAAATTCTATCCTTTTTCATATTAATTAGAGCTATGCCATGGTCCCCTTCTCTTGAAAAGTTGATTCATTTGATTTATTTGAAGTAGACCAGGTCTATGCCTAAAACAAAACCTCCCAGCTATGCCTGGGTGAGAACTTCAGCTCTATAGGCTCAATGATTTGATGATTTGTTTAACATTAACAGTTTGTTTGTTTTTTTAATTGACCCCTGGGCTTGGTTCTTTTAAATTATTTGTATTGAAGTTTTTTGAATAGCCAAATGTCCTAGGGGAAACTCAGTTTGGGTCGTGTGCTTCACCAAAAATGTTCACTGTGGTCAGAGGGAAAGAAAGTTCTATTGAATGTGAGCTAAGTCACTCAGTTTTGGAACAAAGAGAAGTGGTCCATCTCACCCGTCTACATGAATTGATCAGGATTTATCTGTGGAGTAGAGGAAGGCTGTTTGCAAAGAATGGTGGGTAAACCTAATAACACAACCCAAGAACAGCCTTGGTTGTTGGCGAAGATGCAGAGCGCAAGATATGAGGGACGCAGGCAGAGCCTCCATGTCCTCCACAGCCACCTCCAGTACCTTCAAGTGTTCACCACCTGGAGTTCTCTGAAACCCTTGGGTCACAGTTTCTATGGCACCTCCAGGATTGACTAAACTATTGGCCACTGGGGATCACCAGCCCTGCCATCTCCCCCAGAAATGCAGGTGAAGAGCCTGAAAGCTCCAACCCTTTATCAGAAGATTGGTTCCTAGGCAACCAACCCTCTCCTTAGGGGCTTTTCGAAAGTCACCTTACTAACATAAAGTCTGGTGCATTGGAAGGGATTTTCTAGAATAACAAAAGACACTGCCTTCATCTTTATTGCTGCTCTTAGCAATTAGGAAATTCTTAGGGTTTTAGGAAGTCTGTGCCCTGAACAAGGACGAAGTCCAAATATGTAGTTCTGATTTTAAGTTAAAACTTCACAGCTTGTAATATAAACTCATGACCTAGGTTTGTCTAATCACAGGCATTATGTTTGAAATACTGAGCCCAAAGTTTTTCAAGAAGGGACCATGTAGACCCCGATTGCATTAGCTTGTACAGTAGAGAATCTAAAAAAAAAAAAAAACAAAACAAAAGGGGGAGAGAAATTTTGGATTCTTTGGAAAAAAAGAGAGTTTCCTTTAGCTCCTTGAAATAATTCTGGTTTTGTCATCAGTATAATTATGGACAAATTATCAGGAGTCCAATGGCCCATGGCCTTTTCCTTGTAGGAATTATTTTTTAGAGAAAAGAAGGTAGATCCTCTGCTTCTACATGAAGTTCATTCCTACAAGTTTCCTTCTGGTTTATCATGGCTGTATAACTCACAGATATTTTTATGTTAGCTTTATTGTTTTGTTTGTTGGGTATTGTTGATTTTTCATAAGCACGAAGTAATACACAGTCTTACTGAGTCACTTTATTTGACCAAATATTTCAGTCTTTCGGAGAAAACAAATCTCATCAAAATTGCTTGAATAATGCTTTTCTGTAGAAGTTATCCAGTTTCCCCTTCATGTCCATTATACATTTGGAAAGGTGTTCCAGAAGAGAGTGGAGAAATGACTCCCAACCCTAATCAGCAGATGTCATGGACAATTATTTCTTCATGGAGGTGAAGAAAGCGAACACTCCCCAGAGGTTCCCAGGAGCTCAGTGAGTGCCTGGGGAGGGTCCTGTGCATTTGCAGACCTTCCTTCATTCTCTGCCTTCCTATAAGTTACCTTCTCACCTCCCTTTCTACTGTTGGGGGAATGTTTCAGCATTTAACTTCCAAAATCAACAAGGGATCAGACATTGAGGAGGGGTGCTGCTGACAGGCTGTTAGAATGAAACTGGGAAATCACTTTCTTCCTCTCTCACCTGGAACCACCTGCAGTGATGGCCTGGTCTTGGATGTTTAAAAGCACTACCTTCTCATCAATAACCCTTCCTCAGGCTAAAGGAGGGTATAAATGTCCGAATCTCCTAGCCATCGGGCAGCTCTTCCTTCCCAGGCGACCGTCTCCTGTTTTGCTTTCTTTCTCCGTTTCCTCTAGTAAACTTATAAAACTGCACTCTTAACGCTCAAGAATTCTTTCTTGAACTGTTCACCACTGGAGCCCAGAGACCCCGCATTGCTATGTAGTAGAGGTTTTTTTCCTGGAAGTCACCCTTTTAGCATCTGGAATACTAATGTGGTGAGAGTGTCCCTTTCTTGTAATCTCAAGCTACCTAACAGAAGTATTCTGTCAAAGCCCAAATCGTCCCCTAATCCTCATATGTCCACTTTATATTCTCCCAGTTCCTACATGATTCAATTGCAGATAGGTGCAGCCCGAGTTGTGACTAGAATTGTGCCTCTTCTGTTGATTGTTCCTTTCTCAGAAAAAGGAATTTAGAGACCCTAAGCCATGGGACCAGCGCACAGTGCACTTCAGCTTCCTAAATCAGGTTTTCATAATTTTTCTATTTATTTAGTCCAATGTTTGCTGCCACTTACATACGAGTTTTGTGGATACCGCTGTGAGCAAGAGCAGCAGAATCTTTGCCCAGGAGTGAGAGGAACCCTTATCAGAACGATCTATCCCGACTGGTTCTCCATCCGGCTTCCTGCTGTGAAGGTAGCAGGCTGTGTCAGAGCATTGACAGAGGATGGAGGGAAGTGGTCCAGAAGTCTGTCTGGGGGAAGTGAGCTGCCCTCTGAGATCCCTCCACGGAGTGGCCAAGAGCCAAGCACCAGGATCAAGTGAAAATTCCCAATCTAGGAGTCTACAGTAATTGCAATCATGTAACTCCAAATGGCTGAGAGTGTTAAGAGCTCTGGGAGCTCCTCCTGAGGATGCCTGCCCAGTGCCAGGGTGAGTGCACGTGTGTCTGTTCCAGAAGTTTCCTTGTTCCGCTTCCTCGTTTTCCTGCAGCCATCACACAGCTGCCTCACCTGAATTCCAGTCTCTAAATGAGGCAGCAGCTCGGCATCCAGGAAACAAAGAGGGAGGTTGCCATAGAAACAGAGGCCAGGGAGACAGCTCCGCCTACTGCTCCCCAGTCCGTCTCACCCAGGAAGGCTGTGGACACGCCTGCCCTGGGCCAGAAGGGTCCTTCCAGCTGTGGCGGCATCTGGGCGGTTCCCACAACTCAGTTGGTGGGCTGGCCCAACCCCTTGCAGCAATTTGGAGAAGTTAAAGGTCCTAGATGACAGAGATAGAAGAGGGAAACAAAGCGTGTTTCTAAAGCTGATCCTCCTTTGAAGTAATTTTGCATTTCTGCATTCCCACTGCCCCTTCCTCTCCCCATCAGCCTCCAGGCACCTACACTTTGTTTCAAGTTTATTTGAGACAAGGCAGCACCCCAGGCAAAGCTGTAGGACTCCCTGTGATGCTGTGGTCTAAGTTGTTGACCAAGTTCTAGTTCCACCCTTGGGAAGAATTAATATTATATTTTTTTAATATTCATCATGTTCTGGTCAGTTTTAACAGACCTATAGATAGGCCTATAGCAATAGACCTATAGATGCAGTAAGTGATTTAAAATATTGCTTAATGTTATTCAATTAATTCAGCAATTTGCAGTTTATTTTTCTTAATGACAATTATCTGTCATATATGCATATATATTTGTATATGTATATACATGTATACTATAGCACTTGGCACCTCAGTTTCATATGTATATATGTGAGAGAAAGAGAAGACAGATGAGTTATTTAATATGGGTGGCAACAAGCTTCGCTAGAAACAGTAGAATCCTACAGTTCCAACCTAAAGGCTCTGATAGGAGTTAAAAAAAGAAAGAACAATCATTTGGTTTGTGCGGCCATGCTCTGGTGTTCTCTTCAGCTTCGGTGAGCACAATGCTGTTTTGTCACCACCAACACCAGAGCTCCTGTTGCCGGCAGAGGATGAGGGCTTCCACTCCACCTGGAGCTTCCTCGCGATGTTGTTCAGCACTGCTTTGCTCAGTAGTTTCAAATGGCTGGTCCGTACAGCATGGTCTTCAGCATTGGTGAAAAGTGAGGGCAATTGGTATGTAAGTAAAAACGAAGGCACAGTGTGAGGGAAGAGGCCTGCCTGCCACTTCCAGCAGCCATGAAGACACTGTGAAACCACCAAGCTAGCAGAGCTATAAAGCATCCTGCAGTCTGACTCAGTGGAATGCTATAAACAACTGGTAAGTCACCAACAGACAAAGAACTTCCAGCACTTGAAACCCCCCACTTTAATTTACGTCTCCTTCTCCCTGCACTTGCTCTAACCTATATAAGTGTACCCTAACCTGAAGCCCATGCTCAGGCTTTGGGGAAGGATCCCTGTTGATCCTGCGTGTAGTAAATTCACCTAAAATACTTCCAAAGAGTGCCTTCTTGGTTTGTCACCAGGAGAGCTCTAATAATAGAAAGTATTCTCTGCTTTGTGTCTTGTCCTTTGGGAATGCTTCACATATTATCTGGTCCATTTTACACGCAGAGTTCTTCAAAAACTGTCTTTTCGAATATAGGTAGGAACACTACTTGGGAAGGAAGAGGGGCATCTACTCAAAGGCAAGGTGGACTTGTGGAAGGAGAACTGGTCTTTCCTTGGCACCCGGTGAGACAGACTGACCTGTTTCTAGATGCCTGTTTCTCCGAGTAGGTTTTAAAGGCCTCTGGAGATCTGAGAATAGGTCCTTTGCTTTGGAATGTTCCAGGTTGAGATACTTCTCACATAAATAAAAATCATCTGTGCTTAAAGTAGATGGTACATGTGTGTAAGTAGTAGTAAGGAGTTTAGGGAATTATATTGGAGATGATTAAAATATGATGATTGAATTCCTTTTACAATGTGGAATAATTCTGTTTTCTCTGTTATGATACAAATTAAATATGTTTATCATTAAATATGTGAAGTGAAAATAATGTTAATTGATATTTGACTTTTTACTCATGTACCAGGCACTCTCCTCTATTTTATTGAGAAATGCATACAGTAAGACATGTAGGACTTAGGTGAATTATTCATTGAATTCTGACACGTGTACTTTTGAGTAACTGACACCCTGTATAGAGCTGAGCTGGGCAAAATGCTACCTGTGGGCCAGATCCAGTCCATGGGGTGTTTTAGTGTGGCCTGTGAACTAAGAACTGATTTTATATTTCAAAGAATAATTTAAAAAATGAACAAAGAAGAACATGCAATCCAGATTGTATCTGAACCTCAAAGCTTAAAATATGTACAACATTATCCTGTGCAGAAAACCTATTCCAATTCCTGTTGTTTATACCACCATCACTCCAGAAAGTTCCCATATGTTCTGCCCTCCAGAGACAAAAACATCTTTGATTTCCATCCCCCAAATTGTGTGCCTGTTTCCGAAGTGTATAGACAATGGAATCATGCAGCATGTCGTCTTTATGGAATGGATTCTTTCACTGAGCATGATGTTTTTGAAATTCATCTGTGTTGTTTTAAGTGTCAGTCGTTCATGCCTTGTTACTGCTGAGTTTAATCCATTATGGGAAGACACACTTTGCTCATCCAGTCTGTGACTGACACTTGGGTTGTTGCCATTTCATTTTTCTAGCGTGAATGAGCTGCAGGGACTATTCTCATACACTTTTTGTCTTTAGCATATGCTGCTATTTCTTTTGGGTAAAGATGTAAGAGTGGAATTGCTGAGTTAGAGGATAGATGGGTTAACTTGATAAGAAACTGCTAAATGGTTTTCTACAGTGGGGACATCTTGCCTTCTGCCACACCCATCAACTGTGTGAAAGTCCCAGATGTTCTCCTTGTCACCAGCATTTAGAATTGCCGCTCTTTCATTTTTTAGCATTCTGGGAGGTGCCAGATAGGTTCTTAATGCTTTAAATTATCTTAGCCTCCCTCAAGCCATCCCCAACAACTTAGGAGATAGATGTTATTATTATCCATGCTTTTAATATAACAAAACTGAGGTTACAAACGTTAAGGAATTGCCTAAAGTCACAGCTAATAAGGGTCCCAATGGGCCTGCCTCTTAAGCATGCCATTGAATTGCTACACTGTTTACTCTTCTAAATCCCTTAAGTCTCATTACTTGGGTTCCCTGGTGGAGTAGGAGTTGGGTTCAGTTCATACACATCCCAAGGTCCTGGGTTCATATCCTCAAGCCAGGAGATCAATCAAAATGTATAACTAAAGAAAATAAATACTTCTCCTTCCTCTCTGTTCCTGCTTGCCTGCCTGCCTGCCTACTCACCTTCACTCCTGCCTGCAGCTTTCCTTTAAAAACAACAAAAAAAGATGCAAGATTCTACCCAAGATAACTTAAAATTTGTCATGGTCCAGGTACTGTAAAGGGGGTGGCACACTGTGGACAAAGGATGCCACCTCTGGGTGTGAAGTCTGGTGCGCTGGTGCGTGCCTTGCCTGGTGGCGATGACTCTGCTCATCAAATGATCCAGGCAGGCACCTTCTTCTGATTTGTGCAGAGGGTCTGCACAGTTTCCTGTGTCCCCTTCACAGGGGCTCAGTTCATAATATTGGAGTAAATATCCTCTGTGGAAGTGTCTTTCAGTTGATAAGCACTAGGGAAAATGAGTAGGCTGTCTTTCTGCAGCTAGTAAGAAATTTATAATAAGTGCAAAGGCAGACTGGTAAACCCCATTTTCTCATAAAGACTGATGATTTTTGTCTTATTATTTATGACTTTATTTTTATTGCAGCGACATTCATATAATATAAAATTAACCATTTTAATGTGACCCATCCACATCAAACACACTGAATACAGTCACAGTGTTCTACCGCCAACCCCTCAATTTAGTTCCAAAACATTTTTATCACCCCAAGAGGAAACCCTTGGCCATTAGGCAGCATCACTCCCCTGTTTGCCTGTCCTTCCTTGCTTCCTGACACCTGGCAACCATTAATCTGCCTCATGTGCCTAGACATTTACCTATTCTTGATGTTTCATCTAAATAGAATTGTATAATATGTGACTGTTTGTGCCTGGTTTCCTTTATTAGCATCTTTGTAAGTTTCATCCATGTTATAACATGCATCAGTACGTTTTCCTTTTAATGACTGAGTAATATTCCACTGTAAGTATGGCCCACAATTACATTATCCTTTCATCAGTTGATGACTCCTTTGGCTGTTTCTGCCTTTTGGTTATGATGAAAAGGTCTGCTCTATAGACGCATGTTTGTCTGTACAGGTACTTGTTTCAAAGCTTTTTAGATCTTTTGAAACTGCGGTCTATAGAGATAAGTGGAGCTATTTGGTGTGGGTGGTGGTGGGAAGGTTCTAGAATTCCCAGGTTTGAGAGCCACTCTATGTTTTCTTTATACAAAACACAACTGTAGAAAAGCCTCTTCGAGGTTAATATGAAGGCAACATTATTAAAAATGTGCTTATTCATGTGGGGAAAAAAGTGACCAAGAGTTTATTTCAAAGCTCAGTGAAGCCTATAGTAATCTTCTGAATAAAAATGCTCTGGTGAGAAGTGCAGACACTGGAGGGGGCTAAGTGTGGCAAGTTCCCCCAAGCCTTGTGGGGCGTGTGTGCCTGGCATTTCATTAACGCCCTCATCGGGTTGAGGTCCCTCTACCTTCCTTCACTGCAGAGCGTACCTAAAATCCAGAGGTCCAGTTAAATTTCAACGCCAGGTGGACAGCAAATGGCTCGTAAGATAAGTGTGTCCCTGGTATTGCATGGGCATTGCTTATCTGATACTCAAATTTGACAGGGCAGTCTGTATATTGAGTTGCTCCGTCTAGCGATCCCTTCGTGGTGCCCTGGGAGAGGGTCTCTGATGACGGTGAATTGCAAGAGAATCTCTCAGCAGAGATGTTTGACTCACTCATTTTCCACTGAGAGAACCATTTCCCTTTTTATATAAATAATGTAAAAATTTGGAGATAAAGTATGTGGGGCATGAAGAAGGTGAAATGGAGCCTTTACAATGTAAAGTGCTTTCTCCCTGGCTCTAGTTCATTAGCGAAATCTAGTGATTTAAATTATCCAGCTAACCTCTTCCGCCACAGTAGGATTATAAATCAAGTAGGTGGCTACTACCTGAAGAAGTGTGGGGGTCCTTACGGGAGGTGCTCATCAGCTAAGAGGGGCAGAAAATTTCTATTACTCTGTCATGCATAAATGGTAACGCTTGCTCCTCTGCTTACAGCATATTACCTCTATGCAATTCATGTGCTAAAATAAAAGAAAGAAAATCGGAACATATCTGCTCCTTTGCCTTCCAGAGGAGAGATAAAATGGTGAGGGTTTTTGCACAAATGGACCGCTGCTATAGACTCTCCCTAATGCTGCCGAGAGAGGCAGGCTCATTCAGATACAGAAAAAAAAAAATAATAATAAAGGTATTTCTCTGTCTGTCTTTCTCCCTCATTTTTGTCTGTCCCTGTGCTTATATTTTGTGTGAAATTTAGAGAGATGAATTCCATTTTCTATTAATTCAATGGCTGTCATATTGCATTACAGCATGCAGCTGAGATCACAACAGTGAGATGTTAGGGTTTAAATTAATACTATCGCAACACACCACTTGATAAAGCAGTGTGCTTAATCCTATCTTGCCTGCTCAGGTGGTCTGCCTTCTGCCCAGTGCCATGAATCTGCAGACGGTGGTGGAATTACCCAACTTCAATTGCAAACAACCTGTAATTGGGACTGCACATTGAACTTCATGGTAGAAAGCATTCATCGAATATGCTGGTGAGATTTAACAAGTCATCTCTATGTAACAGTTGCAGGGTGGTGGGGAGGCGGTACAGGAGGCGTGTTCAGCAAATACCTGTTCCATGTCGACGTCCCTCGTGACTCTGTGTTAGCTAAAGGCAACTGGGAAAAGGAAACTGGAAGGTACGGTAGGAGAAGATCCTGGGAGGAATCTATGGGTCTGGTGAACTGCTGAGAACACCCTTTCACCCTTCTCCTGCCCCACGTACATGACTGCAGTGGCGGGGATGCTCCTCAAACCGTGACAGGTTTGAAGGAGCATATAATCGGAGGCCCAAAGAGGAAACTGAATCTCAAGTACACCAGAAATACTCCTTACCCAAAGCAGATTGCTCACACAGGGATTTTGCCATGTTCAGATGCTTTGACTGTGAAAATAAAACCAAACAAAAAAATCACCATGCATTTTAGGGATTCAGAGAGGCCGTTGGGGAGCCCACATCAGCCGGCTGGTGGCAGGGATGGCCAGAAGCCACAGAGAGCAGGGTCTGGGAGTTCCCGCCTCCTTTCCTGCACCCCTCTTCCTCCAGGACCCCCATCTCCGCTCTCTGGAGCCCTCTCTGCCATCCTCCTCCAGTCAGGACACTTCCAAACCCTCTGGCATCCGGGGAAAACAGCGACAGAGGAAGGATTGCTATGTGGCTTCATTCAGGTGCCATTACCAACTGTCAAATTCTTGTCTGCTTGACCTGCCGAGAGCGAATGCAAATCCACCACCCCTGGCGCTGCATCATTTGCAGCTATTGATTCATGTTTGACTGTGAGTTCAGAAAAAGTTGTCTTTGAAGCTTCCCCATCCCTGCTTGGCTTCCTCAGTTCCAGGTGGCTCCAGGATCCCCAGCAGTCATTTTGATCTTTGTATTCCAAACGCCGAGGAGGAGGGTCATTCCAGGTAACTTAAAAGCAAGATAGCATCAGAAAGGATTTGGAAATGAAGTCTTTGCCTTGTCACATTAATGCGGGCCTATCAAGTGGCAGTTTATCAAGAGGCACCTCACAAGGTTTTAATGAGCACACTGCCTGTTCTTATACAATACTAATTAATCCCATTTTTTCACACTGCCGTGATTGCTTCACGAAACCCACATTGTTTTATACTCAGTAGCAAAGCGGCTCTTACTGATTAAATCTCCTTGCCTGCGATGGAGCCTGACAACTGAATTATACCTTGCTCAAAATAATAATGGGTATCAGCTAATAAATACGGTTTAACACACACAAAACTCTGCAGCCAAAATCACACCACAAAATAGGAGTTTGACTTATAGGCTCAGCAGTGTTTCATTAAACATCTGTATTATAATTCACTGGTTTTCCAACTGATGTAATAACTTAATTGATGAGAACAAAGACAAGCTTATTTATTCACCCAATTGCTTGCTTCTTGAGTAACATTTTTCCTGGGTGTTATTGTGGAAATAAATATGCACTATTCTTTTTATAGAAGTCTAATTTAGTTCCTTTTTCCCCCTATTGAGAAGTCAGCCTCCCCAATCTATAGCTGACAATTTCTTGCTGCTTTGCAACAGAAGCATTTTGATAGGGTGGGCTGTGGTTTTGCCCGGGTGTCCAGATATGCAAGTGGAGGTGATGCTTCCAACCTCTGGCGGTGTAGGATCTGTCTACTGTCTTTTTCAGAAGGTGAGAAGCAGTCTCATTGAGCACGCGTGCGCGTGCGCACACACACACACACGCATCCCTCCAATGCCTTCAATGAACTCCCCCAATGATGAGTTGAATCTCTAAGCTCATATGAATGATATGGGTACTCTCACCTCTAGCTTGTTTCTCCCCACACAGCGGCACCAGCGACAAGTGCATTTAGTGACAAAATCATGCCCAGCATTTTTTTTTTTTTAATATAAATTGTGTGTTGGCTGGAGAAAGAAGCAAAAGATGGTTCAATTTCATCATCTTTTTAGCTTGTGTTGTGTATCTTTGAGTGCGATCTGTTCTATAAATATCCAAAGACTATAATCTCGTTTCTCTTTTCTGTAAGGTAGGGATTTTATCATAGCTTTTCTTCTATCGGCATGTCAGGACTCGCCTCTTGAACTGCTCACACAGGTCCCATGGTATTGTGGTTGCCATAAATGGTGATCTCTGTAAGGAGAGACACTTTCCATGAGAACTTACTATGTTTCTGGAAATGCTCTAGGTCTTGAGGGCACTCAGGTACACAAAAGAGATGAAAAGAATCAAATGGGAGCATAGATGGTGCACAATGCAATACTTGGCATTGCCAAGCGTCAGAAAAGAGAATGCAGCAAGCAGAGAGACGTTTTGTACTTGCTCTTCTCTTCGTAGGCACTAATTGGTTGAATCTGTGCCCACATGATAACGTTGACTTCAGATTCTTGGGTGGTCTCTACTCTTCCTTCATGAAACGGCTCAAGAAGAAGTGATCCTTCCAAAATTCCCCTGAACACAATATCGTTGCTCGGCTTTGGCTTCATCAAATGGACCCTGGCCATGTACATCCATGGCTCACAGTAGAGATCTTGGATAGAGGGCCGACTCTCTCTCTCTCTCTCTCTGGGGTTTTTGTCTTCTGAAGCAATCAGTATGGAAGTGGACAGTTTTCCTACTATCCACATCTCTAGCTTCTTACACAAACCCTACTTCCATATTTCTAAGTATCTATGAGACATTGATGTAGATACTAAATTGCTGATTTAAAATAATTGTCTATGCTGATCGAATGTCACCTTCCCCCCAAAAGATTCCAACAAATTCTAGCATCCTCCCTGGCTTCTCTCCTGATTTGATGCATCCAACATCCCTCTCACAACCCCTCATTCCTCCAGTTATGGAGAAGAGTTAAGCTGAAGTCAGTTAAGACAAAGAGCAAGTCACATGTCTTTGCTTCTTCACACCATTCTCCCTCCCAGTCTAGTTGCCATTCTGTTCATGAACTCACCCCCTTTCTTTCTATCCCCTCTGAATCTCAGTTGACCAAGACCTTATTATTTCAACCCACACTTAAAAAGCATGTTTGACTATAGCATTTTCTCTCTTAAATTCAGTTTCCATGCCACCCCCTATAATTTACTATCAGTAAAACTCTCTCCGACTTCAGAACTTCTAAGAACTATGGAGAAACATGGGCCCAGTGTTCCCAAAACTTCTGATTTTTTTTTGTAGTTCAGCAATAAAAATGTATATGCAAAATTGTATGATTTTTAAATGTTGACAAGTTATTTTAAGCTATTTTAAACCTTATGCAAACCAAACAAAAATTCTGCCAGACCCCTGGTGAGGAATGTTTGCTCTCGGTCTGTTCGAGGGCTAATGTTCTCAGACTTGCTTGAGATTGACCACACTCTCTAGTGTCCATTTCAGTTCTTCAAGGAAAACCTTTCCTAAGCCCGTCCATCCCTCTGAAGCCATTTAACTTGAGATCAGGTCTCTGTAGTACTCCTTAGGAAGAGTTAAGAACTCGACTTTCGAAATCTGGAGGACCTAGATGTGGCCTTGACTTGGCCATTTCCATGTGCTCTTGGGTAGGTCACCGTTGTCCCACGAAGCTTCAGTTTCTGTGTTGGTCACTGCACCAGCATGGTGTCTCATAACATGTGCCTCATCTCATAAAGTTCTGCAAGAACAGAGTGTGGTAACTCCACGTAAATTTACAAAGAAAGTGGGCATTCATTAATTACTAGCTACTCTTAGTGTAATTATTGATGTTGTATTCGCCACTGCAGATATATAATAACTATTTACTCTTTGGGTAATAAATTCACTGTTGAAATTTTATGTGATAACCAAAGAATTCTCGAGCAAACAGTTGCAATCTACTAAACAACGATGTAGAAACTAACACTTTACAAAGTAATGCTTCTGGTCTCCTAGAGAGCAAAAACATGGTCAACTTTTGCAATCCAGAGAAAAAGGACGTCTAGGAAATGATCAATCTTTATTTTATAAACAAGAATTTCAAACTCACTCAAAGTAGAACAGTGTTGCAAAACTCTTGAACCTCTCACTCAGCGTCAACAATCTTCAATTCTTACTCCAGCTTGTTTTACCCAAATAGCTGCCCCCACCCCCGGATCATTTTGAAGAAAATCCCGACCATATTGCAGTTTCATCAGTCATAGCTGAGTATATAGCTCTAAAAGGAAAGGACTTGTTTAAAAATTACCATGATCACACCAAGGCAGTTAATAATTCATTAATATTATCAAATACCGTCTGTGCTCAATTTAATTTTAGAATTTGTTTGATTCAGGATTTAAATATAGTCAACACATTGCAGTGGGCTGACTTGTCTCTTTGAAGCTGCAGTTTTCTCCATCTCTTTTTCCCTTTTTGAAATTTATTGGTTAATTTTTCCTGCAGTTTTCCCCTGTAGACCTTCTAAGTCTGGATTTCCCTAAGTTTGTCAGCATAGTGTCACATAGCATGTGCCTCCATCCATTGTATTCTTGTAAGTTGAGAGATACGGGAAGGACTCTTTTAGTAGTATTGGTTGACCCATCAAAAGACACAAATTGTACAGCTGCACCTGCATTTTTCTGATGGAACAGCTCTTGATGATCATTGTTTAATTTCCGCTTTTGTTTTTGCAAAATGACAACATTCTAATTCAGATGAACCTTTAAATGTAAGACCCAACAAAATATTGTTTTTGCACTGATGTCTAAAAACAGCCCACATTCTTGGACATTAGACCTGTCCAGCGCAAATCCATCCTCTCACTCATAGATGCAGAGCTGTGCTCGTACTAAGGGTGGATCTGCAGAAGATGCTGTTTCTACTTTGGAACTATACCAATCAAAGGAACAGAGAAGGGTCAATGGGGAAAAAGATGTAAGAGCAAGTAATTATAATCAAAATTACTTAAGGGCGCAAAGAAGTACGGAAGTACAGAAGAAATGGCTAAGGGCACCTGTGGGAGTCGACAGTGTTCTCAGAGGAGGGCTTAAAGAGCTGGGTCAGGAAGGGCACATGAAAGTTCACTGAAGGAAGAGATAATAACAACAACTCCAGCAGTACTAATGTTTAATGCTTGCAAATACTGTTCTAAGCATTTTGCGAAATTGAATCCTTGATACAGCCCCATAATCTAACAAATGTATGGGGACAGAGGGGTTAAGCTCCAAGCTTAAGGTCGCGTAGCTAACAAGAGTCAAACATTCGTGGAAGCAGCATGGTACCGTGTGCACATGAGTCTCTTGGGGGAAGCCTTGTTATTTCAGGTCAACACTTCAGAAGCTGCCCAGTCAAGACTGGGGCCATCAGGGCCGAAATGCTGCTGTCAATTTTACCTTGATAACCACAGTCCTATGAAATGACATCTGCGATGACCAAGAAATAAAAAGTGACATTGGCAAGGGAGGACTCTAGTTTATCAGCAAGGGCGTAGATGTTGCCAAAACCTCACACTGGAAACAACTGGACTGTACCTGGTAAGATTTCAGTCGCATGACTGGTAATCTGTTGATGTACTATAAATGACCAACTGACATAATAAACTGAATACAGCTTCATGGATGTGTTTAAACATTAGCTTTATTAACATGCCTCTATTTGCTTAGTTCCTCGTTTAACTTTGTTGTAGTGATGGGAGAAATGTATGTGCACTCTTGTTTAAGGTGTGAGTTCTGAGAACGGAGATTTCAGATTATTTCACTCCACACATGCACCTCAGGCGAGAGTGTGAAATGAGCATGTAAGAAGTTAGGCGGCAACTCAGTCATGAGATCATGGAAAGGGAAGGTCATTTTGTCCAGTTTTCTGCCTCCAGACAACATCAATTGCCTAATTTTACTCGGGTTATAGAGCTGCACTCATTAATCAAGAAAACACATATTATATTTCTGTTGCCGTGAACCCTGGGAAAAGAGTGTGTTCACCTAAATTTGCACTTAACCAAGTCAAAAATTTTAGAGAAATATGTGACAACATTTGATGAACTTCAGGGAGGCAGCGATAAGCTCCTTTTTCCCTACGGATATTCTTCTCATTTTTCAATTTAGGTATTAAAGTTATCTGTGCACTTAAAAAAATCAGACTTCGAAGTCTTAAAGGCGAAAAGAGCTTTTTTTTTTTTTTTCTTTTTTTTTCCTTCGGTAGTTGGACCTGCTAAGCATATCTGCAAAATGGAAAAGACTGACAATGAAATCACCCCAAACACCCATCTATATCATTACAAGCTTTAATCATACAAAGTTGCATTCATGGTTAAGAAAAAAAAGTATCATTTCATTGTTCAGGGTTTTTTTCTTGAGTTTTGTTCGCTGATTATAATTATGATGTGTGAAGTAATGAGCCCATACATGATGGACAAGACAGAAAGATGATTTATTGTTTGGAGAGCTGGATGCAAGAAAAAATATGCAGACAACAGAGAATTAGGTCTCAGGATGTAATTTATTAGACAAGATGGGATCAAGGTCTTTTGCCTCGACAAGGTGCAGTTGCTTTCTGAATTATCTAGGTTGATTCAGTTATTTTGAGGCTAAAAAGTCTATGTAAAAAGATGGATGCTCATTCCACTCACATTAAGTGACACAGGCTACTTGAGAATTTGTATATTAAAAAAAGGACTGCATAGAGATTTGGGGAATGATGAGGATCAGGAAGTAGATTAGAGAAGAGCTAAACTATCTCAGCATATTGGGAATTAGTAGGGTGGCTGGCCATCATGATTGCTTTGTATTTTGATGTCATTTGCTTCATTTCCATATAGACAGTGGAATGCAGTTCACGTGATGCTCATCTCTTCCCATTATTATCTGGCACTCATTTTCCTTTATAGGTGAATGCCTGTGGTTGAATCGGAGAACATGACTGGGAATAATGAATATAACTCAAAGACCAGGAGGTATGCCTTTCTGCTCCCGTCTCCCTTCACCTATCATGTAAAGCATTTTGTCCTTTTCACCTACAGCACTGTATGGATTGAAAATATTCAAGAAGACTCCTATTCATGTTGTGAAAATAAGAGGAAGCAGAGGCATTCAAATCCCTAATGAAGTAGCCTTGACACACCCTTTGTCACATGCCTGTGACTTCAGTGAGCTGGCATTCTCTTCACCGGTCATCTGTCTTTGCTGACCTCCATCCCATAAGAAATTCATCTCGAAGACTTCAAAGCCCTTATACCAAAACACAGCACAGGACACTCTTCCCTCCATGTTCATTGCCACCGTCAGCAGTTAACCTTCCACCTGATCTCTGCGCACTCGCCTTGCCGAGCTAAGCGCTCTGTGCTGCATAGCAGGAGAGCTATCACGTGTTAAGCAGGTCAGATGCAAACTCTATCACATCTGTCCCTTCTCAGGATGCTCTAAGTCTCCCTCCCTCCCTCCTTCCTTCCTGCCTCCCTTTTTTTAAAGGAAAGGTGCAGGCAGGAATCAAGTCAAGTGGGCAGCAGGCAGGAAAAGAGAGGAGGAAGAAGAATTTATTTTATTTTTATTTATTTGTTCATCTTGGTTGCCCGCCACCAACCTCCCCACCCCTGGGCTTGAAGCCTAGTCCTTGGGATGTATGTGAACTACACCCTGTAGGAGCAGTGAACTAATCCACTCTTCCACCAAGGCATGACATTTTACTCACTTCAATATGAGTAAAATCCAGATACTTTTCTGTGGCCTCCAAGACCCGGAAAGCCGTAGTCTCTTTCTATCTTGCCTATAACCCCCATCCTGCTCTCTCTGCTGTGGACACACTGGCTTGTTTCCAACACCAAGTTTCTTTTAGCCTTAGGGATTTCAGATCCTGGACACTTGGTTTAGGAGAGTTTTCTCACATGTGCCTTCATTTACTGACCAATGACTGTTAACATCTCCCCCCCTGTGATTACTCCCTCTAGCTCATCCCCATTCTGATGAATCGGCTGTTAGGGCATGGCTGTGGCTTTCTGAAAGCATAGCGTTTGGTTGTCCCCTACATTCCTTGTTATATCATTGGTAAGGACTCATCTGTGTACTCTAAGAAGGAAAGCACACATCTAAGTGATTATGGAAAGTCATCCTTGTTGGCTAAGTCTGAGACACTGTGGGATTCTGGAAAGGGTCTTGGCCCATTCAGACTTGAATTTTAATTTAGACTCTTGTCACTTGGTTGCCACATGCTCGCTTGTTTAAACTCTCTGCGGCAGAGGAAAAATGGTCCCCACCTCTCTCATTAAGAGACAGAATCTCTTTCCACGTCCAGATTAACTCTGGCCTTGACCATGTGGTTTGTCTTGGTCCATGCACCTAAGCTGAGGTTTGATAAGCCCTAGCCCATTGGTACCTGTCTTGTAGGCACACTTCCCTGAGACCACAGGCTCAAAGCAAGCAAGCTGGCGTGCATGAGTGAACACAGGGAAGAAAAGAAGGTGCTCCAGCGGCTGGCCAGCAGCATCTGCTGGACAGAGGAGTGAGGTCATTTTGAATATCACAGCACATCTCCCCATCTAGTTGAATGCAGTTCTGTTAATGAGCCCAAATAAAACCACCAGAGCAATTGGAACCAATCCACCGAATAGTGCAAAGATCATGTTGTTTTTTAAGCCACTGTGCATTGCGGGTAGTTTGTTGTTTGGGATTCTCGGGAGACCTACTGAGATCATACAGTAAATGTTACTTGCATTTCAGTTTCCAATAGTAACTCAATCCTTCCTCCTTCCCTCTCTTTCTCCTTCCTGTGAACTTGGCTGCTGAAATTTTCTTAAGAATCTGAGTGCCTTCTGCTCTGAAATGGCCGTGTGGATTAGTGGTATTTGCAAGACAAGTCCTCATGCATGGAGAGTTGGGACTTCCACTCAATTATGTGCATCCCATGACCATCTCTTAGGGTGATTAAGATAGAGAGTTGAAGCAGGTTGAAAATACATGTACCATAAAATAACGATGGTCATTTAGTAAGCACCCACATTGTGTCTGGAACCATTCTAACATTGTGTGCGTGTGCGTGTGCGTGTGCGTGTGTGTGTGTGTGTGTTGCCCTGTTTATGTTTGGCATTAACTGCATTTTGCAGAGGAGATCAGTGATTTGTTCATGGTCTCACAGCTAGTCATGGGCAAAGCTGGGATCCAGAGCCATGTCTGCCTGATGGCAGATCCACTGCAAAAGTCAGCCTGCGATCAGGGTTAGAATCCCAGTGTGGGAATGTGACAACCTCTCCGGCACAGGGGTGGGTTGACTGGGAAGACAGTTCAATGGTGCAGATGGTATTTGCCTCAGAGCCAAAAGCATTCAATTGTGAGCCTGATGAAAGTTCAAATACGGGCAGCTTAGGCCAGATTGTCGGATACGTCAAGTCTCTCTAGAGGAGGAAGGAATTAAGGAGCCTGTACTAGAAGGACCTGTACTAGATGGTCCATCTGGGAGTTTAAACTCTGTGCTTAGCATGTTATCTGCCCCTTTATTTCATCCTCAGCAACTCCGTGAAGCAGGATGGATTGTAATTCCAGTTCCAGATGAGGATGTCAAGACTGACAAGATCAAGTTACTTGCCCCATTTCACCCAACTTTTGGCCTAAGACCACAGTATAATATTACCCTGGTGAGTGCTGGCTGCCTCCAGAACTTAAGTGACATTTAGAAAATTAGAGCAGCGCTGGGCAGAGGAATGAGCTGTAGGTACGTGCACATACTGTTTATCGATACATGTTTGTGGATATGTGTATAAGATTAGAAATCAGCAAAGAAGACTGGAGAAATCACAATAGTTTAGGCCCATTTTGGAAGCAGATAATAAAATAGAAGTTTAGATTTCTATGGCGGTAGCTGGAGTATGTGAAGAAACTCACAGCGAGTATCAGGTGTTGTGGTCTAAGCAATATTCATTTCCTCTTCTTTGGAAAAGAACGCTATGCCTGGCCTCTTGAGAGCCATGTTTCCTTCATTCTTAGAGTCTGTGGCTTGGTTGAGACTGAGGGGTGACTCATGATTGGTCAAGCTGAGTCCTGCATTCTCTAGGACAGAGTTATTCATTGACAGAAAGGCCCATCACCCCTCAGAGCAAATTGTAGAAGATCCTTTTTGTTGGAATCAAACAGATGAGAGCTGGACAGACCAGCAGCCACGTTGATATCATATGGAGACTGGGATTGAAGTCAACTTGGAGAAGTTTCCTGCTGAGAGATGCTAAGTATTATATTTTGAGGACATTTCTCCAGCTGGAGGAACGAGCCAGAACCAAACTAATTCTGATGGTGGGCTTTCCAGTTTACATAAGCCAATAAGGGTCCATTAACCATTAGGCCAATTTGGTGGAAAGGTTTCTGTTTTTTGGCCACAAGGGGGGAAAAATCGTAAATCAAGATTTAAGTCTTAATTGAATATCTTTTCCTAAATAAATTTTGAAAAGTGAATGAATTTTTAAAATAAATACCCTGAAATGTGTACTTAAAATTCAACTCAAAGAAGCTGAGTCTAAGACATAGCCTGTAGAATGCAAAATCACTGGCTTTGAAGCCAGTAGACCTGACTTCGTGCCGGCCCTGAATCCTCTACTCACTGCACACACCTTTGTTGCGTCTCTGGGTGCTATGAACTCATTCCACTTAAGCACACGATGTGGAGAAAATCTGAAATACTTTGCCATGTGATTTGGGAAAATGACTTCACCTCTCTAAGTGACACTTTATCCATCTGTAAAATGGTAACAATTGTAATCATCTCATCATCAGTGAATAAAAGAATGATATTTGAGTCATACTTGCCTTTCAGAAGCATAGGACCATTTGGAGAAATGTATCTACCTTGAAGGGGAACAAATGAGGAAAAAAGGACACATGCATCCAGTATTGAAACAACTTCCTGTCTGCAAGGGCTTAGCTCTGATGAACTCTGAAAGTCATCTCCAAATGTGCAGTTTGGGTTAGGATACCGAAAATGCTGCTGTTCTAACGGATCCATAATTACAATGCTTAATGAAAGCAGTAGCTGGTCTCTCTCATGGAGTATTCTAGAAGGCCATCCAAGGTCAGTGTGGCAACTCAAAGTTAGCAGAGAAGAGATTCTTTTTTTAAGTCTTGTTGTCCTGCCACCTCTAGGGTGAAGTCCTCATTTATACAGTCTTGAACACAACCTCCTGGTCAGCGTGACGATGGCCATGTCTGCACTCCTATCCTCAGGGAGAAAGGAAGGGAGAAACAAAAGGGAAGCCACCTTTCCTGTTATGGACATGACATGGGATTTGGGAACGTCCACTTCTGTGCCTGCCTCATGGCGCACATCTCTGTCATGGGGTTGCACTGACGTGTAGGGACGCTGGGGAATATCGGCCTCAGCTGGGTGACTTTGTGGTGAATAAAATCTAGTCACTCTTGTAGAAGGAAGGAATAGAGAGTGGGGGCACCCATCCTAACAGACTACCCATTAGCCCCAAAAATGTTCTCGTGCCAGGATTCGGCCAATCCTTGGGCAGCCAAATGGGCTCGTTTCCATCTGGCCTTGCCGTAAATCCTTTTTCCTTTTCAGAGAGCATTTCAAGAACATGGAGCTGGAGAACCAAGGCCGTTGGTGTCTCCTGGGTGAACTCGTGCGTGTGTGTGTGTGTCCGAAGTCATTCTTTAGTGGAAGGCTACCTCTTTGCAAAAAATCATCCCACTTATACTTTTTATTAGCTTCTGCCTTATTTCATAATTTTTTAAAGGAAACTCTTCTCTCATGCAGGAAAATCTAATTATGCAGTGACAGCAGTTGGCTGACTCGGGCACAACACAACATGTCAATTTTCAGTTGCTTACACGGTCTCACAGAAACTGTTAGAAATTGTTTTGAAATCTGGCATACATTTCAGTCATGTTAATTCCTGCAACTGTGCCAAACTTGATGAAATTTGGCTCCTCCATCCTCCAGGGAAGGTGGGGGATTGGAAAAGGCTAGATTTTTTTTTTTCTTCCTGGCAATGACATCATCTCCTCATCCTCCCCTTACAATGAGCAGTGTCCTCAAATAAGCCAAGAAGTGATAGAACTTTCTATTTACAAGACTGTGTGACAAAATGACAGCAAGAGACTGGAGCTGTGCTGTAAAACAATTGAAGAAATACAGATGGCATCATGTGTTGTTTTTTTTTATCTTCCAACAGATTTGTGCCAGATGTGTGAATATTGATAATTTCTCTGGGGCCCAACTCAAGGCACAATATAGATTTCTGTTTGATGGGGGAATGAGCGGATGAGAATACATCCCAATGATGGTATTTACAGGAAATGTTTTTGCCTCTTCTTCCAAATCTGTCAAAGCAGAACCAGAAATCCCAAATTTCCAAATGAGCCTCTGAGTCACCCTTTGTTCTGGACCCAAGTTTTATCTCCCCAGTAATTGACAGGCTGGAAAATTCATTTGTGAAAGCATGTGGGAGAATTCTGAAAGTGGAGTCTCTCAACTAGCTGAACCTGTCATTGTGAATCAGTTTAGAGCATGAGTGGTAGTGAAGTCCTAGGAAAACAGCTTAGAAAGATATCCATTTTATCATAATGTAAACATCGTAATAAAATATTTTAATCAAGTAAAAATTTTCAGCATCTGGAGGAGGAAAACTTAAAAGAACCTCTTTTCCAAATGTTTCTCGGTTTTTGTTTTCTTCTTTCTAGTACTCTGCCAGGCCTGAACCCATTTTAAAATATTCTGGGAACCAGAAGATTTCAATAAAGTTCAATTGCTGGATGCAACTTTGATTTTTTAATATCAGAGAGAATAATTGAAAAGATTTTAAAAGAAATAGGAATATTTTTTCTTCCAGAAAGATTCAACTTTGATCCAATCGTTAAGCAAGTCGATTTCAAAATCAGCATAAAGATGCTTTTTTGCATTTATACCTCAGATCATCTGTGAAGTATTTCAAATAACTTCAAATAGGGAAAAACCTACCATAATGCGGAAAAAAGTAGAGAAATAAAGAAGGCAAAGGAAAAGACAGAGTAAACTGATAATTAGAAAACAATAAACGCAAATGGCTCAAGACTTTGAGAATACTCATTTGCTGTAGTTGAAATTTAAATTTGCTTTTGAGCTTCCTTGTGATCACAGCAAAAATGGCAGCATGGTTACTTCTATAACATTTTTTTTATTAGAAACAACTGCATCTGTTCCTTAGGGGAGAAAAATCTAATTCTAATAGTAGGTTGGGATGTTAGTCCTCAACTGAGGGTAATATTGTGCCCTGCAAACTCTTGACCATGTCTGGAAACAGTGGGGAAGATGCAACTGACATCTAGTTGAGGTGGAGGCCAGGGATGGTGCCACATACTTTCCAATGTACAAAATGACCTCGACGACAAAGAGTCTTCTGGCCCCAAATGTCAATAGGTCAAGACTGAGACTCCTTGGGTTGTAAGAGTTTTCGTGTGAATGCTGATAATGTTCTCCAGGAGAGTCAGTCCCACAGCACATGTTGCTGGAACAAGGAGGATCTGAGTTTAAATCTATGTTCTACCACTTACCAGTTGAGAAACAAGTTTGGTTAACCTCTCCAGCTCTCCGTGCCCTGGAGATAATTGCATCAGTCTTACAGGGTTGTTCTAAGGAGTTGCAAGAATAATGTTAATAGAACACACAGCACAGTATCTGACACATTGATAAAACTCAACAAATATAAACAATTAAAATAGTCTCACAGGCAAAAAGGGTAGCAGTAAGAAACTTGCTTGCTAGAGGTGGTGTTGGCTTAGAAGGGATGAAGCTTTCTTGTGAGTTGTTTAATCTATTGATAGATTTAAGATAGCGTAGAAATATGGGTGAAATGTATATAGTGATCTGCCATAAACAGCAACAACTTGACAGTACTGGACTGAACTTTCTGGTAGGAATTCACAACATTGTTATTTGGAAGTATCAATGGAGAAATTTACTGAATTCTCTAGAAATCTGATAAGTGGGTGGTAGAATGACATGTTTAATACCTATCTGTGTGATGCCTTTACCAGGTGCCAAGGTATTCCCACCGACAGTCAACTCAAAATCTCATTTCAGCAACACAATGTCAAGCCAGGTTCTACTTTTTGGAAATCATATTCAGGAGCTCCTATCAGAATGTAGAATATCTCTTTTTGAAACAACAAAGAAATCTGGAACTGCAAAGTAGAGAAAAAAACCCATTACTTTTACCACTATTTTAACTTACAGTAGGTTAGTCTATTAGTTGGTGTTTGCTAGCTGCCAAGATCAATTCAAAATTTCTGTGGTTTAGTGTGCATTTTCACACATGCACAGGCCAGTTTTAGTATTTATGACTCCATCATTCATAGCCTCAGAGTTTGCAGTTCCTAGTAAGAAGAAAAGACAGTAGAGAAGACATATGGGCTCCATAAACCGCCTCTCTCAATACGACTTTCGTCATATCCGCTCGCCTTTCATCAGCTAGAACGTATCATCCGGTCAATTCTGGATGCAAGGCTAGGAGATAGAGGCCAACCCCACTGCATGGAAGGGACATTGCATTTTAGTGGACATACACCCTCTGCCACCTCCCCCAGATACTAATGTGGTTTTGTTAATCAACTCCTGCTTGGGAAAGCATTTCCATTTTGAAAGCAAAGATAAAATATCCATGGTAGAAACCATCCATAACATCGAGTCCAGCCCTTTTCTTTTCAGCAGTAGGAAAAATGTAAAAAGTGGACATGTGACAAGTTTGATAGACTGGCAAAATTCTAAAAAGGCCATTATTCAAATATTTATGGATCGTTTTAGCTAATGGATTCAAATTTATAATGCTGCACTTGTCAACAAGATAATTTTGCAAAAACATTAAAGGCTGAGCAGTTCGGTCCCTTCTAACCCTGAGGCCTCTCTTCTTCAGCAAATGAGCAGCTGTTCTCAATGAAAATGGAACGTCGGTGTTCACTGTGTACTTGTGAGACGCGCGGCACGTCGTGCGGCTGTCGCTGAGCTGTGCTTTGGACGGGGAGCTGACATGTTTGAGGTGTCCAGGACTAGATGAAGGCATCCATTTTCTCTGAAAAAGAAAGAAAGGCACAGTGGTGTGGCCACAAATGTCCTGAATAGTAGATAGGCTATTACCATCACATTTGAGGAGTAAGCCATTATTCATGATGCTAGGCCATGCCTTTCATTCCCCAGGGCATCTAGGTCGATAGTAAAGAGTATCTGACATGATTTTTGGTATTCATGTGTTCTCACATTACACTGGGTGTATTTTCGGGTAATAATATTTTGGATAATAATGGTCATGAAGCAACTAGACTTGAAGCAAATAGACTTGAATCAGATGGTAGAAAAATGGAGCTTGTAGACAGGTTCTGTAACTCAGTACCTATGTTTGGGAATATTTTACATTTGATTAGATGTATTTGAGTCAACGGTACTAGATAAAGTAATCTTGGAGAGCGTAGTGTGAGATGCAAGAATTTCAAAGGCGAAGAGACTCGTGATATGCTAAACCTCAGTGGCGTGAGAAGAGTTTGTTCAGTAAGCACAGAATAAATTTGGGAATAAAAATTTTGTGTGTTAGAGGGTCTTGGGTTATGAGAAACATTCTGAGGCTCAAGTTAGAGAGCTTCTAAGATGCAGTGTCTGCCTGTCTTGTTTTCATTGGGAGACTCACCAACAAAAACAATCCAAGGACATCCTGCAGCCTGGCCAGTCCTGCCTGCCAAACTTTTCAGAAAAAAAAAACAAAACAGCTTTGGAACCCAGTTTCTGAGGTTTCACCTGCTCTGGTACTTTCCGTCAGCAGACTTGGGTTACTAGAGAAGGTGGTTGCAATTCCTGTTCATTGTACCCGAGGAGAACAAGAGACTGAGTGTCGCGGTGAAGAGCTCTCGTCTCCGACTTGAGGGACCTGCCTGCTTCCTTACTCTACCTCTGATGGGTGATAAGACCATGGACAAGTCATTTCACCCCCTTGAACCATCAGTTATAACATCTGCTTATTTTTAAAACAACTACACCTTTTTTCTCCCTGAAGAATACAAAAGACAAAATGAATCTCGTTTAGTGACACTGTAGTGAAAAACCCAATGTCCAACAAAAGGAAAGGATGAAGTAGTTAGGGTAAAAGATCCAATGGGATATTTTGCAGCCATTACATTTCATTTGCAAGGAGTTGTAGCAATCTTGAGAAATGTTGAAAATTTCATTATTCCATAAGGCAAAAAGATTAAAATAAAGAATTGTGCAGGCAGCCTAAATAGAATTACATGCAAAGGTGACACAGAGAAGATTCTGAGAGATTTCTGCTTCACAGAGAAGATTTAAGGGTTGTCTGAAATCCTGCTGCCCCACTTTAATACAGCCGTGCTGGGAAACGATATCTTCAAACACATAGCTAAGCTTGAAAACAAGAAGGGGAGCTCTCCAGGATTCTCAAGGAAAGCATCTATTCAATGCTAGACATGGACAGGAGTTGTAATGGAACATCTCATGGGTACAGGAAAGCCTCTTATGGGGTTTTGGTGATGAGATGAGGCCTCAGGTTGTGTGGTGGGAAAGAGTGGAAATGAGTTTCGAAACCACCAGTCAGGGAAAGGATAAGACACTCCATCTTCCAAGTCCACTTTGTGGAAATATTATGTGCCCAGTGTCATGGGTGGATAGTCAACCCTGAGAAATCTGAATCTTAATCTGGAATCCTGCCAGGACACATGGTCTGTGGTCACACCATCTATTGATAAGAGACAGGGAAATCAGGAATTAACATAAACTGGTCTGAACTGGTAAAAACCTATAAAGGCACACAGAAACCCACCACAAGGAGACATACGTGAACTCTGAAGTGAGTTCAGAATCAGAAATGACAACCCCACACATAGAAATCAACCCCCAGGAAGGACCAACACACAGAAATGATAGAATTTGTGTGTGTTCAATCTGAAAGAGATCCTAAGTAAGATATTAAAAGTCAAAATGGTGAGACCACATGTGGGATTTATCATAAAAGCTTGTATGAAGAAAGAATTCATCCAGCTGAAAAGAAAAATAAGACAGAAATTCTTGAAAGTGAATATGCTTATGTAGTCATTGTACTAGCTATCTACGGCTGCAATGAATTACTCCAGAATGGCATGGTTGAAACAAAATGAAAATCTCTGACCTCCTGATTCTGGAGGCAGGAACTCAAATGTAGTTTAGCTGAGAGCTTCTAGCTCACAGCTCCCATGAGGTTATACCAAGATGTGATGGAGCTGGCATGTTGGAGGAATCCCCCCAGGAGGGCTCACTCACAGAAAAGTGGGCTTGTGGAGTTTCCATTCCTCCCCCCCACAAACCGCCTGACGTCCTCACAATATGTCTGCCTTCTGTGGGAAGCTGCCTGCTTCCCCACAGTGACCGTCCAGAGGCGTAAGATGGAAGTCACGATGACTCTGGGCCTTAGCCTCCCTGGGAAGTTATAGACCATCACATCTTCCATTTCATTTATTAGAAGTGAATCACTGAGCCTGCCCTTCATTCAAGACAAGGAAACGTGTTCCACCTTTTGTAGCAGGAAGTGTTTAAACCATTTGCAAACATTTTCAAACCACTACTTTTACTGAAATGCAAAAGATGTTTGTTTGCCATGCAGTATTTTAGGTGAAGAGTTCAAAGTAATTTTTCACTCTTTTCTGTTCTTTCAAAACTTCTTAGCATAAAAATATATTAACCTTTATTATATATATATATATATATATATATATATATTTAATAAGATACACGATTGACTATTTTTTGTTAGGGCCAGGATTATTCACATTTTTGGATATTTTGTACCAGGCAATGTTTTTAGTGCTTTAGGATATTAATTTAATTGCCATCTAACTCTATGAAGTAGGTGCTATTTTTATCCCTATTTTTTAGGGTGAAAATGAAACACCACCAGCACATACATCTGGGAAGGATTCACAATTCTTGTACACTGGGAATCCTGTGCATCTAACTTCTGTCATGCACTGAGGTTTACAAAGCATCTCACACAGTTCAGTGGAATTTCCCACATTCAGTGATGCCACCTCATCCTCCTTGGTGTTTTTATAAGACTGCTTCTTGTCTTCTCCTTTGTGGAGTAGTAAGTGCTCAGGTGCACTATTGGGATGTTATTAATGATCATCACCCCAGTGTGAAAAAGTCTTAGAATTGTCCTAAAGGCGGTTGCGTAAGCTTACCATGTTTGTAAGAGCTCCCTGACTGGGCCCAATCTTTCGGTGATTGAACGTATCGAAATTCACAAAAGGATTTGTAATTATTTGTTTCTCTAAACAGGCAGAATAATTAAAAAGCAACAATGCTGTATTAGACAAGCATTCCCTTTTCCTCTTCTGTGTTGACTACAAAATGAAACACTTATTTTCCTATTCTTTGAGACTAATACTGATGCCACTTGATTGGCATCTAATTCTCACCAGAGAATTAGACAGGAAGAGGAGACAAATCATTTATTCATTCAACACACACGTCCTAAGCACCTACCATGCCAGGCATCATACTAGGTTCTGGATACACAAAGGAAATGACAAATCCTTTCCTCAGAAAACTTAAGTTAGCAAAACATTGATACAGTAATTGTTCACACAGAATAAGTGCATAACCAGGACAGCCTTCCAGAATATTCTAGCTGTTGTGCATCTGAGACTAGAGAGGATGCTAGTTGACCTGTGATTAAGCTGGAGCGCACCAGGCAATTTTTGGAGGCTAATGCTACTCTCTTTTTGATGTTATTTTGTGTTTTAATAAGAATGTCTTCTCTGCATACCTCTTAGTGTAAAGAAGAAACATTTTAATGAGATGCAAAAACTTCATATTTTACTTTTAAGAAGGGAAGTTACAATGTTACACATAATACAATCTCACTGTGCAAATAAAAGGGCCTAGACACGATCACTTAGGAACGTATCCAGATTCATCAAACTGTTTATTTAGGGTAAGAGTCATCTGCCATGATGGCTACATTTTCTTCCTCATAGTTTTTGTGCTTCAAAAAAAGTATTTGTTTTAAATGAGCCATCTCCACTTGACTTACTTTTGAGTAAAGTGTGTTGTTAGGAAGATGCTGGACAAGAGACTCGCGTGTCTCTCTTTTCAAATGAAAGGAGTTGGTGGGAGTTGTGTTCTAAGGATGCTGTGCTGTGTTCATCCAGGATCCCAAGGCAGACAGCAGGGCAGAATCAATGGTCCACTGAACACTGCCCTGAATTATAATGCAAAATATGAGGGAAGCCAATGCAAAAGTGATTCAAAAGGGCACGAAGATGATGGGAGCTGATGGGAGGTGGTTCGATGCCTGACACATTGAAAGACTATTGTGTGAGTTCAGGCACTGGGCATGCCACGGATAGGAGCGCGGATAGAGACCTTGATAAATAAGTAATGGCCATGAGGGTTTGGCCAGTTTTGTAAGTAAGGAGATATTTATGAACTATGTCTGGGCAGGGAGCTCCTCTCTTTCCCTCTCATTACAGCCGAAGGGAAGAAATGCGATCTGGAGAAAAATGCAGACACACGTGGAAACCTGGACGACCTGTTCATTAAAAGTGAATGTAAGAGTTTGTACAAGTTTATATGGAAAAGTTCATTTTTAGTTCACCCTCCAAGAACTGCTGGAGAAAACGCTCCTGAACGGGTGCAGCTGAATGCAGCTTACTCTGAAAAGGGTCCCTTGCGAAGTGATGCTGTGTTGGGCACTGAGCTGAGGGCCACAAGTACCCAGCATCAAATCCGTCTGTCTCAGAATTCCCAGTTGTTTATGAATGACCAAGGGCAGCATGCTTACATCGCAGTGTGTGCATGTTTTGCTTTACGTCATTTTAAATGAAGTCTTGTTGGCAGTCGCCCTGAGGATTAGCACAGGGACAATGACGGGGTATCCCACTCCTGAATACCTGCGTTATCGGAGACATCCTGGCGTGCCATGTGCAGACACACAAGAGAATCTGGCAGTGTGACTACAGACACACGTGTGTGCACGTTTGTGGATGTGGAAGGAGCTCTGCAGCATGATTGAAGGCGACCTTTTGGGTAAAGAGAGCTGACACGGTTTCCCTATCTGTGAAATGCAAGTAGTGATTCCTTTCACGCTTGCTAGGACTAAATAGGATCAGATGCGTATGTAGCTGCTGCCTGGAGTATAGTGAGCATTCAATACATATTATCTATGAATGTAGTTCACTTATGCAGATATGTATGTCACTACAAACAAATGCTAAAGACGATGAAAATAGTCATCAGGTGTGCATTTTGCATTTATTCTACCTGAATTCTAATTCTAAAATGAGCACATCATTTGTCAATACATATATTGCTTTCACTCCCCACATTTCCTTGAACCCATTTGATAGACTGAGAAGAACCCGCCTATTTCCCTGGTACATGATTCCGATTCCATGTGGGGAAGAAAAGGAGTCAGAGAGGGAGATGACTTTGTTTCTTCTGTCTGACAGCCTTTCTTCTTTCCCTTCAGGGTGTGTGTGGGGGGAGAATTTGCCTAAAACAGGTGTGCAAACATCCATCTCTGCCCCAGCCTATCACAGCAGATGCATCTCCATCCCTCTTCCCGGGCGTCTCAGACACTTGTATTTCATGATCAGTTATCAGCAGACAGGTGTCTTAGAAAAGTGCCTTGGCTTAAAATTGTCTGTTCCATCATCCTGTCCCTGGAATGGTACACAAGAAGATGTTGAAGGGACACACACAGTTTTCTTTAAGTAAATTAGGTTTTCTTTGAAAGGTGATCTCAGTCTTCTGCATGACAGGTGTGACTTCCAAAAGACATACAGCCCCAGAGATAAGTGAGTTCATTCAATGACAAATGTGGGTCACCCTCTGAACACCTGCTGGTTCACCTACAGGTGAGATATCCGTGAGCTGAATGAGGAGATCAGGTCCACTGTGCTGGACTCTCCGCCTCCTGCTAAGGATTAGAGGGCATGGCAGTGAGGGGATCAGGGTGACTCTCATCCAGTGAAGGTTTTTAAAGGCAGATGGCTTTCTCTGTAGGATCTCATAGGATCAAATAAGCTCTGAGCTCCTGGAGAGACTTCCCGGCCAAATCAACTTCTAATGATATTCAACTGCAAGATTTCAATCTCCCTGCAATATTGCTTCAGTGTACGCAATTAGATAGACTCATTTCCAGTGCGGATGATCTTATTATGGACAAAGATGTTATGATGGATCTCTGATGTCTCCTTTAGACACTAACTACAAGATTTCTATTAGGATTACATAAAAAAGTGTAGTTACGATCCACAGGTGAATGGGCAAGAGAGCACGAACCCAAGGAATGACAAACATGATTTCTTGAAGGAAAAACAAGGAAATAGAAAGACATTTTTAGAAGAAAGACTTTGACCTAAGACAGAAGGATGCAGGATTAGGCCATGGTGGAGTATATAACTGAGAGGTTACACTGTGCGTTGAGAGACAGGGGTAAGAAGGAAGTGACGTTTAAGCAATGGCCATTACTGCCTGTAAAGAATTAAGAGACAGCGCTCATTGATTACTTGCTAGGTGCTACATCATAGGCTAAGAACCTAATGCTGCATCTCATTGATGATCACAGCACCCGTGACAAGATCAGTGCAAAGCAATGGCACTGAAGGATGCAGACAGTCCGTGTCCCTCACAATGACCGGCCACTGCATCCAGGGCGATGTGCTCATGTCTCTAGACCTCAGTTTTTACTCATGAAAATAGTGACTTCACCTCAAAGATATTCTCAGATTATGTACAATGATGCCTGAAAAGCTCTCGCTTTGACATTTAGGAAGTTCTTAACACAGACTAACCAGAATGGAATCAGGATCAGTTTCACAGATGAGGGCTCTCAGCTGGGGGACTGAGTCACTTATTCACGATGCACAGGCAATAAAGGTCAGAGTGGGGACTTCAGCTCGGATCTGAGTCACATCAAAGCCTCTTCTGTGTAGCCTGATCTCATCAGGGCAACCAGTAGAGAAGGCAGGCGTGATCCATTATGGGTTTCTCTGTCTAGAACTGACCAGCAGGCAGGTGAACCAGTGGGTTGGGGGTCCCGAGAACAGACTGACAGTGAGGCACTGCTCCCAAGTCACTGCTGAAACTTAAAAATAGAAGTGATTCCAACTGGTGGTTTCCTAACAGATTCCATTGTCTTGGATGCCCCAGCCAGATTCACTGGCAGACCCTGATGGGCACACTTCCTTAATGGGTTTCACAAGTTGCGAATACAACCAGCCACACCTCCTTCAATTAGTTCTGGCTAATTACTCAGGGTCCCATAAATCCAATGTAAAAGAAGTTGCTTTATTGTCCTTTCTGTTTATATTGTGGTTGTGCTTTTTAGAGTATTGTGTTCCCACCTCACACATACCAGAAGTTTTGGTGGGTCCCTCTTGTAGCCTTCGTTAACCTCATATCTGCCTCCTCTGCCCACCTGAATTACTCCGGAGTCGCAGGAACTGGGTTCATTTTATGGAGTCACTCTTGCTTCAGAAACGCATTGGAGAGAGAAATCGTGGGCTGGGGGGTCTGGAAACCTGCCTGCAGTCTCAACTGCTGCTTTCTGGGTCTTCCTGTGACTGCACTGTTGAGAATGAGCTCACACAGCCTCTGGGGCTTTTAGCTGCTTAAGCTCTTTGCTTTGATCAGAATGAGATGTTAACCTTAGAATCCCATGTTTCACCCTCTTCGGTTTCACGTGGGACCTCCATGATTTCTGTGAGTGTGCCTGCTGTGTGGGAATGGCAGGATCTGGCATCTCTCCAGTCTTAGGGTCAGGATGTGTCCTGGACAAGTTTCTCCAGCAGACCCTTTGGAACTGCTGTTAATTCTGAATCTCCAGCCAGGACGACCTTTGCTCTCATTGGGTCCTTCTTTGGGATCTGTCAAGAGTTCTTAATCAAGAAACATCAATGAATCGAGTGTCTAATCATAATGAATGGTCTAAGGAAATGGCTCGGGAGGTACATTGTCCCCAAGTTTAATTTGCCACCTATTCTCCTGTAAGCCAGCTCTGATGACAAAGGATGCGGTGAGGGGCAGTCCCAGTAGGTGCTGTTCCGTCCTTCATTTCTCATATTTTCCGAACCCAAAGTCAAGGTCTAGAGTGTCACCAATGGGACTTCATCTTTGACAACTTTGAGCACTGAAAGCTGAACTGCACAGTCACAAGGAAAGGCACTTGCTTGTCAAGTGCGTGTGATCTGAGTCACTGATAGCTTAACCAGAAAGGAATCACTGTGTTCTGCCTTTCTCCCCCAAAGCCGAAGTTCTCCAGGAAAAAGGATTTCACAGCTCGGTGCTGATGAGGCAGAATTAACCTCAGGGTAGGTTATGAAATGCTGACTCAGTGGTTCAAATCACATTTATAGTAACCTTTATTTTCATGCTGCTTTTAATCCAGACACTGAACAAAAAGTGAAAGAAAAAATCCAATTGTATCCAATGGGGGAAATGTGTGGGGTGCATCTGCAGAGAATAAAGGGAGAGGAGTTAGAGTGACCAGACCTTTGTGAGATGGGACAGTGAAGCTGAAAATAGAGGAGGTACCTGTCAGACCAGTGGGGCTCAGCCCAGGGTGACTGTCCTCAGTTGGACCCTCTGTAATGCCTCGAAAAATTTTTGGTTCTCACATTCAGGGACTACGGGTGGCTGCTTCTGCCATCTCACGAGTAGAGCACAGAGAGGCTGCTAAAATCCCTCTGATGTACAGACCTGAGCCCACAATGGAGAGTAATCCTGCCCTCAACCCTGTCTTGTTTTGATTGCAAACATTTGCGAGGAAGGAGTGGAATCTGGAAACTTGGCTGCTGTGGTGGCACCAGGAAGACTTCCCTCGACACCACTGAGACCCGGAGCCACATCCAGCCACGAGGCAAGACTATATTGCTTTAGCCAAGGAACAGAGAGAGAAATATCTTCAGAAACAGTGCACTTTGCTCAAACGGATAATCTAGGGGTTGAGCGAGGTGGGGCCACCTGGGAAGGTCTGCATTTGTGTTTGGACAAAGAGCAACATCAAGTTGTGTAAAGAAGAGGCAACACTATCTTCTCGGAGAGTCGCATAGGAAAGGGATGGGCAGAGGTGATCAGGTGTGAGCTCGGGTGCGAGGGCAGGGCTGGTCCACATGGAGAGAGCTGCCACTTCTCAAGTTCTGCGGGTCATGGCCATGAGCAGACAGGGCTCCTGAACAGAGTTTTCAAGAAAAGCCAGCGTTCTGTAATTTTCCATCTTGGCAGACACTTCATTTTCATTATTTTTAACAGTGTGCATGTGAAGAAAAAAAACCTGCAGGTGAAATGTTGACCGGCGAGCTGAAGTTGGCGACATCTGGGTCAGAGACACACTGGGCTGATGAATGTCCTTATCTCTAAAGAGAGATGTTGGGACAGCATGCTCACTCAGGCTCTTTTTCCAAGTCATTGCTACTTTCTATGGTTGCAAAAAGCAGACCCGTCAGCTCAGTCCAGGTTAGAGGTGGTTGGTAGGCCAGATTTTTAAGCTCGGAAATGTCTTGCCTGCCATCTTTGTACCTTTCACTCCTTCTTCTCTGCACCTGCTCAGCAATGGCCAGGACGCCATGGCACCATTGCCAGGATGAGCTTACACAAGATGGAAAGACAAAAATTCTTCTGAATCCCAGTGGGTCTGTGACTTTGCTGAGCAATTTGAATATTATTAAGTGTTTGAATTTCTTCCTGTGTCTTTTTCCCCGCGATGACTGTCTTTCTGTTTCGTTGACAGCCTCTGCAAGACCAAATTGACAGCTCTTTAAAGTCGGCTGACGAAAAGCAGCATTAATTAAGTCATTGCCGGACTGTAATTGTGTTAAGAAGTAAAAATCTAATATGAGAAAAGGTTAGTGAGTCCTCTCTTGTGTCAGATTCTCTACTCCCTATGAATATTAATGTCCTTAATGAAGACAATCTTTTCTCATCAAGCCGTTGTTCTGCATTCAGGTGCCAGATCCCCGTGCCATTGATTTGTTTTTAAAGAACAAATATGTCAGGCGAGAGTGACTGTCCTGTTTCTTATCAACATCATAGAGGATGCTTTTGTATTCCTGGGAAGAGTTTATAGATTTTCATGTGCGTATACAAGCTCCTGCAAAGGGGAAAAGGGAATAATAATATGCAGTCAAGGTAAATGAGTTACAGTAATTTAATATTAGTGTTGTGTTTGATGGCGTTAACTCCTTCTCTGTGTGTGTGAGCAATATTCATATATTAGGGTTACAATCAGAACTTTTAATGATAAAACAGAAATTGTCTCCAGAAAAAGAGAGGCCTGCAGTTTGAGCAGGGAAATGAGCTCCGGAGAGAATCTGACGGAGTAGGTAAAGACGACGGTGGTGGGAAGGGTTCCCAGTTAAACTGGAGGAATCCAGCTGTTGAGAGGAAAAGCATGGGTCATCACCTCCCCTGATAAAAGACGAAATCTCAACTCTCTTCTCCAGAGTTCTTGGCCAACAAGTGGAATAACCTTTTTTTATTTTTGGAAATCACTTGGATTCCTCTGTCTAGTAAATCCAGATTCTTCTGTTCTTGTAAATGAAGTCAGCGCTCTCAATAATTTTGCTGGTGAGAGCTTAATTGTGACTCAATAAATTGATTCATGTACCTCACTGATTAGAACTCGTTAACAGAATTGGGTTGGGCTGGAAGTCATAAGAAAACTCAAAAAAGAAAACGTGATTCAATCAAGAGAGACACAAGTCCAAGCCAGGGTAGTTTTTCTGTGACAGTCAGAAGCCCCATGTCCCCTCCATGTTCCACTCATCTTCTCTAGCATGGTCCCTGTCCTCATGGATCAAGATGGCTGCTGGAACTCCAGACATCACGTTTGCTTTCAGAGCAATAAGCAGGCAAATTCACATCTCCCAAGAAGGGAGGGGGCCAACATGTGCTGTGAGTGCCCACGTGTTAGGCAATATTCCTATATTATTTTATTTAATTTCTGTGTTATTATATGATGCATTACTGTCTATATTTATTTTTCATGCCTATGTAAAGATTTAACACAAATTTCATAGCTTGAGATAGCACAAACTTACTGTCTCACAGTTTCATGGGTCAGGATATACCAGAGCTGTGTTCTCTGCCCAGGGTCTCACCAGGCTGAAATCAGAGGGTGGTGGAAGTTGTGACTCTCATCTGAGTCTCTGGGTCATCTTCCAAGCTCACTGGTTGCCAGCATAGTTCAGCTCCTTGAGATGACATCATTGACACTCCCCCTTGCTTGCAGCATGTCAGCTAGATGCTATTCTCACCTCCTAGAGGTCACCTCTGATTCCTGACCTAGTGATCCCCAAGACAGTTCACAATATGGCAGTTTGTTTTCTTCCAGGCCAGCAAGGACTCATCTCTCTGAAGCTTCTTTCTCTTTTAAAGGCTCCTCTGAGTAGGCAGGTTCACCTAGGATAATTTCCATTTGCATAGCTTCACATCATTCCATCAGCTACCCAATTACAGTGATGCCACCCCATGCTGGTCACAGGCTCCATCCACACTTAAGGGGAGGGGATTCTACAGGATGTAGAACACCAGGGGCTAAGGTCTTGGGGGACGTCTTACAATTCTTCCTGCTACACTTCTTGCAGAAAAATGGAAATTGAGACTTAGAAAAATCAAAAGAACTTCTCCAATATTTAAGTGACATGGTTAAGGATTGTACACCAATCTTTATGATGCCACATCTCATGATTATCTTCCAGATATATTTATAGAACACATTGTCAGTATTACCTTTGCTTTGGCACAATGTCCTTTAATCAAAGAACTATTAGATGGAAAATAGACACTAATTCACTCAAGAAGTGTTTACAGAGAAACATTGCCATGGTAAGCAATAAGAAGGAGAGATGCTGATAGGAGGCAATATGGAACTATATATTTGTCTGGTTATATATAAATATATATAAAAATGTCTGGTTCTCTCCAAAGCTAGATCAGGGTTTGCATTCTGCTTCTCTAGTATATTAGGTATATAACCCTCTGCAAATCACAGAACCTCAGTTTTTTCATCTGTAAAATGGGTTTGCTTAAAGTAGGACCTAGTTCAGGAATCATTGAGCCATATAGCACCGCCCAATCAGTATCTGCCATTATCAGGAAATGTTTGAATCCATACTGTCTGTTTTTGATTGCAAACTTTTGCAATAAGGGGTGGAGTCTGGAAGCTTTGTTGTACTTTCAAGCCTTCCATCAAAAAGCAAGACACATAAAAAAAATTTAATTCTTCATAAGGAGGATGCTGATGGCACATTTCTGCCATGAGGCAGATTTTCCCCATCTTAACACACACGCTTGGGCATTTGGAATAGAGGGAAAAAATTGCACATTTTACTAGTTCTCTCCAAACACAGTGCAGACTGCGAAGCTGTTTCTTCGGAGGGAGAGAATCAAATTGGCTCCAGATTCCTTCTCCGCTGCCAGACCGTGGGAAGTGAGAGAGAATGTCAAAGCTGGCAGTTGACAAACAATGAGATTGTTCCAAAATGCGGAGGCTTGGACTAAGCAATAGCCTTCACAAATGTTTTTCTCAGCTTTTAATGAAGAAAGAGAAGGGGAGAAATATTCTGCAAATCCTACCAAGTATCTGAAAGCACTGGGGTTACAACTTGCAAACATTTCAAGTCTAGGAGGATGGGTTTTTAGTGTGTAGGAGAAGAAAAAGTTCATCTATGCAAGCAATACGTGTAATCAAAGTGCTTCTAAATAGAACGAACAATAAGAATCTAACTTCCCTCTTATACTATTTGCATTTTAGTCTTCCTCAACCATAGCAAAACCACTGCTAAGAGTTGGAAATGTGGCTTTCCTACCGTTTTTGTATTTTTTAAATAAATTGCATGATATTGTAATAAATTATCTTATATTCCCTAAGAAAATGCACATAACAGGCGCACCCTGGTGGCATAGCGGTGAGTCCGCCGTCTCCGGCTGACCGCAACCCACATACATGCGAGGACCCAGGCTCACGTCCTGGGGTTGGGAGAACAACCAAGATGAACAACTAAATATTAAAAAAACAAAATGCTACTTCCTCCTCTTCTCTCTTTCTGCCTTCGTTTGTCTGCACCTTTCTTAAAAAAAAAAAAAGAAATCACATGTAATTGTTGTGTTATTTTTACACACAGCACAAGAATTGCCTTAGTTTCTTTGATTTTATGTAAAGGTATCATAAGGTACATGCCATTCTGCAACCTGGCTTTTCTCTTTTGTTCTGAAGTGGCCCCCAGGTCCATACACAGTGAACCTGCTCACTCCTTATAATCAACGAAAACTCTGCATTTCATTTGTGATTCCCACATTCATAAAAGTGGCTGTTAGCATCATAAACATCTGCAATAAACATCAATTTTGAAAAAAGCTGTCAACCTTGGCCAGCCCGTCATTCTTCATTGTGGTCATATGGTGTCAGGGCATGCATTGTCTCTTAAAGGTTTTCTGTTCCTGTTTCTAATTGTTTCTTTTCCAAAAAGGACATCTGATAGAAGACGCCTTCTTTGCTTTGAATAGTCTGCATTGGCAGCATATCAAGTACTAAGTGCTAAGTACTGGAGCCATCACGTTGAGGAGACGTTCCCCTTCCCTCAAGCAGCTCAGAAAATACATTTTATGGAGGAGACGAATCCAAGGGACTCTGATGGCACAGGGTAGGATACCTGACCTAGATGAGATGGAGAGTTCAAGAAAGCTCTCCGGAGGAGGCATGTCAACTTGATTCAGCTCTTAAGAATCATCCTTCAAAAAGAACCTCTCTTCCTTTCGACTTTGGCAAAGGCAGTCTCTAGAAGACCTTGTGTGACGACTTCCATTCGCCTGGAGTATCGCTCAGGGTGCTAGGGGATCGCATGTAAGACTGTAAACGGAGAGGCCAGAAGAGGAAAAACAGGCAGGCAAGCAACGAGCTGCACAGTAAATTGACCTGGGAGGTGTCTTGGAAATGTGAAAAAATCATGATGTGGATTATGTGTGTATGTGTGTGCGTATGTAAGAAAGAGGAAAACCTGCTGTTCCTACTCAATCTAGCGCCTCTGGGAGCTGGGTTTCTAGGAAGTGGGGACTCAGCGTAACTCAGAGTGTCACTTCGATGGTTTCAAGTCGTTTTCAGTTTGCAGCCCCAGTTTCCTGAGCGAGCTCAAGGGTCCCCTGATTTGTCTACCAGGTTTGGGGACTGTGACCTACGTTTTCTCTGCAAGAAGTGCTTCTTGGACGGTGAGACGGGTGGGGCCTCATGTCGGCCACGGTCAAGTCGTGGTCCTGGCGTGGGAGCAGGAGGTCAGGCTCCCTCCGTGTGAAGTTTCTTTCTGCAGACACACTTGTTCCTGCTTCCACGCCAGTCTGCTCGGCATAGCTCACAAAGACCGCAAGCGCTAAACCGAAATATCTCCTAAATCAGAGAAAAATCAAACATGTATTTTGAAAAGATTACCTGATTCTGAACGTCTCAGTGGATGTCTCATGCTACACTTTCTTAACAAAGAAAAGAAGTTACGTTTTCACAGGAGAAGAAGGAAACACGTTCAGTGTGGTGTTCGTTTGGTTAACCCTAACTGGAGAGCTGGAGTGGAAGGAAGGGTGAACATGGGTCTCTAATTCTAGATTTTTCACCTTTTTTCTTTCAGGCTCTGAAAGCTAAATTCAAAGTAAACTCTCGATCTGTGAGAGGGGTACCGGTGTCAGGAAAGTCGCACATGAAGAGGCAAATGTGCATTCTGTTTCTGAATAAAGCTCTATTATCTGTTAAGCAGGTGCGGGTTTCCATGCCTGAACGCTTGGACACCGATTGGAGCTGTGTGCTGATAGAGGAGCACTAAAATAATGTTTGAATGAGTGCCCACTTACATAAAAAAAATAACACAATCTTCAAGAAGAGCATGGGGATTTTTTTTAATGTAAAGTGAAAACTCGCATTTCTGGAATGATGGAGTCTCTGTATGTTGACCTGTCTCTCCCACTATGCACAACGGAAGACCCTGGACCCCATCTCCCTACAATGAGGCCGAGCCATGGAGAGAAGACAAATCGGGGGGGCACACTGGACCCCAGCCTTCGTGTGTGAGTTCCCTGGGCTGCTGTTTTGACTTAAACATCTCAGGTTTAGAACTGAAGAAGACAGAAACCCAGAAACACCCACAGGGGCACGCAACGAGGGTGCCCCATCAGATAAGACACTTAACTAATAGGCTTTCTAGTAAGAGATGTGGCCCAGCCCCACCAACTCCAGCAAAGTCCACGGCAGGGCTGGTGGTCCCTGCATGAGCTGCAATGAGGGTCTCACACTCTCCATGTTGGCGGGGGTCAGAGGACACCTGAGGAGAGGCAGCACTTTCACCCATGCCCACCAGTAACTGTCTGTCCACCTTCCCCTGGCGTGTCAGTGGGAGTCAGAGCTCTTAAACCACCCAGCAGTGGGGAGCAGTGAAGTTTCATTTCCTCTGTGTTAACAGAGCTGGATTCAGAACCCAGACTTCCATTTGGGCGCAGGAGAGAAGAGGGCACAGAGGGGCAGCGTCTTGGTATGTTGGCATGTCCTGTGCTGGACAGTGTCAGTGAGCTGTGACATTTGACTACAGTGTAGGAAAATGGCTCCACAAGGAAAAACTGGGCAGGGGTGCCTGGGCATCTCTAATTATTTCTCACAGGTGCATGTGAATGCAAATCCACAATAATCTCAACATAGAAGATTTAATTAAAAATATGAAAAATGAATAAAATGAAATCGAAAGTCTTCTGACCTTTGTGGTCTATTTTCCCACTCATTCACAAAGCCATTTATGGGAAGGGGTGGGGAGGGGAGGAAGAATCTTTAAAAGTAAGAAAGGGATTATTTGGAGGCTCCAAAGTTTATCACCCCCACCAAGTGATTAGGGTCAAATAGTGTAGAATTGGGTTTACACAACACATTAGGATTTCTATGAAATTCCCATGCAGTGTAACTTGAGGAATTTGCTCCTGTGAGAAATAATCCATCAGTCACAGGCAAAATTATCCATATGATGGATAACTGGGGTATGTTTGTATTTTTCTTGGCTACTCCTTAAAATCCCCAGAAGCATCATCATCTTTTTTCAAGTTGAAACTGCTAACTAATATTTAACCAGGTTTTAGACTAGCTGGTTTCAACTTGCAGAGTCCCACGTCTTCTTCCGTTGTTCCTGCCCTTACCATCCGGGTCAGTCTCTCTGCGTCGGGCCTGACAGTCACTGTCCCTCCGGGTCACGCCCGGATGGGCTGTGTCTGGGCGCCAGCAAGATGCGAAACCTCCCCAGTGATTCCTGCGCGAGACCAGGATTGGAGAAGGGGACCGGCAATTCTGAGCAGGGGGCACACTGCTCTCACCTGACCTGTCTGGTAGCCCTGCCGCCCCAGGGTTTCCATAGCCCCACCGAGAACCAGCCTCAGAAACCGCCCGTCTCTTCTCTCAAGCGCGAGCGATTTTTAGAGCGTTTCTGAGTCTGCGTGGTTGCCGATTTCATGCAATGTGGACCAGTGTTTCCCAAATTCAGTTTTGCGCGTTGGTGACAGTCAGTGACAAAGTTGTTTTTTTTTTTTTCACAGATCTTCAAGGAAATAAGGGAAATAAAAACACTGTAGACATTTTACAAGCCAATGTATTCGGTTTAAATAACGGTCTTATATCAAGTTATTGTTTTAACTATTCTGGGGGGGTGTTTAAAATTACTTCTTCCCTCCCCTCCCCTCCCTTCCCTCCTCTCTCTCTCCTCTCCTCTCCTCTTTCTCTGCTGTGTATTTTGATTTATTTTCATTAATCAAAATAAGGAAAAAGGAAAATTAAAGATACTAGGATATTAAAAATTAATAAAATAGTAAATGAAAAACTAAATAATGAAACATGAGAACATTCCAGAAAACTTCTCTGTAGTTATTTAAGAAAAATGAATTCTTCATGCTCCTGAATTTGGACTGAAGCTTTGTCCTCCTGTGGGGGTGTCCCCACATCGCTCCCGGCCAGGATGGTGAGGATCCCCAGGGGAGACCCCAGGGGAGACCTTCTGCCCCACAGGGCAGAGGGAGGGTGTGCATTCTCTGAGGGCCAGAGGGGTGTCTTTGAGGTACCCCATCCCAACCCTTAAGATGTAGCTTGGGAATTCAGAACTCACTGTTGAGTCATCGGCAGGCACTTCCTGTCAGAAAATCCCAGAAGTTAGAGTTCAGGATTTCAGTGCCCTAAGTTACGTTCAAATGGAATCGGGGCCATTTGACTGGCCCGAGCACTGGTGACAGTGATTGAAATCACGTGAAGTGAGTATATGGTCAGAATACAAAAGTTAACTGCTTTCCTAAATATCAGGGGAAAATGAGTGGGAGGAAGAAATCTGGAGAAGATTAGGCCGACTAACTTTTGAGGAAGCTGTGTATCTGGGGTAAGATTATTTGACAGCAAAAAGGAGTTGGCTTGGCTGCAGAAGGATGCCAGAGTGTGCTAACATGAGCCCACGCAGACAGCAGGAAGCAGAAACACCTACAGGCTCCAGGCAGCGAACCTGTGTGTGGAATAGACAAGGGTGCCATTGGGGAGTGGTGGGGAGTGTGGCGAATGGGGAAGCACGGGCTGGCTGCTCCCTTTCAGGAGGCTGTCTTCATTTAGGAAGGTGGTTATGGAAGTTCTAGTGGGAGAAGAGAAGCAGAGATGCCATAGTTTTCATAAAATAATCTCTATTTTTAACTGTTATCAAGTCAAAGCTAAAAACAAAAGGTGAACCAAATACTTATGTATTAGAGACACGAATGCGTGTCTATGTCCATAGATGTACATCTATTTATTGGCTGCTAGTTTATAACTGTGACCTTTCTTTGTCATGGAATTCATTGCTGAACTTATGTGATATATAATCACAAACATACTGTAGAAACACACTGTCTCACAACATGCAGGGATGTTGGTTTCCTCGGCATCACAAATGGTTAGGTTCAGTAGCCAGTGAGGCTGAGACGTCACTGCTCTGAGTTTTCCTTCCCTGGAGGTCATACTAATGCTCTTTCCTGTTTGGTCGAAAACCTCAAATCCACCCAGATGCCCAGCATCCTCTCTGTTTCCCTGCTTCTCTTGTTCTGGGCCCACATCCTCTCTGCAAAGTCTGTCATCTGTGTGGCCACCTGCTCTCGTGTCATGTTCCAGCTTGCGGAACATGGGCTCTGGGCTGGTGGGCCGGTCTGTTTTGTATTATTTAGGTTCAGGAAAGGTGAAGGAAAGGAAAGGTGCAGCAGGAATGAAGGTGTGTAGGCAGGCAGGCAGGAAGAAGGAGGAAGAGGAAGGGTTTTATTTATTTGTATTTAGTTGATCATCTTGGTTGCTCCCCCGGCCCTGGGACATGAACCTGGATCCTTGGGATGTGTGTGGACTGTGCTCAGCCAGAGGCGGCAGACACAACCGCCACTCCACCAGGGCACCCGTGGTGGACTGATTTCCTTCGTGCTTCGTGAAGAGCAGAGAGAGAATTCAGAGATTTCTCCTGGCGCCAGATCTACAAGCCTTGCAGGGATCACAGCACTCGGGTTGCATTTGTGTCTGAGAGTTTTTGAAACCATCTTGGCCAAACAGCCCAGTGCCAAAGAGGGTGTCAATCATACTGTTTGCAAAAAGCAGTGCCCCTGGTAAGAACAACGAGGCTCCATAATGCTTTGGGGAATCGTTAGCATTGTCGATTGTTTTTAAATTCAGCATTGTTTATGGATTTATGTGAAACTAATTGTGCACGGAACATTGCATCATAACATCACAGAGGTTCAGGCGAGCGTCACAGCACATCCGCTATGTGCCACAGACATGACCTCCCCCACCATTTCAGCTCCTCCTTCAGTACGCAGTTGTCCCCTTCAGCCAGTCTGCCCACCCTGCCTCCTGCATCCACTGATTTGCTTTTATTGCCTAAAGCCTCTTTTTGTTGAATTTAGTTCTTTCGGTGTCTGGGTTTCTCGACGAGTGTGCTGTTTGATGTCTCTTTCTCCTGCTTTGTGGGTTTTCGTTGGTGCCCATACCTGGTCTGCATTTACACTGATATCCTCACTGTGGGGAAGAGTAGCACATGGTAGGCACCACACACACACACACACACACACACACACACACGCACACACACACGCGTGCACACACACGCGCGCACACACACGCGCACACACACAAACACACACAGAGGACTGTAAAGGAAATTTACTCATCAGGCATATGACAAAAACCCACAAAAGCATATTTGACAATGAGATTTAAACTAGTTCTGGGTGTGGGGAGCAAGTTTTGTGCATGGTCACTGTAGACTGTCATTGAAATAGCTGCTCACTCTAGCGGTGAACAATCATTGATGAGTGTCCTGTGCCAAGCAATAGTCTATGTCTTTTGCAGTCTTAAAACGTAAGAATTAACAAGTTCATTCATCGTATAGGTGAGAAAAGAGGGGCGAGCCTGAGTTCCCCAGAGAGTCTGGCATCATAACCCTGGAAGACCGATTCACAGCCTCATGCACCTAATACGCGGCTTCGACTGTACCTTTCTCCCACAGAAAAATGCCCTCCACATCTGAATTCCTTTATTCCCACACGTGGGTACAGCAGAGAGGAGCCTAGCAAAACCAGTGACATTTCAAAATGCGACTTTCCCCTTTTTGGATTGATTTTAGGAAATTAGAATCCCGTGTCTGCAAACAGCCGGGGCGACGTTGGCCTGGTGGTCTTCTAGCCACGGCGGGGGAACAGTGGCATCCTCGGTGGGGGGCGCTGGGCAGCAGAGATGGCAACCCCCACACTGAGACCTGAAGGGCTGAAGGGACGTCGTCCTGGGGTGAGGACTCAAGTGAGAAGGCACCCTTGATGGAGCGTAACCAATGCGTCAGATATCTCTTGCCAGGAAATACTTATTGTCAATTACATGTCCGTGACACAAGGTATGTCTCCGAGCTAAAGAGCAATCAAGGTGGCAGAGGGGGTGAACAGGTGACCTTGGGGTGCAGCGAGGGGTCTGCCACTGAGGAAGGAGGTCAGAGGGGACAGGGACTGGTCATCTGAATCAGTCATTGTGCAGACGGGCCAGGCCCGGCTCTCAGAGAAGCTCGGCATCAGAAGGTCATCCTGCAGGACGTGCCTCACTCTTGCAGCCCCATCTGAAGCGTCCCTAGTGTGACCGTGTCTACGCTGAACATCACCATTTAATCATTCCAATTAGTCACTTGTCACGAGGCACCATCCTGACTGTTCTAATCGTGTCATTGCTCTGTGTTCTCAAAACAAACCTGCTACTACCATCCCCGTTTTGCGGGGGTCTCCAGGGGTAGATGCCTTTCCCAGCATCAAACAGGAAAGACGTGAGTGGAGCAACTGAGATCTGGCTGCAGGCTCCAGGCTTGTAATAATGGCTCCTAGCATTGACCAGTCTGGCTTATGCCCATTTCATAGATGGAGAAAATGAGGCCGGGGGAAGGGCAGTGACTTCTCAGATTTCAACTGGATTTGAACCTGGATTTGAAGTCAGATCTTTCTGCAGGAGAAGCCCCTGGTCTTTTCATCGCCTTAAGATGGTAGCTACGACCCCAAATCCACTCTGCCTAGTCTCTCGCTATGAGACCTCTAAAACAACTACTCTCTGAGAGGAGCTCATGGAAAACGGTCTGGGATTTCTGGGCTTGTGAAGGGAAGGGAGCAGATGGATCTTGATCCATATATCGATCAAGACTTAGAGACAGCCTGGCTATGGCCAGAGGGGCATGAGACAGGAGAGGTTTTGTTGATGAGTGCCTGGTGACAGGTACACAACAATTTGCAAGGAGAGAGTAGACAAGAGGAACACTTGGAAGCATTAAGTCCATTTCATTAGTCTTACTGCTCATCATAAATAATTTCAAGCAGCCATTTTCCTCCCCAGAACTCGCCGCTAGCTTCTGGGAGACGTCCCTTCATCTAGTCACAGGTCATCTACAGAGTTTCAAGTCGGAGGGTATGATATTTGATCACAAGGCCTGACCTCTCATCTTGAAGACATATGCTCTGAATTTTAAAAGCCTTCTTCCGGAAATACTTAAAGCCGACCATTTCATTAAATAAGTCCCAGATATCCAGACAGTGTGACTGGGATAATATGGAATTATTTATAAAGATGACTTGCTCTGAGAAGATTATTGTGCTAAGGAGATGGAAATCCCGCCCTCTCCCCCTTCACTAACTCTGATTAGAACCAATGTATTTCAGACGCATCAGAGAGGGAGCTACCACAGTGAAAGGGTCACACCAGTCCCCGGTCACACTGCTTGGGTGACAGGACTTGTCACATACATACAACCATACATTCTCATGTCATGCCTGTTGGACCTATCTTGTGAAACTTGATCCAGCTTGTAAAACTGACAGTTTTTCCTTGGAGTTGCTTAATTGTTTTGTTTTGTTTTTAATTAATTTTATTGAAGGAATATTGTATTTTAACTTTAACTTGGTTTGAGGTATACATCACAGCAAATTTACATCTGTGTGTAACACAACAGGTTCACCTCCGTTTCCTTTTATTCCCTTCACTTTAATCCCTTTACCCATTTCCCCCACCTCTCCCCCATCTCTTCTGCAACCTTTGATTTGCCTTTTGCTTCTCACCACTAAAAGTCTATTGTTATGTGGAGTAGTGCTCTTTTTTTAAAACTAGAATTGTTTAATTTATATCATTTATCTGTTTTCTATCTCTATATACATCACATGAGTGCTATCATACAATGTCTGTCTTTCTCTTTCTGGCTTATCTCGCTAAGCATAATCCTCCCCAAGTCCATGCATGTTGTTGCAAATGGCAGGATCTCTCTTTTTGATGGCCGCATAGTATTCCATGGTGTGTATGTACCACATCTTCTTTATCCACTCCTCTGTTGATGGGCATTTATATAGTTTCCAGCTCTTAGCTATTGTGAATGGTGTTGGAATACACAAGGGAGGCAGGCATGAACATATCTCTGTGAATAAGTGTTGTTGTTTTCAGGGCAAATACCCAATAGGAGAATACCTGGTAGAGTTTCCTTTCTCAGTTCTCTAAGGAATCTCCATTTTGTTTTCCAGAATGGTTGCACCATTTTATAATCCCACCAACAGTCAATTAGAATTCCCTTTTCTCCACACCCTCTCCAGCTCTTGTTTCCTTTTCCTTTTTGATGATAACCATTCTGAGGTGATATCTCGTTGTTGTTTTGATTTGCATTTCCTTAATGATAAGGGAAATAGAACATCTTTTCATGAACCTGCATGTCATCCTTGGAGAGGTGCCTCTTAAGGTCATCAGCCCATCTTTTGATCGGGTTGCTTAAGTCTTTATTGTGCAATTTTATGAGTTCTTTGCATATTTTGGATATTAACCCCTTTCAGAGATGTGATAGGCAAATGTCTTTTTCCATTCATTTGGATGCCATTATGTTTTGATGCAAATATCTTTTGCTGTGTGGGTTTTTTTTAGTTTTATGTAATCTCATTTGCTTATTTTGAATTTTATTTGCCTTGTGGTTAGAGTTGAGTTCCCAAAGATATCTCTTAGGTCTATGTCCAGTAATGTTTGGCCTACGTTTTCTTCTATGCATATTATAGTTTCCAGTCTTACATCTAAGTCTTTAAACTATTCTGAGTTAATTTTCGTATCTGGTGTTAGGTAGTGATCTAATTTCAATCTTTTGCATGTGGCTGCCCAGTTCTCCCAGCACCATTTATTGAAGAGACTATCCTTGCTCCATTGTAAGTGTTTGGCTCTTTTGTCGAAAATTAGATGTACATGTATTTGTGGGTTTATCCCTGGACTTTCAATTCTGTTCCAGTGATCTATATATCTTCCAATACCACACTCTTTTGATTATTACGGCTTTGTAGTAGAAGTCAGGGAGCATTATTCCTCCATTGTTGTTTTTTTTTTCCTCAGGATTTTTTTGCTATCAGGTTTGTTTGTAGTTCCAAATAAATTTTGTGATTTTTTTGTTTTGTATCTGTGAAGAACGTCTTTGGAATTTTGATGGGGATAGCACCGAGTCTGTATATTGTCTTGGGCAGTGTGGCTATTTTGATTATGTCAAGTCTTTGAATCCATGAGCATGGAATATCTTTCCATTACTTTGTGCTGTCTTCTATTTCTTCTCATATATTTGCATGTAATTTTTAAGTGGCTAAGCATTCCATAATACTTAAATGGGTGAGAAGAGAAACTGTTTTGTTTTCCAAATCAAAAATTCTCTTTAATCTTACCTTGAAACTGGAAGATTTGATCAACTCTATTTCCCACTGACCTTGGGATTAGACTATTCATATATATTTATTGGTGTTCCAGAAGATTCTACCTCTACCTACTTCTACAATTTCATGCTGCTCACTTATCTTCTCTCTAGGTATTTCTCTGAATCAATGAAATTTCTTCCTGCATTTCTTTTGGTGAGGGGCGGGGCTTGAAATCCTTTCTTCCTACCTCAATCTAATCTATCCAAATCATTCCTTCACTGAGAACCTAGCTTCCCTCTCCAGGCAGTCCTCCCTGATAGCTCCCTTCTCTCTAAAGCTGGATCACCTTTGCTTTGCTTATTATCTTTACACTAGTTCTACTCCTCTATAAAGCTTGCATCAATTAAATATGCATTTGTGTTACTATATATGAATGTTTATGTTTTCAAGAGGGATGTTTTCATGGTATCTCAGTGCCTACAACAGGCACATATTAGTTGTTCAATAAGTAAAAGAATAAATAAGTCAACAATGAATATGAAAACAAATGCTTGGTTAGTTAATTGCTTAATCCATTAATTATAATTTGGGGATGCCAAAAGTCTACTTCCAGGTTTGCAGATCTCGAACTCTGAAATTTGATACTTAATTCTGACATAAGATGGCTACATTAGTTTGTGCAAATCTATCTGCTATTGTTGATTTTCAGTCTTAAAAAAAGAGCTTAATCAAGTGATCTGAAATCTATGGAGATGCTCTTCTGTTGCATAGAATCTATTCATTAAAAGCAAGATCTGCCACTGAAAAATCAGAAAATAATAATTAGGGCAACATAACCTACAGCGTGCCTTCTGGAGCTATAGATTTGCTAGATGTTAGAGAAAAAAGAAGTCACACCATCATTTTCAATTAGGAAATTAAAGTAAAAAAGTTAGATTTTGCTTGTTTTAGTAGAGGACTTCCAAAGCCTTCAACAGGCTGACCGTGCATTATGAAAACCAAACAAAAGGGTTTGAAATGGAGTGTTTTCTGAATATGTTTGACCACAGAGAATTGCTTGGCTACAGACCATCTTTTCTAAGTGCTAATATGTGTAAGGAAAGGCGGGTTAATATTTCAGGTTTATACCTGCTTTGGGAGAAAAACTTGTATTGATTTTGAGAGAGCTCTACCTCTCCCACAAACCAAATTTTAGGAACTAGACTCCCTTCCTCACATTGGCAGGTGACTTCCAATTAAACGCCAACTCTGCTTTATGGTTTGGACCTCAGTGATAACTGTCATTAGAAAGGAGGCCTGGGGTTTCCATTGTCACATTCCACATGGAGCTCTAGCGGAGAGTACGAAAGGCCAGGAGCTTAGGGGTACTAAGGAAGTGAAATCAGTGTTTTAAATGACACTATTGATAGGGGAATAGGAGTCATATTCAGATCTGGTAAAATAATCAGACTCTGAAATGCAGTCTCCGAAGGGGACAATCCAGAAAGTGAGTAGAGGTTAGTTTCCAGCAGGAGACAAATAACTCAGAAGATCAAATTGAGAGCTCATGTTAGCACGGGTTCCGATAAAATCAAATCACTTCAAAATAGTTCAAATCCAAAACCCAGAAGAACCTGGGCTGTGCCCTATAGGTCTTGTCAACTCCCTGGTGAGCAATATTTCTGTTCTATTTAATGACGATGAGGCGGGACTCATGCATTGCAAGATAGAGAGGGTGGTCTCGTAGCCTCGGGTGTTTTTCACCATCTAAGCAGAAAGGGGGACTATTTGGAGTCTAATGGGGACATGAATTTTATAACAAAAATAGCAGGAGAGTTTGGAGGTGTCTCTGTGGAATACAGAGTTAAACAGATCACCATATGCTCCCTTCAGGAGCATTTGAAAAATGAAGTCCAAATGTGTTTTATAGAATGATGTTCTTCATAATGCAGATAGCCACTGATTTGAAGCTGCAGCTAAAATAAATATGATACCTTTTGAGTGCTATTCTCAGACACGGGTGGCCTATCAATTTCCCTATCTCGGGAAAAGCGAACTGGAGGCTGACAGCTGACTCCCAGAAGAGTGGTTGATATACATTAAGTGGCTGTGTCTCTGCTTCTGATTATTAATTGCGGCTAATAGAGAGCAGGCAGATGTCCCTCGACTGTGTAGACACTTCTTGGAAGCGGGAGGTCTCCAGGCACAATGGCAAGAGGCCCTGCGGTTGAGTTAGGAGCTCCGGGTCTGGGCCCGGCTCTGCCCAAGTACCTGGGGCCAAGAACGCTTAGCTTCAGAGATGCTCACATTTCAGGCCCTGGGAGGGGTCCTAACAAAGGCGTTGCTGTGGTGATATGTATCTATAACCACGGTGGAAGCAAAATGTTTGAGACGCTGGTTTTTTCCATTCCAGCCTCCCCCGGATCATGCTTACCTTTGAGTGGGAGCACATTAGCTGGCCATGGGCCTCGTAAGGGCTGCTCGTAGGAAATACTCTTGGAAGGAGTTACTATATTGTGTCTCTGTGCTTCCCTCTGGTTCAGGTACTGCCAGCATCTTGATGTAGCAGTGATTTCCAGGGACAGTCCTACTGATCTGAAGTGTGTCAATGAACTCAGTGTTTGGTGAAAAGGTGCAAGGTCAATGGTCGTTGCAGTGTGATTACAGCCCAGTGTGTCTGCACCACCCATGAGTAGTGGAGGATGAGCAGGGTTTGGAATGGAGGGAGCTAGAAGCTGGGCTGTGGAAAGTGCTATTGAGCATCACATATGTAAGTGGAAGTAGAAGCTCTTCACACATGCACAGCACACAATTATAATCGCACCTTACGCCATTTTTCCCTTTTCATGGACATTCGGATATTATTATAAGTCGACTGATCAAATATCTTGCTGACTTGACTCAGAATACCTCCATAGATACGGACAGCATAAGCCTCAGACTCTACCATGAAGTAAGAAACAGGATCAGCGAAAGATTGGTAGCTGGCAGTCCTTAAAGGTTGCTTGAGATTAGCCACTGTGTCAAAACCTTGAGATTTTCCTGAAATTCTGCAGCTTCGTTAGGGAAAGACTTCCCCCAAATTTGGCAACTCTCCTAAAAATTTGTGTGATCCCACTTAGAATGACTTATAAAGTCCACATACATTTTTGTAAGCTTCCAATATTTGACTGACCAGGGTAAGGGAGAGAATAAGTTACTTTTCTATTTCCTCTATACAAACACAACTCATAAAATCTGTGTCATGACGAGGCAATCAAAACCCATGAAGCAAAATATGTGAGAAAAATACTTTAGAGATGTCAGGAAGTTAATAAACTATGAAGTTTTTTCTATATTTTGTGATATTTGTCATTTATTAGCTTTTTTTAAATTTGTAATTTATCATAAGTGAGAAGGGGAAAGGCACATCTCAGACAATTTCACCTAGAAGGGGAAAATTAAGGAAATGAATCAAATGAACTTATGTAACAATATCAAAATAAGTCTGTGAACTTAGACAAGAGAACAGTGATTCCTAGCAAGGATGAGGATGGTGGGTGGGGTTAGGGCTTAAGGGTGCCCATGGAATAGTGGGAGTGTTTTCTTAATTTTTAAAAAATTGCTTGTCAAAGGAAATGAAAAGAAAAATAAGGGCAAAAAAGAAAATGCAAGCAGGCAGATTGTGAAAGCAAAATGGATAAATAAAAGGGATTACTTGTCATGATTTATCTTCACAGCCCAGATACTCACTTTCTTAACTCGTCTGATACTACCATTTTTTAAAAGGAGAAGCCAGGTTGAGCAAGTTTTAGAGTCAACAAATCTGAATCTCTTCCTGTAGCTCAGTGGCACTCAACTCTTCATCCAGGTCAGCTTGAGTGCCTTCACCAGTGAAACGGGGAGGAAATATCACAGCTGCGAAGAGAGCATTGAGGGTCGAGGCATCAGAAAGGGCTTGCATAGCAACGTTTGTGAGCCTGGAATTCATGAAGAGTCTGCAGAGGTTTGGAAGTGGACTGGTGTGCCTGGCACCTGAGGAATCCTCAAACAACGGACGCCCAAGGATGTCTCCTTCTCTTCCTCAGCCTGGCCCGCCTTGCATTTCCTAAGGAGGAGCGGGCACTCCTGCTTTTTCTGTGGCTTTTCTGAATCGCCTCTCCGTGGAAGATCAGGGTTTCCAGAGCAGAATTCCAAGCAGCCCCAGGATGCAGATGCTTGTTTTGTGGATGTCAGGATGCAGTGCCTGGAGAATCCATGTTCTTGCCTGTGCCAATATGGCGGCACGCGAGGCCCTGGAGCCAACCACGGTGGAAGCAGCTTCCTAATCCTGAACCAGGACATGGCTCTGGAACCAGTAGCTCCAGTGGCAGAGTCCTGAGACTTCATGCTTCTGGTGTTCGCGGAGATGAGAGCTGTACAGTGGGAATCCAGAAATCACCTCCAGAAGGTGACCCCAAGTCCTTCCAACAATCGTTAGGGGACTCAATGAATTCTTATGTCCGCAGCCAAGTCTGGACTGCCCCAGCATGGCAGCAGGTCGTTGCAAGGTGGAGGGTGCTGCAGCTTTAAGACTCATGGTCAAGACTAAGTAAGGACACATCACTGCGTCCTCATAGATAAGTGAGCATGACCAGCAACTGGAAATCCAAACTCTGGAGTATAAGACTCAACTTCATGGAAAGGGAAGAGGTGAGGCCCTGAACCAATTAAGTTTCTATCACCTGGTGAAAAAAGGCTTGACAATAAAATTAAGTTTCAGGACAGAAAAATAAATATAGCACTTGCACTCTTGAGTATATGGAGTGAGATCAACCCACCATACGATAAAAGCTGCCAGATGCTGAGCGTTACCTGTGCCAGTTACCATTCCTCCCACGCCTGAGATGCAAGCATTCCATCCACACTGGGAACAACCCAGTGCAGTGGGGGCTGCTGTGATCTCCTGCTGACCCATGAGTGCTATGCCTCATCCTGTGATGTGAAGGGAAGGGAGACAGCAGATGATGCACCTGATGGCCCACAGCTAATAGGAAGCCCAGTCAGAATTCAGACTTGGGATGGGCACAAGGGCCACTAGAGCGAACCCTTCAGGTGGAGGAGAGGTGGTGATTCCTGAGCAGTCGTGAGCAATAGGACCCTACTGTGTGGAGAAGGATGGACTCGCCAAGAGAATTGAGTAGGAAGAGCCTCTGTCTCTTTTCTGAGGAAGCATGAGCCACCCTCTTCCCTTCTTCACTGGGTGATAATGGTGGTCATGCACTGCCCTCTGCTCCTTCTCCTCCCTGTGGGTGCTCTGAACAGAACACACTGAACCAGGGTGTCCGGGAGCAGCGGGGCCCACCTCACATCCACTTTTTCTGTCAGATGTCAGAGTTGAAAGGTGCCCCTGGAATGACGGTGGAGCAGAGGGGTGCTTCCCCGTCTCATGAGCTGGATGTCAAGGCAGTGATGCCGCCCTGGCCATGAACCCTGGTTTCAACACCGACAGAGTCCTTCCCCTCCAAGTGTGTGCTCAGAGCGGTCACTGCACTACTCTGGCTGAAGAAACTCAAGAAGCAGAACAGGGCTGTCTCTGAACAGCACTGCATTTAGGGTCCCAGAGCCCATCCGGGTTTGAACTGGTTGGAACACTTACTGGTCCACCCACATGGGCACAGATTCCACCTTTCTCCTTCTTCATTTCCACATCTCAGCTGTCAAACAGGGTGTATTTACTCACGGGGTCCTATGAGGAGTCAATACAGGACAAGTGCTTCAAGTAGAAGCTGGAACATAATAAAAGCTCGTGAAATCTCAGGGGTTCGGCCCCTTTCATTTTCAAACCAGGTGTTTTCAAACCTCACTTGTGTACTGACTTCATGAGTTCTGCCATATCCAAGGACCTGCTGTCTTAACACAGTTTTTGCTTAACATTTTTATTGAACTCATATTGTCTTAAGTAATACTATCCACGTGGAAAAGATTTCCTGCACAAGTTAATTTTTTCTTATATCTCTTTCATCTTTCCTTAGAGAATGAAAACTGCAAAGTTCATTTAAGTATTCCTTACAGTGATCTTGTATATCACCAGTGGGAGGGGTACTCCACTTTAGGAAACATTGGGTGAATAATTGTTTTCACATTCACTTGTTTTATTATTAACTCAGTCATTTACTAATTCCTCTAGTTAGTCATTCAATTACTCACTGAGTCATTTATTAATGAATTCATTTTTCAGCAGCCATTTACTGAGTACCTCCTGTGCTGGGCCTTGTGCTGGAGGCAGAAGGGAAGCACATACCTGGCTGGTGAGTGCTTGCCCTGGGGAGCTGGCAGTCTGATGAGGGAACCAGCCACACAAACAAGCAATTACAGGTCAAAGTTACAACTACCTGAGAGAGGTGTGCAATCCGACGGAGCCTGCAGGGAGATGGATGGATTCCTTTTGCCTGGGGGAGTCAAGACTCCTGCAACCAGCTGATTCTCCAAGGGCAGAAACTCAGCTTCCTTCTCCTGACAAAACAACAGTGCTCATGATGCAATCCACCCTGGCTGTTGCCGCGGGGTACTAATGTCAGCAGGAAAGACTTTCAGTTGTGTTACAGTATGGACGAGAGGCAGGTGGAAAGAATTCGGACCGCAAAAGATGATTGTCCCTCAGCCTTTCATTCATTCACTTACTTCTTGAGATCCTACGATGTGCGTAAGAACATAACCTCTGCCATTGTGGGGTTCAAAGTTTCTTGGAGGGCTCAGCTATTAGGATGCAAACAATCATGCAAAGAACAACGTACATAGAATTGTGATAACGACCAGGGAGAATGTAGATAGGGCTATGAAAACATCTAGAAAACTCAAAGCAGACTGTGGCATTAAGGGCGTCAGCTCTGAGAAAGTGAAATATTTAAGAGGACATTCGAACAATGAGAAGGGATTAGCCACGTTCTGGGACTCAGGATGGCAGTGCCACACACAGAGGCATCTGCGTGTGCCCCAGGCTGGGATGGGACGAGAGCGATGGCTTTGAGGAAGCAGAGACCTCTTTTTTGTTGCTTGTTAGTACGAGATCTCGAAGAGACAAACAGGTGATGGAAAACTCACTGCAAAGTGGAAAACGAACTGACAAACGCATGAACTTGGGCTGAATGCTGAATGAAGGGTTGGGAAGGTGAAAAAGTGACAAAGCAGAGGAAAAAAATTCTGAATGGATTCCCTGCATGGATCCGTTGCCACGGCGAACGCTTGGAGACCAAGGCGGGAGAGGGCGCTGTGGAAACCAGTGTGGCCGCCATATTTAAAATCCTCTGGATTCCAAGCTCTGGAAAGAGCATGGGCTTTGGAGGCAAGCAGACTGAAGTTCCTCATCCCGCCTCTATTTCCCTGGCAGTGGGCCTTCCCCTCCCCATCGTCCATGTCTCCATGTAAACGGCACTGCCCTCAGAGCGTCACGGTGAGGCTTAAACAAAGAATGCAGGCGACTTCTGGCACATAGTAGGTGCGCATTCAAGTGGAGGGAAGCAGCAGGCTGGCCTCGGGCTCTGTGTGCCAGAGAGGCTGCAGGGGACCGAGGGTTCGCTGGGTTTGTCACCATTTTCTAGAAGAGCAGCCACTCCGTGGAAGTACTCTTTTTGATATGCTGCGCATATAGTAAATGGCATTATTCATGGATGTGTCAAAGCCATAAAATAGGAGATTTTGAGGCGATCACAGCTGTGAATGATTAATATTTTCATCCCAAGATGCCACGGAGGTAGCAAGGCTATGTTAATTATTACATGCCTGAGCCTCACACCACGGCTCCCTCCCCTAGCGCCTGTTAATTTGCTCCTGTGCTGCGGAGCTGATGGGAGGAGAACACAGTCCCCATTTGGAGAGCTCGTGGACCTCTGGCAGTTTCTCATGTCCCTAATAACGGCTTTATACTTCCACGGAGGGAAAAACAAAATTACATCCCCCAGTCCAGCAACAATGAGGGAATTTTAGCAGCAATGCGAGGAGAGAAATGCTTTTTCAAAGATGGCTCTGAGCCTCCCTGGCTGTTTGCAAGTTATTTCTCTTTTTCCTAATTTCCTTCTGAAAATTTCAGATGCTACACAGAAATCAGGAATGCCTCATAGGCACACACTATCATCTCTTAAATGGTTTTCTGTTGCTATTCAATTTTAAATTTCTCGGCATCATCTCCCTATTATTATTTAAAACATATTTTTATATGTATCAATTGTTGTCTTAAAAAGGTGGCTGTGTTTTCCATGCATGAGAAGCGACTCCAGCCCTAGAAATCTGTGCGTGCGTAGAGTTCAGTTTGGGGTCTCTTTATTTGGAGGAGTTTGGCTTTATAGCTTTAGCTTCCAAAATCCCTTAAAAAAAAAAAAAAAAAAAAAAAAAAAAAAAAAAAAAAAAAAAAAAAACACGTAGGAAAGACCATGCCCACATCAAGGACCAGGAGCAGCGGCCTTATCTGGGAGGTGGATCTGTGAATTTCTCTAAACCCAAGTGCATTCTACACAGAACCAGTTCCTCCTGTGATTTCCGTAAATCTCTCTATTCTTATGATATCACTCGGATCCGTCTCTGTTGAAAAATCTAGTTTAGGCTGCCTGGCAGTCTGAAATGAGGAAGATCTATTAATTTAATCATTTGTATGAATCATGTCTAAATGATCTCAGCAGAGAAAATGTGTTAGCCATTTAAATCCCATCATTACATATTATATAATAATTACTGCTAATTCTCATTTGGATGGGCCACAATTTGGCTTTCCAGACCCTCTGAGTGGGAAAGTGGGGATGACCTCACTGAGCTGACCCTCTCCAGCCTGTAGGTCTTCCTTGGCCTTCCTCATTATGAACTTAATAGCCGATTCAGCAGCCAGCATCCAGCCAACTTCAAGTCTGCATGGTGCTGGTAATTAGTATTCATTTTGTGAGTGTGGCATTCACCCTTCTCACGGAGCAGAGTCTCACGTTAATCACTGCTGTGTGCTCCCCTCTTCGACTCTGATCAGTCAGCTGCGTGCGGCTTGCCCCACACCTAATTTTTTTGCCCTTACCCTCCGACTAGCACCTCCACACCGCACAGTGTCAGAATTAGAAACTTTTGACAGATCTGTAATCATGCTGTTCTCCTCCACGCTATGCATGTTAGTCATTTCATTTCCACATTCTAGCAGTTAATATGCCTTAATTTCTCTCACTTTGTGAATATTTAATTCCTCCCTTTTCAACATCATTTTTAGGTTGTGTGAATCATTTTCAAAGCCTTTGCTCTTCTCCTCGCACCATCATCTGCATATTTTATGAAATGGCACAGTGGAGTCTCGGAGGGCTCTTGATAAAAATGGATCTGGCAGCCTGCTCATTAGCTGTTTACCTGGAGCTGTGTGCGTCCCGATAATACTGAGCTCCCATTTGGATTCGAATTAGGATTCTCTGACAAATAACAACAGGGACTTTTCTCGGGGACATCCGGTGCCCTTCTGGGCAACTTGCTTTGGGAACAGCCCTCCGGAATGTTGGAATGTTACCCTGGCTTCAGAGGCACTTTAATTTTTAAAGTGAGACCCACAAGCATTAGCCAATTAGCACCTCCAAGGAGAGCAGAGTGCCCCTGAAAGGATACATTCTAAAGGTCAAGGTATTTGACCTTCTGAAGTTCTGCAGATGCCAGAAGTCAAGTCTCTCTTCAAGCAGGTGACCAGTTGTCCCACTTCATCTGAGGTTAAGTTTTCCAAGGCACGGGAGGGAGTAGAGTTTTGAAATCAGGAATGTTCTAGACAAGTACAGATGGTATAGCCACTTTCCCTCTGACTGGCTCCTGGATCTGCAGTCTCCATGCCCCAAGACAAATGAGAAGCTGCGTGGAGGACGGCAGGAAAACTACCACTTCTGTGCATTCACGAAGGGGCTCAGAGACAGGCAGACCATGGACCTGTAGTTAAGGAGCTTAGCTGGAGCTGGAGCTTTGCTGGGTCATCCAGCATCCTGATTTGACTGGGATAGATTGTCCTGCTTTAGCAACATTGAACAGTCCTCCCCAGCCCCACTTCCAGCCTGACACCTGTCCAGTGATCCTCCAGCTGGTCCTCATTCAACGCTAAACACTTGGGTTCATCTGCCTAAACTATTTTTAATGCCTGACAGCCTGCATTTCAAAATGCGGTCCTTCTGGGCACATCCCCATGGAGAAGCAGTTGGGCCCACCACATCGGGCTGAGAGCAGTCCACGCACATTCCGAAGACCCAGGTTCATATCCCTGAGCCGCGGGAACAACCAAGAAATACACTTCCAAGGAAATAAATGAAAATATTCAAAAAAAAAAAAAATCAGGAAGTTCATGTATAAAAATTCAGGATTTCCATTCTTTTCGGAAAATCCCATAATTGCACCATGTCTCCTTTTTATGTCTCCCTGGTCCCCGAACCTGGGTCCTTGCACTCCACCTGGTCTGCACCCTGCTTGCTGAGTCATAGGCTGTATCCGTGTCTCCATTCTTTATGGAAAAGCTTGACCAGCAGCAGCTGGGCAGCAATTGGTCCTGTAGGTAGGACCTCTGCATTTTACGACTGCCCCTTACGACTCCATTAATGCATGAACCTCTGTGGTCTTCGTTTGCAGTTCCTTTTGTGCCTTTGGCCAACACTTGAGTGTTGACTTTGCAGTAGATTCAAGTCTCAGCTCTGTGATCTCCTAGCTGTCTGACCTTGGGAAAGATAAGTAAGTGTACTGGTCTCAGTGTTCTCACCTGTAACTGGGGATGATCATGGTGTTCTGGTGTAATAAAGTGCTGTGGTCAATAGCAAAGCAGGCAAGACGTGCACTGAGGAAATGCATACAAAGGACTGAGGATGTACCTAGTGAGTGTTCATTAAAGGGCTTATTCTTTAGCTTTTCACTAGATTATCATTAGTTTGATAGGAAAATAAACTGGGACCCAGAAATGCCTGGTGAGGTTCTTAGTACATACATGGAAATTGTGTATGTGAAAACAATGGAAGAATATTATTGGCATTATGAAAACTCATCTTATAGTACCTATTGGAACTGAACATTGGAGCATGCTCCCCAGCAATTCCAGATGGCCACCTGCGAATTAATGATACCGTTGACAATGCCACGGGGGATGGAGCTTTCCATTCTCCAGTTACGGATAATCTGTGCTCCTCTTTGCATTAGTCAATCCTCTAAAGCCTTTTTGAATTCAGCCAACCTATACGTCTTACACAAAGGAAATGCCTTTGTGGTAGAATCTATTTCCTAAAGATTTTCTCTTGCTGAAATGGTTTTATCCTAGAATAGCCTTGGGTCACTGGGACTTTTATCATCGGGCAAAAATGATATACTATTCATATCTTAAATGAACATAGCGTCTTTCTTCTGAACAGCTCAGAGTTACTAGGCATTTCTCAAGGAAATCCTATTTGATATTAAAGAGAAGATGTTATGCCACAGGAAACACTATTTTTTAAATGCCCCCACCCCTAAAAATAGACTACTGCGATATTGCATGCTCAGAATTTTTCTAAGGAGATAACTGAAAAGTGCTAGTATTTGGTAAATAGTAATTTTGATTGCATTCTTGGGCTCTATATTTGAATCTGATGGGCCCCTGGAGCTGTTTGGCCCTGGTGCCCAAAACATTCATATTTCTGAAAGAGTTAAATAAAAGGACTATTTACAAAACTGTGGCAGGGTGTAGGGAAGCCATCAGGAATAGTGGGGAGCCTAAGAACTAGAAACCCAGGGGCTCTTTTACTACCCATCCGTCTGAAGAGGCAAGAAGGAGATGTGGCCAGTCAGGAGAGAGAGGGCTGTGTGAAGAAGGCCCCCTTATCACAAGAGGGTCCAAGTCAGCTGGCTATGACCACCCAAGGAAGACAGCTGGGGATATACACTGAAATCACTCACTCCTTTCCTTTCCTGGTGGAGTCCCCATTGGCCAAACCCTCCCAGGAATTTTCAGAAGAGCCCATGGACCTGTATAGAGACTCAGGAAGGGATAAACACAATGGTCTGACTCTGAGTCAGATGGTTAACTTCTCTGAGATTCGGTTTCCTTCCTTGTAAGAGAGAGCTGCAGAAGACCTAGTCCTGAGAATTCTGTACAAACAAAATGAAGTAATACAGTCACTGACCTGCAGTAAGTGCTCACTTCAGGGATGAGCTCCACCTGGGTTCGCAGGACCGTTTCATCCAAGAAGCCTGAGACTGAGCATTAGAAGCTTTGTGAAACTCTCTGAAAATGTTTGAGCCCTGGACATACCAGTCATGGTTTCAAAATATAAAATTAAACTCATTCATCCTTATTTGATTTTATAGGAAACATAACAGCATGTGAATGCGTCCAACTGTAGCCAACTCTTACTTAGTTCTTCCCACGTTTATTTAAAATGGGGGGTTCTCGATACATCTTCCTAGGGGTTGGAAAGTTCTCCATTAATCTGTCTCAAATGCTAGATTTCTTGGGGAAGATTATATTTTTAAAAGGTTTCTGTTTACTGTCATCTCAAGGCTGTTAACTGAGTAAAATAATCCAATAGCCGAACTGGAAGGAAATTTGGAGAATATGCAAACTAGGCAGAAGTTAAAAACAAAACAAAACACCCAAAACAACGCAATGACTGTGGCCCACAGTTTATACCCAGCTTCAGGATCTTTTATGCATATATTAAAACTTTGTAAGCCTTAATTTAAACAAATTTAAAAAAAAAAAAGCAGAAAAAGAACATAATAAGTAAACTTCCTCTCCAGTATGATCCTAATCACCATCCCCTCTGCTAGTAATCTTAGCTGTGATGTCTACTTCTGTTCTGTTAGATGATACATTGTTTCTGTGCTTTGGAGATACAGGGGAAGTCAACCAATGTTTGGCTTTCTCCCTCTAGTTTATTCATTCAGCAAAATACCCTTATGTTTCTTGCATGTTGTCTTGAAGGACTGCATTTTACCTTTTTTTTATGGTTAAATAGTATTCAATTATATATTATACCACATCTTCCTTATCCATTCAACTGTTAGTGGGCAGATTATTTCAAGTCTTGGCTACTATAAATAGTATCCAGTGGACCTAGGGGTGCAAGCCTTTTTTGAGATAATGATTTCATATTCTTCAAATAGCCACCTAGAAGTGGGAGTAAAGCCTCATTTTAATGAAAAATTGCAAATAAAATTATTTAAAAAACCTACTACACTTCAGTGATCATTGAAAACGCTTCTTCGTGTATTTTAAGTCTCAAAAATTGAGATGCATCTTAAGTAATGTCATCTTAGACTTGATGAATCCAGGATTGACCAACATTTAAAACAGAAACTGCGAGTCCCAGTTTTGATGGAGAAATTAGATGACCTCTCAACTCCAGGTGTAGGTGTCTTTATGGCAGGGTGGTGGGACAGAATAGCTCTGGGCTCTTGAAAAAGGATGGGCCTCTAAGGTCCAGACGGTCCTTATTCACTTCTTCTTTGTTCATTGTAGTTTGAAGGGTTTCTTCTACTGGCTCCTGACTTGAGGCTCCTGACTCTGCAGAAACCCTTAGGGAAGAATAGAGATGCATGGACTGATTTTAAAATTCTAGAGTATTGATAGGCATTTCTTAATGGATAAACCAGAAAATCAAATTGTTGGCTCAGTTAATAATAATGATGATGATGACGATGATGTTGATGATGAGTTCAACAATAATAGGTGGGCTCCCAATTAAAAGTGCTGATTTAGAGGTGATGAGCACATAACAATAATAATAAAACAAAGGGTCAGGCAGTAGGTCCAACATGCGGTAGATGAAATGTGACAGACAAGTGTGGAACTCTTGGGATCGGAGAGAAAGGGGGAGAAAAGAAAGCAGTGCTTGTCAGTGGAAACATGAAGGAAATGTCACTCCAGAGACAGTGAGTGACCTGTCTACAAAATCATCTGCCCAGCTAGGAAGCAGCCTTGGTTCTCAGCCTTGTATTTTTTACTTTCAAATGGATTCTAACTTTGCAGTCAAACTTATGGAAAATGCCTATTCACACTGCATAAGTAAAAATTCTCGAACAAAATGACGTTCAGAGAAAAAATTTTCCTAATTTTGTCCAGGTACATGCCAGTAAAATTGCGAATACAAAAGTCTCTGCTGTACTGCTTTCACAGAATATTCCTAATGAATATTTGAGGATATTAGGGTTTTACGTGAGGATCATTTCTCATAGAGGATTCTACCTATTTTGTGTTTTATTTTATATCCGATATCTGGTAGATTTGAGACAACGTATCACTTTTGTCTTCATGTGCCCATCTGAAAATTTGGGACTGCAATAAATTCCACTTAGGGATGGTGACCAGAGATAGAAACCTAACAAATGTGAATCTTCTATAAACCCCTTGACTTAAAGGCACATTATAAATGGGAACAATTATTCAACATAATTTTTGAAAATGAAATAGATCACCCAATCATGTAAATAAGAGAGAATTCTGCTGAGCATGTGTTCTGTGTCAACTTGTTCATTTTAAATACTTCAAGGGAAGGCGTTTCTGGGCCTCCACATGTGTGACGGCTCATAATCTAATTGATCTCACTGTCTGAATTGTTTTTTCTTAATTTCACCACATGACCCATTTACTGGGCTTGCCGGTCAGATACCTGTGAGAGGTAGCAGGCTTCCCCCCAACCTCAGTCAATTAGACAAGCTATTGTTTCTGATGGAGACATCACAGCCCAGAGAAGGGCAGCAATTAGAGTTGGAAAGGAGGCCCAGTGCCTTTCACAGTCTGCTTCCCTGCCAGCTCAGGAGGCTGTCACACATCGCACTGCAGTTGGGTGTGGCTTTCCTCCTGCTGGGTTTAATAAGTCCTGGCACCCATCAGTGTTCATTATATCCCTGTCTTATGTCCCCATCGTGGCTAAATTTTCAACTCTGCATCGCCGATTCTCACAAAAGGTCATTGAGTGATGGCTTCTTGATGATATCAGGTTATCAAGAGACAGGGACACAGGGCATTTTCTTTTGCACAGTGAAATCATCCTTGTTTGTCTGGGGTGTTCCTGGGAGCTGAAAATGCATTTTCTCTTGTCAGGGTTCTCATGCATCAAAATACATGAAACATATAGTAGGTCGAACTTTTATTGACTCTTCTTTTTTTCAACCAGTTGCCCATCGTTCAGAAAGTTTAGTATGTAAATGAGGAGAATGACATGCCTAAGAAAGAAGGTCGAATTTCTCAGAGGATTTTCTTTGATTTGGTTCTTTCTTTGCATGAAATTTAGAAGCATGGTCTCCATAGGGGAAATGACACTGAGTGAGGTTAATATTAAAAAGATGATGCAAAATGATTGTGATTATTATGTATGTACTCTTGAGTTTTTATTATATAAAGGCCATGCAAAGAGCTTCTTTACATGTATTATCTCATTTAACCTCACTGTTCTGTAAATTTAAGAATTATTATCACACTCAAATGAAGAAGAAAGACGCTAAAAAAGATACAAAAGCTGCCAAGGTCAGTGTGGGAGTAATGGTATTATTTAATTCTTCTTCTTCTCCTCCTTTTCCTCCCCCTTCTCATTCTCCTTCTTCTCCCATACTTAATAATGATAATAAAAAAAAATTGGAAGCTGTTTCCACATGCAGAGTGGTCGTCTGAATGGGAACTGGGACTCCAGTGATTTTCTTTTTGAATTTTCCCACCTGTCACAACCTCATACCAGCTGTACATGGCCTCGTACGCTATCATTTCCACTCAATATTCTGTTCAAATCCTCTTTTGTAGATCAAAGTCATAGTGCTATCATAAATAAATGTTTTGGACATTATCAGTGGTTTTGTTGAATGTTTATTTTTGTCATTTTCCAAATAATCAAAGCCCATTATTTGTTATAAATTAAAACCAGCACAGGAGGTAATGAGGATAACATGGACCATTTCCCCGTTGGTCTTCAGTTTCTACTCCAACTCTGAGCTATATCACCTGCCAACAATTTCTTGTGTCTTCTTTTAGAAAGGTAGTATAATTCTAAGTCACGAATGTATCAGGTAAGGCTTTTAAAAAAATATAAATGGGATGGCACTATGCATATGTTCTGACATTTTTCTAATAATATGTAATAACAATAATGCATACATATCTCATTTAATCTAACTAGGCCCTCTCTATATATTAATTCACTGCATTTTCAGGACAACTCCTGGACAACTTCAAACATACCTAGGATATACACATATTTTTATCTATTTTTTGCTTTAGGAAACAGAGACACTGGGGGGTTCAAGAAGTTACCCAAGGACATACAATTAAAGGTTAAATTGGAATTAAATTATACCTTGGAGTTCTTTCAACTTCAAGGAATGGTAATGACCTTAATTCTTTTAACATCTGTATAATATTTCAGCATTGACTAGTCCCCTAAAATGAACATTTTGACTACTTATTCTTTTCTCTCTGTTTTAAAACCAGTTGCAAATAGTCTTTAGATGCACACAGCTCAGTGCACACGGGTGTGCAAACATGTTGGACTCAGCTTCCTAGAGCAGAATTGCTTGGCGAAGGCCTTGTGCATTTCAGCCTTGAGATACAAAGCCAAATGGTTCCCTCCCATATATTCAGTCATCACTCCTTCCAGAATGATGAATTTACTCTCCATCTTCAGAAGTTCCATTTCCAAAGTCTACAGGATGGAATCTACTTCCCTTAGGCTAGTTCCACCCAAATTTCCTAGCCTCCTTCCTTCAAGAAGCCCAAAACTCCATTTTCTCTATCATCTTGGCCTTTGCCGACCGAGCATCTCTCTCTCCCTCCCTTTGCTCCCACACCTTCTTCAATCAGCTCACCACGCTCCTCTCCTCTCCTTCTCCAAAGTCAGCAGACCACGTTTCAGCAAGTAGAAAGGTCCCAAGGGCTCCACAACTTGATCTGAAGTTCATCCAACTGTAGTTTGAGTGACTGTAGTTAGGACAGACTCCCAATGTCCAAAACTTCAGCATTTCCTTAGGGTCAGGACCTATTTCCCTGACGTCCTGATGTGGAGGAGACCTCAGGAACGTAATCCTCTCTCCTTTCTCTCCTGCTCCCGGAGCCTGATGGAGAGACCTCTCCTAGAGTCCCTCTGAATCCCCTTCAGCTGGTGTGAGAAACGGCCTGTATCCTGGCATGAGTTTCTTGCTGAGAATGATGGTGATCTTGCACATGAGCCAGTTAGTATGGCGGCCATTGCCCAGGCAGGTTCGTATTTCTCAGTGACCCCCCGCTTTCCTTATCACCGCCTTGGCGGCCATATGGCTCATGTTATCCAGTCCCTGGAAAAAGAGTTTTCTTATATTTCTTGTCCAATTTTCTCTCCTCATCCACTCATAGACAGACCTAATTATTCTTTCAGTTGTTCTCACAACTACTTTTGTTGTAACAGATTCCAATGTTGATGGTCATGATTCTAGTCTGCAAAACTGTAGATTTCTTTCCCTATAATTAAAATACAATTTTAATTCAAGGACCCCTATTTCCACCAATGGCTGAAAATTCTTAATCTCATCACTTCCTTCACTACCAAATTAAATCTCAGCAATATTTAAGATCCACTGTCCTCGCTTTTTCTCCTGGGTTTCATAATTTTCAGAACATTGTAATGTGTTGAGAAAGCCATCTTAGATTAGGGGGTCACACTATCCTCTGGCCTCTTCTAAAGATAGGTCATTAAATCTAATGTAGAGGGATTATGTTCTGGAATCTCCTTCTAGAAGCTAAGGTTTCCCTCACCCTTACTAACAGGCTGCTTGAAGGCCATGTTTCTTTGGCACCATATTGCTATAGTGCTGTGCTGAAGCGGGAAGGGGTTCCTTAAGAAGCTTCCAGGTTAGCTGGGTTATATCAGAGCAAGTCAATTATAAATCCTGTTGATCCAGGATTTCCCCAAACCTCTCTGAACATTTGTCTCACACCCAACTTCTCCCAATGAATGTTGTTGTTTGTAAAGGGAGAACAAGAGCCTCTGAAAGACCCACTGACAGTTTCATTGTTCTACAAAGCTCTAACCTACTCACCTTTTAAAAAATTTTCCTTATCAGGTGGGAATAAGACAACTTTATCATGTATCTTCCCATATTACTTTTGTTTCTCTATTAAGTACAGTGTTTAAGCAAGTCTTCTAAGTTTTACCATTGATATTTAGAATTCTGATACACGTATTTTTTTCTTGGGAACAAAACCTAGCTCTCTAAAATCAAAAGCATTTATCTTTCATGATCTTATATTTTTAACAAGTTCAATGAACTGCAATTTTTGTTTCTTTTATTTTATAAAAGGCTTACTTTGTACCTATCTTGAAAGTGTTGTGGGGGCTTAAAGCAACTGAAAACACATACTTTCAAATCTACATTTCACCCACTGCAGAACCTGCAACATATTATTAATCACAGTACATTGTCGTTCTTTGTTTATTCTTTGTCCCTTACCTGTAAGCCCCTCTGGGAGTATTTCTTTCATCATCTTAAGAGCAATCCTCTTGATGACATATGTAAGTGCTTAATTTATCAATAAACAAATATTTATTGATCCCTACATTGTGTAAGATACTAAGTTGGGCACTGAGGATTAGTACTGATCGAAAGAGTCACAACTCTGTGGTGTCTACGTGCTGGAAAGGAAGGTGGGTATTTAACAAATTTAACAAATCATCTTACAGTTAACTTATTATTTAGAACTTATTATTATTCTTTATAATTCATTTCTCCTCTTACTTGTGAAGGAGAGTTTCTTGTTTAATTTTCTGAGGGAGGGATGCATGAGTAGAGATGTGAAAGATAAGTCAAACTTAGGTGGACAAATGATAGTCAACTAGAATGAGGAAGGAGAATATTTAATTAGGAAACATAGCAGAAGTCTTCTCAGCATGTTCAAAGCACTAAGATGTGGCTGCTAGGGAGAGAGAGGGAGAGAAAAAGAGAAGAGAGAGATCATGATAATTTGTTGATTGGGGGATAGGGGTTAAAGCAGGCATTTCGATATTTATTAAATAAATGAAAGAATACATGAGCTCAGAGCAGACTGAGGTATTGACTTTTGTTCTACTTTGAAAACCTGATAGCTTGAAGTCTAATCATATGATGTTGACTCATGAAATTATGCATGGTATAATCTTAAAATAAGCCAGAGATTGGGTTTAAGAGAGACTCTTGGAAGTGCCTAGCAATTAGCTACAAATCTTAACTGGTTGTGTCTCATCTACAGCAGCATCTTTAGAGCTAACTTCACAAGGAGCATTTCTCTCTCATCCCTTCCACTTGGCAGTTTCTGTTTCCAGTCGAGTGGTGGAATGCTTGAGAAGTAAAGCATCCAACCTTCCATATCCAGAATCCAATGGTAGCAAGGCATCAGTTGAGAGAGTAGAGACCAACTGAAGTCCCAGATAGGGAGGGGTTAATACACACTCTAGTCTGCTTTGTCAATGACAGTTGGAGAAAACGAAAGTTCAGCAGGCACATGCATCTCAATTGATAGAAACTCAGGATATATTTGAACAAAGTTGATACAAGATTAGTAGGTGCAAGGCTTAAAGGTGAAACCAGAAGAAAAGCGACCAAGCAACCGCTGCTTTTAGCTGCTAACCTGGAAAAGGGAAATATGTCGGATACCCTGTGAGCTTGGTTCGTGGCAAACAGCCAGTTGGAAAGAAGATTTTGTCCTCATGATATTATCCGATAACTCTAATAAAAATCAGATGAGAAAGCTAATCAGATCATTCCTTTGGCCTGGCCCCTTTTAAATCAAAGAGAGGTCTATTTTCACTCTCCATGTTAAGCAGACCCAGAGACCTGACATTTTGTGTTTATTTGAAATGATAAACTTAATCATGAACGAAATGTTAAGAGATGACAGAACTGGCCACAGTAAGGTCACATCGTGTCCCTGCCAAATATAATACAAGCTTTCGCCGTCACTGGGTTGCCAATCTCTGCCACAGGGGGCCCAGGGGGCTTGCAAATGGGGACCAGAGTCTGTCTATGTGGTAATTAATCCATGGCTCACGGTGCAGACTGCCAAACCTGCCATATGGTCGTTTTATGACCTGGACTGCTGTTATCTCTGGAGGAAGCTAACATCATAATCTCATTTACTTGTTATCTGTGATTTGAATTTGTACTTCTACAGAGTAAAATGCAAGCACAGTGAGGAGGCACAGGATTCCAGACCCCTACGATGTTATCACTGAAATTCTATGGCAGATGTGTGTAGGAAACACCACAAGATTCTGACCTGGGCACCTGCATGTGTCGACTGACTTCATAATGCTTAAGTCCTATGAAGAACTCTCACATGCATTTTATAAGGGCTCTACTGCACCTGCAATGGAAACACCTGACTTGAGAAGGGAAGAGGGAACGCTTCCTAGAAACATCATGGGTTAGGACCACATTTCTCCCTCTTTTGTATTTTTTTTGGAAACTGCAGGTCAAGTTTTCTTGGTTAATTTATTTCATGGTGACATCTAGTTTGAGTGATGGAATCAACTTCCAGACATGTGGTTAGACTGATGAAATCTCTAAGAATTTTAAGAAGTAAAGCTTGGAAGTCATTTACTTCATTAAGAAGTAAAGCTTGAAAGTTTTAACTATTCATGACACATTCTATGAGTTTCTCACTGGGGTTTCACCATGGGGAAGAGCGTCTATGGACGATGGCCAAATTCATACATTCTGATCCATCCTTTTCTTTCTTACTCAAGGAAGGCTATTATCAAAGATGAGGTTGGGGCAGACTTCTGGCCAAAAAGTCATTTTTATAAGAAAAAGGATACTATCTCTGTGTTCCCCATGTGAGCATAATATCGATTGTTGTGAGTCCTCTCATGCAGACTGCCAGTTGGGGACCACAACTGCTTTTCCAGTACCTCTTCCTCCCCATCTTCCTTTGTGACAATCATCCAGTTTTATTCAGGGTGATCGCTATCCCTATTACAAGGCAACATTTCACACTCAAGCATGAAGCTGGCCATGATCCTGTGGTACATTTTGGCCAAGGACATGAAAATACAAGCCGATGTAAAGATGAACGTGAGTGAAAAATGGGGCCTCCACCAAGCTCTTTCTCTGGCTTCTTCTGTTTCGTTTTCTTGCAATGCTGATGCAATGTCTGGAGCTCTCGCAGCCACACTGGACTCCCAGGAAGAGCTTGCAGTTGGAAAGCTCATGTGGGGGATGAAAGAACAGAAAGTAGCCTGAGCTCCTGGTGATAGGTTGGATCCATCTTACCAGCCCCAAGAAGCCTACCAAAGGCCTATGCTTTCATGAGAAAAATGCGTTGTCATGAGGTCACTGTTGGTGGAATTTTCTATCATATGCTCTGAACCTGAGTCATAACTGTTGTAAGTCTCTATTAGGTCAATTGATGGGAAGACAAATATTTCAATTTGATTCTTTCTTGGGATTAGACTCAGAAGTGGGTGTGGCATCTGCTCTTTCATCTCATGCTCTAAGTGTCTGGCTCTTGATAACATCTGGCCCTAGGTCATTAGCCATGCAGAAAAAGGCTGCATCCTCCTTGTTCTGAACATAGAGGTTTTTATTCTGTCACTTGGTGCCATAGCCACCCTGGATTGCACAAGAGACATTCTATTACTCCCAAATCTTTCTTGTTTGCAGGAAAATCCACAAAGGTTCATTTGCTGGGATCCACTCAAGGACAAACTTTTCCTTCCACATAAACTTAAGTATCCCCTGATCTCACCATGTTGACTTAATTCAAAGCCTACCGTGAATATAACACGGAGGCAGATATAAGCTTGCATTGATTTGAATTTTTTATTACCGTATTTTAGATCATTGCAGGATTCCCGGCTTGTTATTGGCAATGATTATCTTTCAACCAGCTTCTTAATGGTTTGGAATGTGCTAGTGTGTGGAAGCACCATGTCAGCAGCTGGAATAAGATCTCCTTGTGGTAGCCTGTGGATTCCCCTTGGTGTTGCCTTATCATCACTTAGTGTAGAGAACAGAGGGACTCTGTCCTAGTGCTTTAAAAGTCAGAGGTGAGGAGGGGACAGCCATAAAACTCTCAGGGGAAGAATCATTTGAGCACCAAGAATTTCTTAGACCTGGCAGCTACTGTTCCTCCTTGGAGCAAGTTTATATCCTTGAGCACCTGAGAGTCACTTTGAGACCAGAAACAGGAGAATGTAGATATGCGAATTGCACATAAATATGTATCAGTATATATATATATATATATATATATATATACACACAGACATATATATGCACAAATATATATACCTTTATACACATAAATATATATATTTACATGTGTGCATATTTACAAACATACATATGTCTTATTATTATTCCATTATATACATATATGCTTTGCTGTTTTAATGCTTTTCTATCTCTTCTACGCTCTTTTATTTTTCAAAATATGAGTATTTTTTCAAAATATGATTTCTATGCAGCGAAGTACATAGATCTTACAGGTGTGCCGGATGAATTTTGACCAAAGTGAGTCTGATGTCACCCCAGTCAAGAGAGAGCCTGTCTATGGTCTAGACAATTTCTCGGTGACAAAAAACGTGCACACATCTGGCAGTCCCTTGGAATGACTGAAGTCCATTGTTGACAAGGACTTGTCTGGGGAGGGAGAGTGTCAGACCCCTGCCCTGTCTCCGCTGATCTCTGTGTGGTCACTCCTGTCCTGGAATCACGCCAGGCTATTTTCCACTGAAATATTCTGATTACGTGAACTAGATCATGTAGCCTGCGATAAATCACCCTCATTGTCCCTGGGTATTTTGAAAACTGATGAAACCGCTGATTCTGGGTTCCTTACTTTGTATGCAAATGATGAATTATAGATGGGAAATAGGAAGAAGTCTTTCCCTGGTTTGCCGGTTTGAAGCGAAGTGGATTAGAGAAAGAACACGGCGACTCTTGACTATTTATTGTGACATTGCTTAGAAAAATTCAAACCCCAAAGACTCCAAATCTCCTGGGACATTGTTAGCCTTCTGCAGGAATTATTAAAACGTACAGAAATGTAGGCTCCGCACTTTATAATAATTAATCAGGGTCTGTAGATTAATAAAGCTCATTTTTTAGTCTCAGTGATTCCGAGTATCATACAAAGGACACCGTCCTTGTCATTTTGATTAAGAAACCAGACTTTGCAGTGGAAAGAAGTACAGGAACAACTGGGCTTCCTCCGTCTCCCCGTAAAATAAATATTGAATGAGAATATTAACTCGTTAACCTTGACAACAATTTGTAATTTTCATAAGGGGAAAAAACTCGCATATTCAGCAAATAAATCGCTGCGGGGATTTCAGGAAAACAAATTGGAGAGAATGAAGAATGCTACCATATGAATTCTGTCATTTTTATGGGCCAGGGTGATTAATTTGTTTGTTTAGTTCCCTCAGTTAAGGCCACAAATAGTGTAAGGTGTCGGGAGCAAGTTAACTGGTGTGTTTGGTGTGGAACGGTCAACTGCAGGGAGAAAGAAAGGTCATTTGGGGGAAGTGAGGAACTTGGCCCCCAATCCTGAGTATTAATACTCTACCAGAAGGGCTTTACCTGAGGTGAGCTGCTGAAGCTGTAATTTCACTCTATTAATAGTCTAAAGCTTGTTTTAACAGATAACCCCTTTCACTGGGCAACTACGCGGGAAAATCATTAGGTAGAATTAGCAGTACCAGTCACAGCGTTTCCAGGGTTATCTAATTATTGTGAACTCAATTTAACCAGAAATAGAGATAAAATAAATAACCCATGAACTATTTACCTTGCTGAATAGAATGCTTCCTTTGTCCACTAAAAAAGAAAGGAAAGAAGGGCTAGAGAGAGAAGGAGCGAAGGAAGGAGGGAAGGAGGGAAGGAGGGAGGGAGGGAAGGAGGGAGGGAGGGAAGGAAGGAAGGAGGGAAGGAGGGAAGGAAGGAAGGAAGGGAGGTAGAGAGAAATCGAAAGCACTGGAAATCAGAATCAATGTCCTGTTCTTCTTAGGCACTCAAAGAGGGGACCCCAGGTTGTTTTTTTTCTGCTTATGGCCTTTTATACTCACTCCTGAGGATGTGGTTTTGAGATATTTGTCATTATGCATGTGTGAAGCATACTGTTTTCTCCCAGCTAGCTTGGCTTAAAACTTACTGCCTGGGGATTCGGGATAATCCACATTTTTGTTTGTCGGGTTTGTTTGCTTTCTCTAGCTCCCACTACTGTCCCCTCTAGAGGGGACTGAAGATTTAATATGGCTATTTTTAATTTTACTTGAACATCGATTTTCTTGAAGGAGATGCAGGAATTAGTATGTTTGTGGCAAGGTAAAAGGGAGAATTCAGTCAAGTATGTTTTATCTTTTCTAAAGACAAAGTGAACAAGTGGCAGAGAAAGCAATCCTTCAAGTCAGTGGGAAGAGCTGGGATTTTCTGCATTGCAGGCGTCCATCCCGGTTTTTGCCCCCTTTCTAACAATAAGCCTTTTCTCAAGGTTCTTTATCCTGCAGAGCTTGTTTTCTGTTTTTAAAATGGAGCCATGACAGCACCTACCTTATAAGACAAGTGTTGGGATTAAATGAAGCACTAATAACGTGCTTATCACACTCCGACCCACAATCTTATGTTCATCCAGTGTTCTCCATTGATAGCCACGGCAAAGGTAGATGTATTTCAGGTTGAAAATAACAGAAGGCAAAAGATCCAGAAGAAAAGTTGGAGTTTGTTTCCAACCTTCCATTGGAAGGGTGTCAGGAATGGAGGAAAGAAAACTGCCTTTGGATGACAGGGAGCAGAAACCAGGAGCGGTGCTGGGGAAGGATATGTGGCCGTTTCAAGGGAAAGGAGTAGAAAGACAAATTGGAGAATGAAGAATGCGTGGCCCAGGCATTAGACTCTTCTTTCAACTATCTGTTATTCAGGTGACTTTTAGCAAAGTCAATGCCGAAAGACAAGATATTTAAGGAGCAGGTGAAATTAAGAAATAAACATGGCACAGAATGAGAACAGAGTTCTGAACAGAAGACTCGCTCACTAACTCAACAGTGAGTGAGTATATATTAGAGACTTCTCCATAAGGCCTTTTTTATGAGAAAGGTCCTGGAAGTCAATCATCAGGCTTATTTGCTCCATGACCATGTCAAAGGCTTGATCTTGGACAAAAAATAATAAAAGTATTGGTGGCCGGTTGCATTACACTCGGCTAAAGAAAGCCATCTCATTGTGGCACACCGTAGGGGTTTGCTAAGTATTGACTTTTAACTGTCTTCAGTGTCTCCAAGTAAGGCTGAACAATGATTTTATTCACAGTTGCTATCGGTGTTTCTGAGCCAGCAATACAAGAAACAACACACTCGAAGTGGTATTGGCCTGAAGTACAAAACGAATTCCCCTAAGTCCCTAGAGATAGGAATGGCTGAATAAACAAACAAATGGTGCAGAAAGAGTACAGTATGGAAAATGGGGGACAAAGTAACTTTTGGGGGGAAAGCACCCAACTGACACCATCAGACAGGTGATCCAGGGTGATGTTAAGTTGACACTATGAACCCTGGATGTGATGTGATAAAAATGATATGTTGCCTCTTTGGTGGTCTTTTCAAACATCCTTCACTTGAGTCTATTCAGGAGAAAAACATCAGACAAATCCCAATAGGAGGACATTCTGAAAAAAGCATGTAACTCTTCAAAACTGTCAAGGTCATCAAAAATAGGGAGGTCTACCTACCACGGCCAACAGCACTGTGGAGACGGGATGATGAAGTATAATACAATATTTTGAGTTGAACGCTGGAACAGAAAAGGGGCAGTAAGTAAAATCACGTGAATTTACATGTTAAGCCAGGTATGGGGCATCTATGGTAGAAAACTCTCAAGCTGCCCATGCAATGTTTCTAGAACTATTCCAAACTGATTTTTTTGAGAAAGCAAACAAGAATCCATCATTATAGAGGGTGCAGAGTGAAGAGTGGGGTTAGGGGTTCAGATAAGCTTTATCTGGTTGGCCAACGGGAAGGAAAGACGCTGGTTCCTCCAGGGAGAGCAGCATTGTCAGTGTTTGCTGGCAGCGACAGCAGACTTGACTTTCTGTTGCCGCATCAAAGCTGTACTTTGGGAAATTTTTCAACTACAACAAGTGTGATGTAGCTACCACCCGAAACATTTCTAGGATGTCAACCAGAGACTTCTAATGCCCCTCTTCTTCCTCCTCGACTTCTTCCCTGGAGACGATTTATGTAAATTCCCTTTGAAAATAGTACTTCTGAGATTCATAGAATTGTCGTGATGATTTAGTGAGACAGGTCGTGTAAAACTCTTTGAAACAGCAGCTAGCTCACCGTTGCATTGCAAATGTTAGTGTTCTTGATTCCTTCTTCTCCCCAATTCAAATGATGTGTGAACTAATAGACCTAATGCTGTTAAGTCATCTTTCAATTGTTAAAAAGATCAGAGTACTGTCACCTTTGGGGGATCAATATATAAGACTTTGGTTAGCATCCTTCTACGTAAATATTTGCTTTTCTGATCACTTCCTTTGGATAAATGACCAGAAGTGGGATTATTAAAGTCAACAGATATGAACGATTTTAAATTTCTTGCAGCATGTTGTAAAACGGCTTTCAGATAAAAAATGAACTCTATTCTCACTGGTCATATAAGATGCTTTCCTTCAGTGACACATATATTCTTTGATCTTTTCTTCCTGTTCTTACACCACAAACCCTTTCCCCATCAAGCAGTCTCCTTAATAGAGGTATCCTAAGTAGAAGTTGCTTTTTTCCAATAGATCCTGAAGATGTTATAAACTCAGCTCTCCAGGCTGCCTTGAAGCTAGATGTTATGTAGGCACTTCCAGTGAGATGCCCAGGTCTGCTCAGCATTGGAGTGGGAGCTGATCGTGTTAAGAAGCAAGGGGCTGCAGAGACATACCCCTGCCATCTGTGGATCTAGATCAGGCTCCTGGGGAAGACTGATGAAGTTTAGACAGCATCCAAAATCCAGAGCATGAAATATTGGTCAACTGCAGGGTTGTACCTGGTGCTGGAGTAATTCCCTTCTGACAGGAGGCCGTATGAGTGGCTACCAGCCCTGGTCATAATTCTCCAGCTTTCCCAATGCTTTGAGGGAACCAATAACAGCATCACCAATTACCTCCTGGCGAAAATCAACCCCAATTTGTCATTGCTGCTTGTAAGGACCATGAATGTTTATATGCACATCACCCTACTGTCCCTCGACAGCACTAAGCATTAAAATAATGTTTATTTCTACTCTGTTAGGTGAAAATTGGATGCCTCTTCATTTTAATTATCACTATTGAGTTTGAGATTCTTTTCACTCGTTCGCTAGTCAACCGAATTTTCACTCTCTTTTTTCCCCTTAAAATATATTCTGTTCCTTCCCCATGTATATATAGTTTGGGAATCTCAACAAAGGAAGAAAACACAAAATGGTAGATCATGGCTCTTTTGCAAGAAGTGCTTTTTTCTTTTCTTTCCTCCACTTTCTTTTTTCTCTGAATAGCAATAATAGGTGATATTTCTTGTAAAATTTCTATGAGCTAACAAATTTCCTAAGATCTGCTCATTCATTACTTTATTTAATCCTTCAGAAGTCCAATCCTCTGAGATCAGGAGCATCATTATCCCCATCTCATGGATTAGAAAAATGAGTCATTGGGTTTATTAGTTCATCTGAGGTTGCCCGTGTAGCAAGAAGCAGAACCAGAACTATACCCTCGACATCCTGTATCAGAGATGGAAACTTTCCACCTTTCACTATACATTATTTCTATGTTAAATAAAATTGAACATTTCTATGTTGAATAAAAATGACAAACTATTATAAAATTTTAAGAATGACCATATAAGTAGATCCTCAAAATTATTAACAAATCTTTATCAGAACCCATCTGATATGTGGGGTGTTGTTTTAACTTATCTATTGACCAAGGATTTTAGGTTCTGCGTTTTAGCTGAAATTCAAGATTTCCTGGAGATCAATGGATATGGCTACTTTGTATGTGTCTCTACATTGTATGTAGTGATGACAAATTAAAATGAGGCGGTGGGGAAAATGATGGGGAGGCAGTCACTCATTTATGTAGGTTTCATTGACAGCCAGTGACAGCTTCTGCTCTGCTTCTGCTTCTCAAAGTGCTAACAGCAAGTTTCTGTCCCTGCAATCCTATTACTGGTGGCAATGGAATACAATCAGCAGTACCTGCAGGATAAGTCAAAAGATTAAATTAAGTTGGGATTTGAATCCCCACTAAACACAGAATCAAACAAAGATTAGGTTTCTGGACCCCAGTCTCAGAATGGCTTTCAAGGGCTTCGCTTAAGCAACAACGAAAATATATCATTATTCACTTTGACCACCGCTATGTTAAAAAGAAATGCAGACAAAGAGAGAGAAGGGAAAAAAGGGACCGCAACTGTATGGAGATTTGTTCTGGGTTCCCTAAGGATGTTTTGGCTTTGCAGAACTTACCTGTTTCCTGAATGACCCTGGGGAAGTACTATGTTGAATTTACATATGAAGGATTCCAATGGAAGAAGGTCTGCTTCGACCCCTGAAATTCTCATCATCTTATCTTGATCCACTTTTGCTTCTAAACGTGAAGTCAAACACAGGGCTCTTTATGGTTTGGAAAAACTACTGAGAAGAAACTCTGAACAGAGGCAATGTAGTTAAGTATTGACACTAAAGCTGTGAAAACTCAAAACACGAGACAATGTTTTCTTTCCTTGGCTTTTCCTCTTACCATTTTGTGTTTTTGTTGGTGATGCTCTGCTGGTCTTACTGTTCTTAAATAGACTACATGATCCTTTTTTTTTTTTAGCAGACCAAATTGTATGTAATTGAGTATGACAGTGATTTCTGAAGCTGGAAATATTTGGTCATGCTTTCTCCAACATGTACTTTCAACAAGAGCCACAGTTTGCTGAAAACCTCCTGACTCCAAACTACCTCTTCTAATTCGTCTAGAGATTTCTCTCTACTGGGGTTATTTTTATAAAGAAAAAAATTTAGCCACTTGGTAAGACTAGAAATCAATAAAACCACACTAAAGTAAAGGTATGAATTGGGCCTGAGAATACTGGACATATTTCTGTTTATCAATAGCCATCAGAAACACTTTTGAATCTGACAACACCTATTACCTATTACATCATATATTGTGTGTGTTATATTACACAGGTAATTAAAATTTACTGACACATGTTCAGCACCCTCCTTAAAACTTCGCATCTATTATTTAATTTTTTTTTTGAAGGAAAGGTGAAGGCAGGAACGAAGGTGAGTAGGCAGGCAGGGAGACAGAGGCGGAAGTACCTTTGCTTTTATTTAGTTGTTCACACTGGGTGGATTTTCCCCAGGCTCAGGAATTGAACCAGACTTATGTGATTTGCCCCCTCCTTGACTGAACCACTGCTCCACCAGGGCATACCTAACTCCTTTAATTCTAATAACAACCTTATGAGGTATTTTCTGTCATTAGATGGGGACTAGAGGGCTGATATGGAAAAGATCACTTCCCCAAACTCACAGAACCCACAAGCATAGGAGTTGGGATTCAAACCCTGATGATTAAAAGCCAGTTCCTGTTCTCCTAACGCTTATACAGTACTACCTCTGTAAAAGATACTGTATAATTTCCTTCGTTGGCAGTAGAACTTTGCATCCAAGTTTTTTTAGCGAAATCCGCCTTTGGAATGGTCAGTATGCCTTTGTGCTCAGAATCATAACTACTCCTCTATTTTGGGGGGCCATTCCTTTCGGTTGCTTACAGGGTGAAGGACAATCTAACCAGACTTCCCCACCACCCCTTGGTCAACAGATAGGCATTTGACCCAAGCTAAACAAATTGATTCCATTTCCTGGCAACTTGAATTTTGAAACGAGTAACACTGGCTTCTCCTGACCCTACCCATCTGTCTTTGTGCTTCTTCTTTGAAGGTCCATAGAGAGGTCTCATTTCCCATACATTTTAAGACCTAATTCTACAGCTTTCCTTTTGTTTTTGTGACCCATTGCATTTTCTTCCAGTATATTCTTCCTTTCTTCTCCTCTCCCTTCTCTCTCCATAGTCAAAGTGAATTTCTGTGTTAATGACCAAATTTCCAATAAATTCATTCTCTTCCTTTCCCCTCCTCTCCCTTCTCTCTTGCTTTCTCCATCGCCCACATAAAGTTCTGTGTTAACAACCAAAGAATCCTAACAGATAAGCTAATCAGGACAGGCAACTGTTAAAGACAAAAGGTTATTTTCCCACAGGAGTCCTTCTCATGCACTCTCCAACTTAAGTACAACAATGAAGAATTAGTTACTGGGTGTTTTTTGTCTGCAGGTATATGCTTTCTTTGCAGAGAAGAGATAAAACTGTTTTACCAAACTAAAGCCCTATCCAAGGAGGTGATGGTGTTGGAAGACAGTAAAAGGAACAGCCCAACAGCATTTTAGGAGTTAGGAGTCCCCATAAAATGTAGGCTAATCAGAAAGAGCAGTGTACTTCTTGTTTGATTTACAAGTCTTCCCAATACTAGATACTAGATGGGCTTTCATTCAGCCCTGAGACCACACTGCAGGCAGGCATTAAGGATCACCTGCTAGGAGCTCCTTTCTTCTCCCACCCGACTCCCCACCCCATCCTGGCTTTGGTCTCTTTCCCCCTTGCCACTCACTCAGGGCTCCTTCAGTGTCTCCTCCCAGGAGAAGGAGTCCTGACAAGCTCATGCGAAGTGTTCACCCCTCTGCAGTCACTCTATCCCTTTCATTTTCCTCCTGGCTCTTCTAACTGCCAGAAATTATATTCCTGTGGTTTCTTGTGTATTATGTCACCCCATTAGGATGCAAATCCCTGTGACTCTCTCGTTCACCTCAGTATTTTCAGCACATTATAACTGTTTCTGACACACAGCAGACACGTACTAACATCAGCTTAATACATCACTAAGAGAATAAATTTTATTACTTTATAATTCTGCTCCACTTACAGCTCTGAAACTGCTGACTGTGAAATGGTGATTAAGTCATGTCAACTTTGTGAGCTTCCGTGTTTTCATCTGTTAAGTGGGGACAATAAGAGTATGTCCTGTTAGGGTTGTTTTTAGGCTCAAGTGAAGTGACAAAGTCTTTAGCAGTGTCTCTTTATGGGACATGTCCAGTGGAAGGAGAGGAAATCAGGCACTTGTGGAGAGGATACCACTCTTCACACACCGCCATTTGAACACTCTGGGTGACTCATAAAGGCCCAAAGGCAAAGCTGTGCAGTCCTGGGTAGGAAGGAGATTTTTTAACACTAGAAATTTAAGACAGATTCAGAAACTGGGAAGTAAAATACAGAACAGCTGATTTCTGACATCCTGCAGAGACAGAAATTTATTATGCTAGGACTCTTTGGTTTCCAAGTTTGGTTCCACATCAGGTGAACTAAAGCACAACGTATATTCCTATCACTAAAACAGCCTGAGTCAACCTGGCAGGGCTCGTCCCAATGGCTCAGCGACTTTGACAGGATGTGTCTTTCTTCATCTCTCAGCTTTGCTTCCCCTGGGTGAGCTTCCCACTCAAGCCAGGCCATTTCCTACATGACTGGACCCCACAGCATCACATGTACTGTTAAAAGCCCTGGTGAAATAGGAGCACATTTCCAGCAAAGCTCTCAGAATGGTGTCTTCTTGTCCTGGCCTGGATCACAGGGTCATTTCCAAACTATTTTGGGGGCCGAGTGGATGGGCCATTCTGGCCAGGCCTGACTTATGTGCCCAAAGTTGGAGTCATGGGGAGATTCAATTATTTGGATTAAGATTGGAGAAATAACAACCCCCTAAATGACAACTGGGGTGCTATTATCAGAAGAGAGAATAGAAGGCTAGGCAGACACAGTTGATAGACAGCTGGGTACTCAGTCTGCTTAGGTAGCATTAAATAGTATCTCTGAAGATGATGATGGTAAGGGTGAGTCTCATTATTAAGAAGAAAATGAGACACAGAGTGATCATGAGACTTGTACAGACTCATCTCAAAACAGAGTGAGCAGCCATCATGGTTTGCCTGGGACTTTCATTGCTGCAATGAGGACAGTACCCAGCAAAGTGGTCGAGTGGGCTGCTCTGTTCAGAAAGTACTAGCAGAACCTCAAGGCTTCGAGATCTGCTTGGTGTTGTCTCTCCTTTTCTGACCTTCATGCCCCATCACCTACTGAGCTCTTCCTGAGCACTTTCCCAGCTCTGGGCACTGAGGGGCCACCAATAAAAGAGCATCTCTTGTACCAAAGAAGGACAAAGAGCTAGACAATGGTAAGACAGAGTTTTAATGCAGTAGATAAGCAATCATACTGGAAAGTAACCTGGCCCTGATGAGTGCTGTGTGTGAGGTTGAACATAAGAACATTTCCAGAGATGAAACCTCTGATGTCAGTTTTGAAGGAGAAATAGGATAGAGCCCTTGATTCTTGATAAATGATCTTTCCAGGAAACTGGACTATAAAGTGTGAGTTATGTCAACAGATGCACAGAAGATATTTGGGCCTTCCGGGAATGACCTGCTCTTGACTGATAGTTTAAACTACGCAATAGGAATGGGGGTGGACAATGCGTGTGTTCCTCCGAATATTTGATGGCTGGTGTCTGGCTACATCTGATCTTCCCCCAGGAAAGATAAAAAATGTCTTTGCAAAGTTTGGTCCTATCTCTTTCTTGCTGAGCCTCCCACCTATCCCCATCCACACAGCTATGTGACACCCACACCAGCAGCTGTCCTGCTGCCAAGAACCCCCATAGCGTTGGCTTCTGTCCGAGAGCAGATGAAGGATGTCTCTCCAGATAAGCCCCAAATATCAGCTTAGCCCTGAAACAAACATGTAAACACATGCGCGCACACACACACACACACACACACACACACACACAGTCTCTCTCTCACACAGTGTGAAAATTATTCTAAACAGCCTGCTATTTCAAAAAGATTGTACTAAAAGGAGGATTTGAGTAAGGAAAAAAAAACCAAAGCATTTTGTTTCATAAATAGAATTGATGTGGGAGTTGATTGTTTTCTCTCCGGAGGGATAAACATTTTAATTTAATAACAGTCAGAAAGTGCCTAAATGTTCTTGAGGAAAAAAATATGGTGCTCCTTGGAGGGCAGAGTCTATTCGCTTGCTGAATATTTGGAATGAGGCATTTTATTGCAGTGTTGCTCAAATCTGCCAACCAAATTTTTCTGTGTCTAATTTGACTGATAAAAATAGCCATGTTATCCCTTATCAGGACACTTTTATATGTAGTAGGCACTGGACCTATGTCACTGGACATCTCGATGTTAGGTCTGTGAAGCGGGGAGCATTATCATCTCCATTTTGCAGGTGGTGTGAACTGGGATCAAGAGAAGCGAATCAACTTGCAAGTCAGGGACAGAGGAGAAATTCAAGCTGAGGTCGGTCTGTCTTCTTCGAATTGTGTTGACTTTTATGACTGCTTACATAGCACACATAAGAGTTACCCAAGATGAGACATAGAGTCATTCAAGGAGAAGGCAGGAGAAAAGCAACCAGCAGAGAAAAATGATTTTATTTAGTACTCATTCAGAGAATGCCACCACAGCTGAGCCAACAGACAGTGAGGTGGCCAGGCCAAGGAAATAAAATTAGATGTGTGATAAAAATGAATATTTTCACATAAATAGAAATTGGTCATATTTAGGGTAGATTGTTTGTTTGCAGTCAGACCTTTGTGCAGAGTCTGGTTGTTTCTCTGTGCATGCCCATGAAATAAGAAAGACCTAGAAGAGTATAGCGAGGGAAGGGATCTCAACCACACTTCTGTTTAAGTTCGTAAGTCTTCTACTTCATCCACAGCCATTCTGCCTTCGTTTTCTTGGTCTCAATCTGTAGCCAGATACCCTAGGCAAGCCATTTTTCATAAACCATTCAAATTCAACCAACCAAGAAGAATCCATCCTATATCAATAATAATGCTGAATATTTATAGAGTGTGCATGCTTTCTCTGGCAGCTTTCATCTAATGATTTTAGTGTACTTCCTCATTAAAGTCTTCATGACACCTTCATGAAGAAGGTACTCTTGTTATCCCTATTTTTTTTTAGAAGAAACTGAGGCACAAAGAGATGAAGTCACCCAAGTTCTCACATTACTATTAAAACTGAAGTTCAAACCCAAGGAGTCTGACTCTACACCCCTAATCATCATGCATGCCTACTTCTAGACGAGATCGACATATTTTGTTTGTTTATTTGCTTGTTTGCTTGTATAAAGGGCCCGATTGTAAATATTTCAGACTTTGCAGAAATATGGTCTCTGTCACCACTGTTCATCTCTGTGGTACAACTACAAATTCCATTGTAGAAGCAGACATAGGCAAAACAGAAATGAATGGGCAAGGCTGTGTGCCAATAAAACTATTTACAGAAAGAGGTAGTGGGCCGAGATTCTCCATCCCCGGTATAGACTCCATTGTATTATATACAATAACTGGGATTCTTGCTCTCTTATGTTGGTCATCCTAGCAATAGATACAGTGCATTGTCTCATACACCTCTTGGCTTTTCCACACTTTGTTCTACTTTTAACATTTCCCTTTCCTTTAGTAGGTCGATGATAATGTTGACAATGGTGGTGCTTGCTAATGCTGACCTATATTTCCATGTGTCAAGTGTAGTATTCATGTACTGCTTCCATTATCACTGTCTAGACAACGGTCATGTGAGATTAGTCTCATGAATCCCTGTGTACATTTGGAGGAGCAGGGGTCAGTGAGGAAAAGGAACTTTACCCTACAGACAGCAGGTGAGCAGAATTGAGATTCCAAAGCAGAAGTGTTCAACTCCAAGAACATTATCTTAGTAAGCAGTGTCTCTAGTGATTTTCAGACCAATTGCACTGGGATTTGGGGAAGGGGTTCTAAATCTGCATTATAACCAGCTTCCTAGGTGATTCTTAAATACATTAAAGTGTGATGAACATAGCACTAGCATTGTATGGCCAAACACTTCTGAAATGTTCTCATGGATCCTTGAGCCCAAATTCAGGCTTCTTTTGGCTATTTCTAAGCCCTGTGATTATTTATTTTATTATCACCTAGTCTGTGAATAATTACCTGGAGACTAGTCTGTTTATTCCTTTAGTCAGTTGTTCTCAAAGGCCGTGAATTAGTGTTCCGTAGCCAGAGCCCATCATGCAGTTTGGCCTCTATGTATATTTGCTAAATGAGTGGATACGTTAAAAGAAGCCCCAACTTCATGGATTGTACAAAGATCTTCACAACTACATTCTCCATGTCTCCTGCTTGCTCTGTATGTTTTACCTCCTGGTTTCCCCTTTTCCCTGTCTTTCCTGTGAATCTCTTTGTGCAATTTTCAGTATAGACAGTTTTGTTTTTTAATTTCTTTCATTATTTTATTACTTAATGTGGAATATAATTGAAGAGAGCTTGAACAATGACTGTCTTATAGGAGGACTGTCCTAAAATCTGTCATTTTAAAAATACATCCATCATTAAAGAGCAATTGTTAATCCATCCAGTGATCTTAAGGAGAAATAATCAGAGTTCCTACCTTCAGAGTTTTCAATTTAGTTGAGGAAGACCCAAAACTCCATAAAATGAAGAAGAATATATCTAATTCTACACTAAGTTACATTAGACAGATATATCCATTTATCTAACAAATACATATTTATTAAACATTTAGACTCACCAGTCACTGGTCCATGTGTCAGCAATAAAAGTGAGCAAGACAGGGTTTATGGAACTTGCAATTTAGTTCGGGGAGACAAGACGATACATGAGCAAGACAACTGCAGCTAGAGGTTAAGTGGTGGAAGAAATGGAAACAGGATTAAATGAGAGTGAATGGAAGTGAAATGCTCTGGATAGGGTTCTCAGAAATATCTGAGGTGAAAGTTGAGGATGAAGAAGGAACAAGTATGTGAAGACTGGGTGCAAACATTCTAGGTTGAGAGCAAGACACAAAAACAAACGCAAGCTCTCTTAGGAGGGACAGGTTGGATGTGTTCTAGAACATGCCTGGATATTGAGAGACAGGAGATGACAGTAAATGGAAACTAAGATGCAGGCATGGTCCGATCTTGCAAGATGACATGGTAAGGAGTAGAGATTTTGTTCTACGAATGTTGTGAAGCCATTAGTGGGGTTTAGGGAGGATATTGACATAATCTGCTAAATATTTTAAAGACAAAGATATTTTAGCCACTCTAAAAAATGGGGCAAGACCAGAAATAAGAGACAAATTAGAAAGTCCGTTGTCATAATCAAAATAAGAAATTTGCATTGTTTGTAATAAAGATGGAGAGAATTAAACAGATGCAGAATATTTTGTAGACAGATTTTCTGGTGGAATGTATGTAGGGGTTGGGCTAAGAGAGGAGGCAAGGATTTTATCCAGTTCTTCAGCTCGAAAAACTGGATAGATGGTTCTGCCACTTAACAATTCATGTAAGACCACAGAAGGAACATTTCTGCAGAAAATTGGGAACATTGTCAAGTTTAAAAGACATGTCAAGTTTGACATGCAGATGTGGTCATCCAAGCAGAGAAATCAGATACGTGGTTGGGCATATGCGTGGAATGCAGGGAAAGAATCAGAACTTGGGATAAAATTTGGAAGTCAATGAATATAGATTATATATGATGCACTAAAGTAGTTGTCTAAGGAAAGAATGAAGATTAGGAAGATAGAGAACTTGAGAATCCTGCCCTGTACCACGTGAGCACAGAGAAGAAAAATCAACAAGGGAGAAAGAGCAAAAAAGATGGAAAAAGTTAGACTGGGATACAGTGAAGAAATCTACATGCTGTCATGAAAGCCACAGAGAGAGGTAAGAGGGTGAACACTCAAGTGTGTAAAATGTTTTTGGTGAGTTGAATAAGATGAGGAGATGAGTGTAGGAGATGAGTGAGGAGAGAGATGAGTGTAGAGCAGGAGGCATGGTGGAAATGAGTGAGCAAAGAAGGAGCTTTAGTAGGAGAATAGGAATAGGAGCCTTGGTGAAGAGTCAAAGAGAGAAGCGTCTTCTCTAAAGAATACAGAAGGGTGAGTGGGGAGTTGACTTACAACGATGAAATGAAACTCTACTGAGTTTTTCTGTCAAGGGGAACAGAGACAGGGGCTTGTTTTGGAATCACTGTAGGGGAAAGGAATGTCAGGTCTTCTTGTCCTCAGGGAGTAGTTAGATCTTTGTAAAACGTCTTCTGTTGGAATACTAAAGGTCATGCATGCTACAAAGAGAAATTTCAGGAACATTTAAGAGTACTTGAGGTGCTATTTCCAGAGAGTACAAACTTTCAGTTGACATCAATTGATTTCCAAATTCATTTCCAAATTCATTCTTTCCCTAGCTCTGGATATTAGAAGGAATTGCACTGCCAACGTCCACCGTGGATGCTATGCACACATGCTCACCACACACAGCCCTTGAAACACATTTGCCCGATCATTCCGAGCTGGCAAAGGAAAAGTTGGAAACAAAGGGCCACCCAGTTTTCTCCATAAATCACCCAAAGAGTACTCACTTGATGTGCTAAGAGTCCCTAATGAGGACAGCAGCCATCTGGCAAATAACCCATTAGATAGACACAAAAATGTCAACACAAGCAAAATATGTGAAGTTGTTGACCATTGACAGACAGGCTGTTGATGGGCATCTATTTAGCTTTCAAAGCAGTCTGGCAGATAGATTAAAAAAATCCATCAGACCTGAAAAGCCTTAACAGGCCAAATTTCCCGGGGGGAACTTTCTATATGGTACTTAGCATTTTCAGAGCAGCGATAGCTCTGATTGTCTGAGGCATCGTTAACCTAAATAGAGTAATGATGTCAAAGTGGGGAGTCATCTCAAACACACACTCTGAGGCACGTGTGTTTGTGTGTGCATGTGCACACAGGGGTACCCATCTTGTGGTATCAGCCCTACGACTTGTAGGGTTGTACTCATTTCCATGGCTTCATCGCAGGGGAGCACTGAGCTGGCACTTCTCTCCCTGCCCTCGCCAAGTCTCTCCTTGTGCGCACAGCGGGATCGGGCCACCTCGGTGTCCATGGCAAGACCTGCGCTCATTGTCTGGATCTCGTCCCACCCCCGTCAGTGACCAAGAGAGTGACCCTGGTGCAGTTCTTGCCTGAGGAACCTGTTTCCTGGTTCACTTGGCTTCTGAGCTGGGCCTCTTACCTTTTGGAGATAAAAAAATAAATCGGAGTGGCTTCTAGCTTGGCAGAAGCTAAAGTGAGAAGTCGTACAGATGTGGTTTCTGAAGAAGTAATTGATTTGTTTCACACACCACCCACCTTCCTTGAAAATTAAAAGGGCTCACCGACAAAGTGGCAATTGGTCAGGACCTTACGAAGGTGAAAATACAGAAAAAAATTAATTTCAAACTGTGAAACTCAGCCAGCGAGAGCTAATAGCCCCACTCTCAACACACAGGTAAATGCTGCAGAGCAGGTGTGTACGTGTGCGTGTGTGCGCTCATGCCAATTTTTTTTTAAATAGTGGAACCTGGGAAGGCATATGTCTCTTGCCCTGATTTGGTCGCTCTCACTACCTGAACTGAACATCCTCACCATCTTTCTAAAAGTGAGCTTACAAATCTCATTATTTCCCGCATCAATAGTCCCACCATGGAGCAGACAGCAGTGGCCTCCGCAGTTCTCCCTAATGGTGGAAACAGTAATTAACCGCATCCCCCCAAATGTGGGCTGAATGGCTAGCCCCTAATTTGTATACTTTCTGCAGAGGTTTCAGTGTCTCGTGAAATTTATTGCCACACTAAAGTCATCTTTTAAATTATGGATCACGATATTGGTAGGCTGCTAAAAATGCTCACAGCATTGTAATTTTATGCACTGGCAATAAACATGAAAAATGCATTTTGGGGTTGTTTAACATTAAAAATAATGTTTTGGAAAATAAATTTTAGGAGAAAGTTAGCACTGGGGAAAAGGATCATATTCACAGTACGGGAGACCCAGATTCATAAGCCGGAGGGAGCTTTGGACGGCGACCAAACGTGCAGTCCAGAGAGGTCAACACCAGGCCCCGCAGTGACAATTAACTTCACCTGGTTGGATTTCGACGGTGGCGGGAGCCATGTTTTCCTGCCAAGTCTCAGCCTTCACCAGCTCCCCTTACTGCCCTCTGAACGGGCAGCAGGGCTTATTTCCAGAGCTGGCAGTTGATTGTTAGGGACTCGGCAGCATTTCAACAAATCACCTTGTTTGGGAACAAAAATGATAGAGCGCGAGCCGGCTTTCTGAAGAGCAATTTAGCTTGGTCAACCAGGGGCGACAGCTTGTGGACTTCCTGCCACCCAAAGAATTCGTTCAGTGACTGGTGTCACCATCATGGCATCTGACTCTCCGGCAGATGTGTGTCTTGTAAATGGAGTCCTGACCAGTGAAGGACAGGCCATTTGAGACATATCACGTGTCAAATCACCTCAGTGACAATTGTGTCTTATGTTCTGCTGGTGGTGTGACCTAGGGCAAGTTTCTTAGGCAGAATGTGGCTCGAGTTCCCCATCCGGAGAGTAGGTATAAAGATAGGACACAACTCCAAGGTGGTTTGGGGCACTCAGCTCACACATACATGTACAAAGCACGTAGGGAAGAGCTAATGATGTGGTGGGTGACAGTGGGATGAGTCCATGCACGGCCTCACTAGATGCAGACTGACAGGCAGAGATGATCCGAAGGGCAGCAGGGACTGAGCACTCGTGAATTTCCTTCTCATTTCACTCCTCCTGTCTTCCTTTCATGATGAAATTCCACTCATGCTTCCAGGCTCTGCCCAGCAAGTGAAGATCTTCCTGCCCTTCTCTCCCTACCTTGCTAAGAAAGAGGACTCTCAGTAGGGATTCTCATCGATTTTGCACCCAGTTCATTATTCATGTCTTTAAATTGTATATTGTTACGTTTCTTCAGGGATTTTAAAAAAATCTTATTGAAGGAACATTGCATCATAACATCCTCAGGTTTACAGTGGGTCTTGTAACGAGCAGCATCTGTGTGTGAAACATCTGTGCACTGCCAATAGTCATGATGTCTTTAACTGACCTTAACTCTTCCATGTGACGCTCCAGTTGCTCCTTATGGGACTAGAGCTTGTTTATCTCGGGGCCCACAATGCAGTGGAGGGTCACATAGGGTGCAATCGGAAAATAAGGGATGTCTGACCTGGACCAAAATTGTTTCTTGGATCTCCCTGAAAATTGGCATGGGACTTGGATTTCATTCAAATTTCAGACACCTGTAGAATCCACACCCGTTCCTTCACCTCATGGGAGAGGCTTGTTAAGAAATAACCTCTGTGTGAAAGCCTTTCACCCACTGTGGTTTTTCAGCTCAATTTGGTTCTGTTACTACCTCCTACTCTTGGAAGCTGAAAGGAAAGTTAGTCAAGATAGTCACTAACTCGAGGAAAGGAATGTATGTCAAAATTGTCTTGTTTGCATTGTTCCTGGCACCTATCGAAAGAGCCTGAAACATATTCCAAATTAGAGCAATAGTATTTTTATGAGAAGATTGAATGAAATGATATAAATCAGATGTACACATAGTATAAAGGTCATAAAATGATAAAATGAAAATTTTCCAGATAGGCTAGTGGGCAAATGAAAAACAATGGGTGTGGTAATTAGTTTGGGGAGCAAATAAAAATCATCCAATATCATGCTAAAAAAAGTAGAGGGAAGGGAGCATAACACAGCGGTTCTCGAATTTCAGCATGCAACAGAACGGTCCCTGAACTTTGTTTGGAGTCAGATTTCTGATGCCCACCCCTGAGATTATTCTAAGGAATGGGAGTGAACCCCAGGATCTAAGTGTCATGTTAGTACTCTTCAGTTGATCCTGGCGAGGCAGCCAGTCTTCAGACCATACTCCGAAGAAAGACTCATTTGAGGCAAACATTTTGATGATCATAGGAAATTTTGAGCATGCATAGCCAATATATATTATTTTAATTGTTTTCGTGTACTGCTATTCAATATTATACACATTAATAAAATTTACAAAGTAGAAATTAGATAAATTTTTAAGATTTACATTCTTCAATGGCTCTCCCTGGATGAAATTCGGGGTAAATGCACCCCATTTTGGAGAAGAGTATTCCCAAAAGGGTGCTTTTCAAATGGTAATGTTCATAGGAATAGCCTGGAGAGCTTGTCTGAATGGAGACTGAATCAGTAAGTCTGGGAGGAGATTTGAGATGATTTTTTTCTAACAAGGTCCCAAGTGGTGGTGGTATGACTGGTTTTGGAAGGACATTTCAGGTGGCAAGGACCTAAGTGGTAGCTTCTCTCTGATGGACCTAAATCCCAATGCCAATTGAAGCTTCACTGGCCAGAGGAATGCGTCGGTGGTGCAGTGCCCTAACACTTCAAGCAGAAGATGTTCTGTCGTGCTTCTTTGAAGTTGCAGTGATAAGAACAAGTGAGAAGCATCCTAAAGAAGCATCCCCCCCATCTTCCTTTATGAACTTTCAAAAGAGGGTTCTCTTTTAGCTTATCCCTTGAAATAATGAGACAGCACTCCCTGAAGTCATAAACAATGACTTTTCCAGATGCTACAGTGGGCAAGATTATTCTCCCTGATTAAGCCTTTGACAGGCAGCATCTTTGCAGCAAGTGTCATGCCAGGTTTTATTAGTAAATTGGCCTTACAAAGTGTGTGTGTGTGTGTGTATGTGTATGTGTGTTTATCTGCAGATGCCCTGGATCAGCAATCTTTCCACAGGTTGGATTGAACACATATAAAAATATGTGGGACCAGGAACAATGATTAGACAAATTTACCTATCATAAAGTAACACACTAATCTCTAGAGATTATTAAGTGGAAGTAGGAAATTTGAATACTTAATTCTAAAAACCACCCCCAAGAAGGCGTCCATACTCTTCATCATGTAGATACTGCAATTAGGTGACCGTAACAAGTTCATTTCAGATGAAACAGGAATTCATCAACGTGATTACTTAATAGACCTGAAACAGAGTATACGGAATGATTTCATTACGGAATCCTTTCTGTGTGAATGAAATCAGAGCTCCAGTATATGCTGCTTTTTGACTCATTGTCCACTGTGTCACAGACTGCGGAATCAGATGGGTTAGTCCTGAAGATTCGACTCTGCATACAGTCAGCGTCTGAAATCTTCATGTGTTTCATTGAAGCAGGGAAGCCCTATAATTTTGCTTTTGTCACCTGCGTGTCACTTATAAATCAGCCCTAAGAAGCAGAAATCGTGGTGTGATCTAGTGGCCATGTTGTTAATGTTTAGACATGTATGTATTTATTTTGAACAACATTAACAGGGATTAGTTGTCCCATCCAGCTGAAAAGGCCCTGGTCGACCAAACATGCTGGGGGTTAGAATCTCCCAGAGAAGCACTCAGAAGTATCTGTCGGGAGGCAGCTGGTCTGGTGTCTCATGACCTGAGTTTAATACAGCTTGATCGCATTGGCAAATCTTGTAGATTTCTTGTCAACTCACTTCCTTCTGTACAATGAGGAAAATAATAACTATTGTCCTAAATGATGAGATTCAAAGCCAATTTATTTTTAAGAGTTTAGTACAAGGGCACTCAATAAAATAGTAATTTGTCAGCTGACTTCCAGATTCTGCACGAGGTTTTCCTATGTTATTTATATAGAGAAATAATTCTATTCTCTCTCTCCACCTAGAGGGTGTTGAGAAAGTAAGATGGATCAAAAGGGAAATCACTTTTGCTAGATGAAGTTTCCAATGTTCATTAAAAACATAAACAGTTCTTAGGTAACACAGGTAACATGGAACGCTTGGAAGGGTATCAATGATGGGGGGAGCTGAGAAACACAGTGCGGTATCAGAGGAGGTTTGTGATATTATGAGCACAGATGTGAGCTGAGGCAAAAGCATTGTTGATCTCTGTACTTCCAGCAGGACACGGAGGACTCCGTCTGATGGGATTCTACTTAACCACTCCTAGTTTCACTGGCAGTGGGGCCCCTCTGTAAATTGTGGTCATAAAAATGAAGATGTCTTCTTGCAAATGAAGCAGATAGTAATTCGGGAGCCATAGTGTGTCGGACAAGGAGGCCAGCTGGACATTGACAAGCAATGTCCTGGACAGAGGTGGGAATACTTGGATACCACAAGGGAAATGAAGGGTCTGTCAAATATTTAGCTAGACTTCGTATATCTCCAGCTGACTCTGGTGATAAAGGAACTCCACGAAGTCATTCCCATGTCTGTTTCATCTGACCCGACCCTTAGAATGTCCACCCTTCATCAGAGGAGGCCCTCAAGTGAAAGTTGGAGTGACAGCTTCTGAGAAGCAGGCTCCTAGCTGTTGTCGCACGTATCTTACATCCAAATCTTTGATGATAACGTTGTAGTCTCTACAGCCATGCTTTTGAAATTTGCTTAGCATGCCACCAACACACACAAAAATCCACTTAGTTGAATTTTGGAGCTGCTACCTTCTGTTTTTTATATTGGATATTCTTTTAGGTTAACATATCAAAAGAAACATTCTTTCCTAAAGGGACATGCTTTAGTTTTTATTTAATTATTTATTCTTAGTCTAGAATTTCCCAAGTGAAAATGGCCACAAAGAGCAATCATAGAAAACGACTAGCTTTTCATTTAAGAGAAATGAATTTCTCCTTTCCCTCTGCCTCTTTTTCCACTCTCCCCTTCAATCTTTCCTGCCTCCTTCTCTTACTCTCTCTGTAACTTTTTCTTTACTATGCCTTTGACCGCTGAGGGAGTCAGTCCTGTGTTGTCCACACTGCCTGGAACAATTTCTACTGGGAAATCCTGCGTTTGGGAAGAATCATTGATCTTGGAACCCTGGTAAATAAATTGTGGTTTGTTAATTGTGCGAGGATTAACTTTAAGGCTCTTTTTCTCTGTAGAATTCTGAGGGAAAGGGGGAGTTGGTAGACATCAGACCAGGTAGCCCAAGATACGTCTGAAACAGATGCTGGTATCTTGTCCTTGCACAATTGAGCCTGACCAATGTGGGCATTGGTGGTCCCAGCACCTTCCAGAATCTGCACTTAATCTGGAGACGACTCTCCTTCTACCTAAATTCTGCAATAGTGGATTCAACCAACCAACACCCCATGTTTGGTTGAGCCCCTGAAAGTGGACCTGGGCCATTCAGATGTATAAGCAGAGATGGAGCTGAAATTAGGGTTTGGGGTCTTCAGAAAGAGTCCACATATGAGGCTGGTCATGACAAATTATTCAGGGATGCTGTGCACTTGCTCTCACTAGGTAATGGCTGCTGATTGTAACTGAACGAAGTGTCTTTCTTTTTCCAGTTGTAAATAAGCTTTAATTTTAGAAAAAATTACATTTATAGAAAAGCTATGAAGATAATACCAAGCGTTCTCACACCTAGTTTCCCTCATTATTTTCATTTTACATTAGTATGATGTACGCCATTGTCACAGCGAATGAGCCAATACTGACATATTTTTATGGACTGTAGTCAATGGTTGATTCAGATTTCCTTAGTTGCTACCTAATATCTTTTCTTCTAGCTTGAGATCCCACGCAGAACTCCACGCTACACTCATTGCCATGTCTCTAACTTATGTTCTTCTTGGCTGTGTCATTCCTCAGACCCACTTCATTTTTCCCAATCTTGACTGTTTTGAAGAATATTGGTTAGGTATTTTGCGGAATGTTCTCCAACTGGGATTTGTTGAATGTTTTTCTCACCATGAAATTGGGAATGTGAGTTTGGGGGAAGAAAAGATGAGAGAGGTGAAAGGCCATTTTCATCACTATCTGGTTAAGACTACCTTCTTCTCAACCTGGTCTCTCCCTGTTGAACGTCTGCCTTTGGTAGTGTTTGTTACATTTCTCCACTGTATAGTTAACACTCTGCCAGCTTTCCACACTGTATTCTTTGGAAAGAAGCCACCTCTGTAAGCCCATGTCCTAAGAGTACAGAACTGTACCCCATCTTTTAGAAGGTGAAGTGTTTTTTGCCTGCGAGCTTGGTTCATTCTTCTCCATTTATGTGTGCATGTATGCATGTGTGCATTTATCCATCCAATCATTTACTTATCAGTGTAGGTGTTTATTTTATATGTTGAATGAGAATCTAATGTCATTTTCTTATTTTGACCATTGGGCTGAGCAGGCTTGAGTGGGAAGAATTTCCTCTCCTTAGCTAAGAGAGGGCAGACAGAGTCTTAGCTCCTGTTGAGAAAGTCGTGGTTGGCAAGAGGATGCTGAACCTTATTTCACAGTGAGTGCTCTGCTTCTCCCCCAGTGAGAGCCAGAGGAGGACTTTTCTCAGATCTTTGCCATAAGGACCTGGCGTGGTTCTGATTATTACAGTAGAACTTCTGAGTGTGGGCTACCCACTTTAGACTGGGCCCTAGAAGCTCTCACATCAAGCTAGTCTACCTTCGGCCTCTAGCAAATCATCACAAAGACCAGTTAAGTGTTAAGTGTTCCCACCAGTTTGTCTCCTGAAGAAATGATGGAGCCCTCATCTTGGACTTAGATATGCCTGTCTCTCCAGATCTCATCATGGTGGTCTGCCCGGTGAGGTCAGCTCTCTGATACATCCAAATGCTTATTGTTTTCACATTTTCCAGGATTTTCTTGCTTGGGGAGTGGGCATGAGGACTTAAGCTCTTTACACATCAAAGGTGAAGCTGGAAATCTGGCTGAGTGTTTTGCAAAGTATTTGACATTGCTAGACATGAAAATGATGACATAAGAGGATGTTGATTCAGTGGAATGAAGTCTCATTCGTGAGCAAGGATAGAGTACCTTTCCCCACGCCACTAAAGATGTAGGCTCAGCAGCACTTTAATACACGCTGAAAATCACAGAGGTGGCAGGAAAAGAAGACCTCATCCCCATGCTGGGAGCTTCTCCAGAAGATCATGCACAGTCTTTTGACTGGGTTAGGTTTTAAATCCACTTTAGGGAGGTGATGCAATGCGACGCCCTTTACAGTCCCCAGTGATTTATACTAAAGCCTTACAGTTGGGGAGCAGATACTGGCCTTGGACCCGTTCAGAGATTCTGCGGGGTGGAGGTGGAGTGGAGTTCCTCTGAATTTGCTTTTCCCTATTGAATGAGGCAATCATATATTTGGTATGGAACACACTCTAGAAGTTTTCCAGAAAAAATGTTACTTTGTCATTGATAAGTGTCTGACACTAAATGGTAAGCTCATTTTATTCCAGCAGCATGATCCCTGGGGTATTTCCCAGACTCCAGTCTTTTGAGAATTCTTTTCTAATTTTTTCCATATCCACATACCACTTATCTTAGTAGTCCTCACATATTTTTCTTTAAGATTTTTCTACAGGTATTTAAACTCAAATGTATTTCTTTAAATACGAAACCCTACCTCAGGGCTTTGATGCTCTAGTTGTATAGCTGATTATACATTTTCTTTCTGTATATAAATACATAACTTTAAGGTACATTCCATCGACAGATACTTACTACTAAGTATCCTCCAATGTTGTAACAGCAGCACAAAACTTAGGAAGACCTCAGATTAGTGTTAGAAGGATATGCAGCTGACAACAGGAACTCATGAGAATTGAATCTAAGACAGGAAGGTTTTGGTGAGTGGATACAGAGATCAGGGGAAAAGCAGTGTTGCCAATATTAATGTGTGTGATTGGAGGTTCAATGCGTATCTTGGGTAGAGTTGAGTTAGGGTGTCCCTCATTGGAATGGAATCTGCATGAGGATATCCATACTACTACACATATGAGGGAATATTCCCGAATGGGAGACATCACTAGGCCATGACTTTTCTCACAATCTTGCCTGAAGTTCCTCATTCTATTGCTCACTGATATTAGGGGACTCGTTAAGAGTGGTAGAACCGCTTCCAGTTACAAGAGAGAAATAGTGGGAATTAGAATGATAGAGTTTGATTAAGAATCTTTGCTCTATTTGGTATCTGTTAAAATTGGACTCTAGATACAATTAAGTTGTGGGTGATTGGTTGTCCTAATAGCAAAAATGGGTTACCGAGTATTTTTCACTCCAATTTTTTTCATTCAAGGACTATTTATTGAGATCCTGCCATCTTTCAGATTTTGTGAGGGGTGCAATTACACAGTGGTGAGATGACAGACATGGTGGTCTATTATCATGGAGGAAAGAGCACACACAATACCTCCTTTTCAAGTAAGCTGACAAGCAGAGAACATACTATGACCCAATCCTTCTGCACTAAGTTCCCATGAATGTTAAACAAATAGGCTTTTTATTTTTCAACAAAGGAAACATATAGTCTCCATAAAGGTTGAAAGTATCTCTTCTTGAGACTGGAAACTCCATGATGCTCAGAGGAGGGAGTAGCAGGAGAGAGAGATGCAAAGAGGAGAGAGAGAGAGAGAGAGAGAGAGAGAGAGAGAGAGAGAGAGAGAGAGAGAGAGAGAGAGAGAGAGAGAGAGAGACTGATTAAAGGACAAGGTCATTCCCTGGAGAGCTCAGTCAAGATGGTTGACCCCTCAACCCTCCCTCTTAAAGCAGGCAATAACCAGGCAGGTATCGGCCTGCAGGTTAGAGCTGAGAAAGTGGGAGCTGAACTCACAGTAGCAGGGGAATTTGGGGTCATCATGCCCAGATGAGAAATTACAAAAATGCCTCTGCTCCCACTCACCAAAACAAAGTTCTAACTCCAGGTGCTACTCAGTGACTGGTGCAAGAAAATGAATGTCGAGTAGATACACAGAGAGCTTCTGTCATCGCCATTCGAGGAAAGCAGAAACTCCGAGAGGAGACAGCGGAGCTCCTATCTGGAGAAACGAAGTGAACAGAGCAACTGGAGAGCTTGCCAGCTGTGTGCACACAGCTTGGGGGAGTAAAAGAAACATGGAGGAGAATGTTCTAGGAGAGAAGCTGACCTGTGCAGAGGCCAGAGACAAGAGTGAGTGTGAGCCCTCGGAAGAACTAACTTTCTTGCGCACATCTGCAGTAGAAAGCTGGAGAAGCTAGTAGAGAGGAGTTTGCGTGTCAGGAGGTTAGCTTGTGGATCTGCTAAGCCATGTTTAAAACGTAGACACCCCAAGGACAGGAGTAGGTCATTTAGAACTTATAAACAAAGAAATAGGAAAGACCTTGATTGATCAGGAGTCAGCAAGCTTTCTGAAGAACGAATGGAAAGCACTTTGGATTTTGTGGACCTCAGTTCTCTGTGCAGCTAGGCCACCACACGTCCCATTTTCAATAAGACAATACCATCGGTTTTCATGTTTCCTGACTGCCAGTTTTGTCCCGTGTTAAATAAACCAGGGCCACCTGTCATGGGGGGTGAAAGGGACACTTGAGTTGCCCCAGACCCAGTCTCTTGAGGACACCAAAGCCCCGTCCTGTTTTTGTCTCAAGGAAATACGGTCAGCCTAGTACCGCTGTCCAACTCTGCCATCGCCAGGTGCCAACAGCTGTGAATAACGGAGCACGGCTATTTCCCCAAACCCTTATTCATAAGACAGAGAGTGGGTGGACCTGGCCCAGGGCTCGTTGCTTGCTCTCGCTGCGACGGGCACAGTGCACACACGGAAATCCCAGGGCCCTGGATCTGCCAGCCAGGCCTTGGGGAGGAGCCGGGATGAGCCACAACTGGACGAGTAAGAAGCACGCTTCTTCCCAGTGCGCCCAGTGAGCAGCGGTTGGTTCAGTTGTTTCCAGAGGAACACAGGCCACATATCCCCGGGTTCAAGTCCCAGGCCCACGAGGGCAAACGACCCGTGTGAGCAACTAAACAAAAATAAAACAAAGTGCTTCTTCCTCCTCTCTTTGCCTGCCTACTTGCCTTCATTCCTGCCTACATCCTTCTTCTCTTTTTAAAAAAAGTAATAAAAACAAGGGTATACAAGGGGGTAGGACGTGACTTTCTTAACTCAGTTGCTTTAACTTCGTAAACTGAGGAGAAAGAAGACTTTAAAAAATTAACGAGGCTCAGAGTAGCCTCCAATATGTCAGGGCCATGTTTACGACTTTTTCTTGATTTCTTATGCTGACAGGTTTCAAATGGGACATCAGACATTCTACATCTTAGCTGCTCTGTCCCCTGTCACCCCAGTAACACCTCTCTGGCTGCTGCCAGAGTGGCTACTTCTCCTACTGGGTGAGACCAATTATTTCCGAAAGGTTTGTCGTCACTGCACTTCAAATGCACGGCTTCGGTGTGGGGGTGGGGGGCGGGGGGTAACAGTGCCGGGCACCCATTGTGTTCTGCACATCCGTTACATGAGGAGCACATCAGTCTGCTCAATTAAAGCACCTATGACTACAAAGCAACTGTATATCATGTAATACCTCTCTGCCACTGACACTATTCAAATATCTGACTTTGAGAGTCCTTTTCTGCTGAGCTGGCTACTTTATCTTAGTTTAAAAATAAATTACAAAAAGCATCAACAATATTCCTAAAGTAAATTGTTCCACACCCACTCTTAGCCCTCCTTTAGAGAAAATGTTTCGAAATAACTTCTCTCTCTCGCTCAACTTTCATTTTCAAATTACCATGGAGACCTTTGCGTATGAGGGTGATAGGCAGATCTAGGGGAAACCCACACAGCGAATCCCAGAGACTGCCTCTGAAAATGCTCCTGTTCTCTCCGGGTCTTTTAGAAAGCATCCAGATGATTATAAAAACGCGAACAATAACCAGAGTTACCGCTGATTGAATGCTTACTCAAAACTTTTCTTGAAATATCTCATTTAATTCTCCCAGCAAGCTTATCAGGGAGTTACTGTGAAAATCTCCATCTTATAACTCAGGGAATGAGGAATTGGCAGAACCTGGCTGTGGTCCCGAGGCTTCGACTCCCAAGCTCATGCTCTGCTCTGCAGAAGGGGGCAGTCAGCCTCCCACACCAGCCCTCTCCGGGGAGCTCTGCCTCACCCACCAGGGAGCCTTTATTGCAGGTGAGATAATTAGATCCAGTGACACAGGTAATACTTTGCTTCTGTTTGAGAAGCTTCCAGGGTCACAAACATTCTGACATTCAACCAGAAAATGCTTAAAACAGAAGTAAAAAGAAACAGAAAAGGCATCGTAGTGTTAAAAGATGAGAAAGCAAGTGTCTACGGCCACACAGGTTGAAGCCTGCAGAGCTGGACATTCTCTGTCTCTTCCCAGAGACCACGGCTCCTGATGGTCATCCTTAGTTCTCTGTGCGAGTCACCTGATGCCTCCTGGGATTAGAGCACAAATGGCTTCAGGAAGCCCTGGAGATGCCTGAGGAGGTAGGCAGGGGAGGAGGAGGGAGGGGCTTGGGCTGTGAAAACACCTGTGCTTCAGACCATAGGGTCTGCTTAGATGAAGAACTGATCTAGTTTGGGAACCACATTTTTTTTTTTTTAAGGAGAGATGCAGGCAAGAAAGAAAGCGCCTTGGCAGGCAGGCAGGAAGAGAGAGAAGGAAGAAGCATTTTATTTATTTTTATTTAGTGGTTCACATTTACTGCTCCACCCTGGACCAAAGAAGTGAAACCTAATCCTTGGGATATATGTGGACGGCGCTCATTTGGAGGCTGCTGACCTAACCACTTCTCCACCAGGCCCCACTAGACCCACATTTAATATGTTTCCTGAATATTCTAACAGAAATATTTGGAGATTATATGTATGTATGCATACATGCATGCATATATCTACAACACACACACATTTAACGTTTTGGTGTTTGTGTTTTATCACAATAGATCATACATACACGCATACATACACACATTGATACCTACAGATATGGAGACAGATGACAGATGATAAATATAGACAGATAATAGGTGAGTAGATGATAGACAAAGAGATAATAGATGATATCTAGATAGGTATATAGATAGATGATAAATAGAAGATAGATATAGATAGATAAATAACAGGTGGATAGACGATAGACAAATATATAGATAGATGATAGTAAAAGATAGGTCAATAGATAATTATGTTCTGGAATATTTAAAAAAATTATGGCACAGCACTAAGAGGGATAGAGAAATCCCAACCATCCAGTCACAAATGTCATCTATGTTGTGTTGTGCTGTGATTTTTGTGTTATATTCATGCCATATTATCTGCAGAGCAGTTTGGCTGCAGTCTCTCACAATGGACCTGCTGCCCCAAAGTCTGATTCAGCAGTCGACACCAGCCAAGCTGCACCTGTGTGGAACATGCAAAGGTAAGAGAAGGTTTGTTTCTCACATAATGCGGCTTTCTGGGAGAGCAGCCCAGCCTGCCATGCAGCTACTGAATGGCTTGAGACAACAGATAGGGGAACCTGGCTCAGGGTCTCATAGTAGCTAAGTACAGGATCGGGCGAAGGCTGCTTTCGGATTGGGTTTCATGGCTGAAACTTCCTGCCAGCACTGAGTGAGGGAGCGGCCATGCTTTCTGTTAGCTCTCAGATCGTGGCAAGGGAGGAAGGAGAGTGTGGGCTTTGAAGTTGTCAACAGCCAAACATCAACAATGCA
>RJWH01001163.1:0-110291 GCA_004363575.1 Solenodon paradoxus | reverse complement strand
AACAGGTACATGAAAAGATGTTTAATGTCACTAATCTTTAGGGAAACGTAAATCAAACCACAATGAGATATCACTTCACACCGTGAGGATGACTACTATAAAAAAAAATAGCAGATGAAAAGCACCGGTGAGGATATATAGAGAAGGGGACTCTTGTGGACTGTTGGGAGGAATGTAAATTGGTGTAGCCATGTGGAAAACAGTATGGAGCTTCCTCAAAATCTCAAAACAGGTTGACTCTATGACCTAGCAATCCCTCAGAGCCAAAGGAAATGAACACAGAATATGGAAGAGATGTCTGTGTGCCACACTCCTTGTAGCAACATTCACTCCAGCTATGATATGGAAATAGCCTAATGGTCCAGCAACCTAACTGAATGAATGGATCAAGAAGACTTGAAGGTGTGATGCGCATGGATCATGGACCAGTCTTCAGTCATGAGAAAGAAGATTGTCCTGCCATTTGCGATAACATGGATGGAACCTGGGGGCATCAGGCTAAGTGAAAGAAGTCAGACAAATACTGCATGATATCACTTAAATGTGAAATCTTAATAAAAAAGTCAAATTCACAGAAACAGAAAAATAGGAAAAATGGTTGTCAGAGGCTGGGGGGTGGGGGAAAATAGGAAGAAATTCCTAACAGGGTAAAACTTCCAGCTGTAAGCCCACTGGACAAGGGGTAAGGACACTTGGTGATGTGGTGGAGCACAGGGTGTGTTAAAATATATCTATGAAATGGGGAAACTATACATAGGAAATTATTTTAATGTGTAAAATAATTACTACGATAAAAAAAGAAAACAAAAACAAACTTCCAGTTGTAAGATAAATGATCTAGAAGACTCTAAAATATAACATGGCAACACTGGTTGACAAAATTGCATTTTATGATTTAAAATTTGGCCTACTAAGAGAGAGCTTCAACATTCTTACCAAAAATGAATGAATTAACAAACAAGTGACGTGATGGATAGAATTAACTGGATGGGGAGATCGTCGCACAAGATCTGCATGAGTCAAATCACTAGGGTGTATACATTAAATATCTTACAATTTTATACGTCAATTATATGTCATTGAAACTTAAATAAATAGGAACAGCAAAAATTAAAACGAAAATAGTCACCGGGTGAATGGGGTTGTGTGACTGACAGTTCTGTGCCAGACGCCAGTTGTGCACAGATGTCCAACCATGTTTCATCCACCCAGGTGCCCAGGAGGGGACTTCATCAGGAAGTGGAGTCACTCAGCCCAGGTCGCATGGCTCGGAGACAGAGGGGAAAGATGAGCAGATTGTAATGTGGCATGCTCAGCACGCTAGAAAGGAACATGTTCCTTTCCCGGGTGACCCCCAGGGGTGTCACCTTCCAAGACTCTGCACACCAGGGGACGCAGATGCAAGACGCACGCGTGGTAGACCTGAGTGAACCGGTTAAACAGTGTCATTCAAGTCTCTCTTTGGTCTCAATATGTGGAAAACAAACAAACTTCTGACTCCATAGAGCCTCCCAGGAATTTCTGAAACTCACTAAGCCCTTTCCTCTTCTTCCCGTCACTTCACACAACCTCTTATCAGACACCTACTGCAAATAGCAGGTGTGAAAAAGCATAACAAGCCCGGGAAAAGGGGGAAATGCTGACAAAGTCAGATTTGTAGGCCAAATTCTATTTTTTGAAAGTGACTCGCCTCATTCCTCACTTCCTATTTCAAATCCTCGTTTTAAACTGCCCCTTACAGCAGCTCTGCTTGGAATGAGAAAGCCAGCTCCCCTAAGTTCTGTGAGCACCTGGGCCCACGAATCAAATGCATGTGAGGAAGTGTGGTGTGCTGTGCTCTTCCTTCGAGACTCCTCATATCCATGGCGTAGATCCAACTCCGGGATTCCATGCCTTATCTCTGTCTTCACAGCCCGACATGTACCTAGAACACTTAAATTCCCAGGGTCCTGTGTTTGTCAAACAAGCTCTGGGAACAGCGAGTGAAGGATAAAGTCCAGGTCCCTGACCTCAGACGATTGCCGTGTCTGGAAACTACCAGCCTCTCAAGCCTCATCACCGCCTTCCCATCCTTCCGTCTATGTATGTCCTTTGGTTTTGAACTGCTTGCAGATTCCTGGTATACAGAGTCCTATTTACACCTCTGATACAGGTCCATGGTGCCTGTTCTGCCATTTAGTCATATAACCGTGGCTACAGTAACGGAAGCCTCAGTTGGTCACCTGTAAGGTTGAGGGTATGGTGAACAAATAACCCCTAAGATCCTTTTTAATTCCGTGTTTTACCAACTAGTGATTTTCTTCTCCACAGTGGCTCTTGGGTATGTGACTTGCTTTCTCTAAGTCTTGCTTTCTGTGTCTGCTCAATGGGGAGTAACAGGTATGGGCCATGGATTCTATCAGGATTAGATAGAATGAGAAAGGTGAGAACTGAGTCCGCCAGTGCTACCAATATGGTCCTTAATGAAAATTAATAATAAGCCCTCTGTACAACGTCTGAGAAAATGGTCCCAGCATTAGCCAGGGTTAGGCCTTCTTTGAGAATGACACATTCCGTGGGTGCTCTGACTTTGAAAGCTTTTTACTGATGTAAAAATAAACCCGAAAATGTTCTTCACAGGCTAGATCAAAGAATGTTAATGCACTCTGAGGCCAGATAAAGGGATACTCGATGGCTATAAACTTAATTTTTAAACACCCTAAATAAATGTGTGTGTTTCCCTGACGGCAGACAGTCAGCTCTCATCGGGATCATGAAGAACACAATTGTGACAAGACATACATTACAGTTTCCCAGGAAATTGGATAGAGGAGCCCAGTGACTTATGAAGCAATACGCCTCAGAAAATAACTCTTGTATGTAAGAGACTGGCACTTCGCAGAGTGGTTTTCCTCCGTGATCTCAGCTGGCGCTCGAAGACGAGGTGCCGGCCCAGGTGTCAGCGCTGTCACCACTGATGGGTGAGCCTCAGCTCGGTACTCCCCAAGCCAAACTTGCCAACTTGAGCATCTTCACCACCCAGACTCCTCACCTTCTTCCCCAAATCTCTTGTGCTCCCCTCCATCTTCGTGCAGGGCAATTCCACCCTTCAAGCTGCTTACTTCCCCAGTGTCACAGTCAGCCCTGATTCCTTTCCTTTCCTCATGTGCCATGTTCGTTCCAGCACCAAATCTTGATAAGGCTTCATCATCAAAATCCATACAGAATCTCGTGAGCCAAATTCTTCCCAGGCCACCACTTCTCAAGCTGAGATTTATTTTTCCCCAGTAGCTTCTTAGCTGGCTTTCTGCTCATTGTCTTTCTATAGAGCATGAGTTCTCCACCTAGGTACTGTTGACATCTGGGTCCAGATCATTCTTTGTTGCGCAGATCTGTCCTGGACATTGTAAGACGTGTACCAGCAGCCCTGTGTGTCTTCCCAGTAGATACTAGTACAATATCCACCACCATCAGTGGTGACACTGACAACCCTAAGGTGGCTTCTCTTCTCCCCCAGATCAAGGTGCCACAATCCCTACATCCTACCCAACGGTCTACCCTCACTGCCCCTGTCTTATTTTCTACCCCTTTCTACCATGCATATTCCTCAGCCACACTGGCCAGCTGGGCTTGATCCTGCACCCGCTGCTCCTTCCATGGGGAAAACCTCTCCCTTGATCTTCAGTTAGCGCCCTTCATCCCCTTAACACACACCTTCACGTAGTCATATGATGACCCAGCAAGCGGACGCTTCAAAATAAAAGATGCTGGTAGTGGGGGTCTGTCCCCCAATACTTTTAGTGACAATGGTTGATTTGAAAAGTGCGTGTACATTATGACCCTCATTTTGCTAAAAGGAGAATCAAATGTGTATTTAGATACATTTTACACTAATAGAGAAAATACAGCAGAAGGACAGACACATAAATATTAATTTCTGTGTAGCTTAACATTTTATCTGTGCAGTAGCTCTCCAAGCAATTTGCTTATTGAGTGTTTTTCTATATTGTCAAAGTTTTCTATTGGGAAGAAATTCCATTTTTATAATCTAACAATAATGAACACTTTAAAAAAAAGAGAAACAGTATCATAATCCCCAAGTCTCCAAGGTTGACAGAGCCCATTGAGAAAGCATAAGAAAATGGGACTAAATGAGGGTGGACCCTGGTCTTAACACACCATGGATGAAAATCAAAGGCATGCATTTAGATGCTTTAAGGGTGTGTATGAGAGAGAGAGAGAGGGAGGGAACTGAATTAAGTGACCTAGAATGTTTACATTTATGGGGACCTTGGCAATCATGTAATATGACATCCTCTCCTTTAATAAGGTAAGTGCTCCAGAGAAATCAGCTAACCTAAAGTCACATGGTTAAATAGTGGCAGAGATGGGATTGTTCAATTATTTTTTCATCAAACATTTATTAAATTTCCACTATGTGCTGGGTGCTGGGGGTCCAATGGTGGAGATAAATATAGTCTCTGCTCCTGAGTGCAATGGGACAGAAACACAAATGCACATCCAAAGTCTATAGAAATATGCCACCCAGGATGGAAGTCACCTGCTGGAATCAAGCACTTGAAGTGTGAATGGCCTGAACTGAGAGGTGCTGGCAGTTGGACACACCCTGGATCCACATAAAGGCTGGATATCATCTCACGAATATTTTATTTTGATTGCTTATCAAAATGATATCATTTAGAGATAATCAATGAAATAAAATGCACAATTCAAATTACTGTTGCACCTTTCTTAAATCAGGGTGACCACAAAATTTCCAAGGACACGTGTGGCTGGCATTCTCTTCTTTGGGGCACCTCCACACAGGTGCAAGGCAGCGTACTTGATGGGGTGTTAGAAATGAAAGCAGAAATGAAACTAATGTTCCTTTCTCAGGCTTGGGGCCAGAGAAAGCATCTGAAAGGAAGTGACATCTACACTGTGACCTGGATAGGAAATAAGATTTAGGGCTGGATTAGGGGAGGGTAAGATGGAGGTATCAAGGCAAAACCTAATATCTAGGGGTCACCATTTGCAAAGTCAGATTCTTTTCATGGTTTTCTTTTTTAAAATTAAATAGCAAGTTGAAATCCTTCTTTAAAAAATGGATTATCCCCCTCTAATGGAAGATGTTGACAGGTCCTTAATTCCAGGGCTGGGAGTGGATGTGTAGACCTCACTGCCTACAATTCTGTTAACACTGTCCTTCCTCCTCCAATGTCTTATTATGAGATAAGCTCTTTTCAGGGAAGGGTAAATTCTGCCTAGACCCGAGAAAAAGAATGACATTGAATTAGCTAGATGGATGGCAATGAGTAATCCGCATGAAATTCTTAAATTTGGATTGGGAAGGGAGATTCAGCATTGGGTAGAGTGCCTCTGATTATGCAATTCATTCTCAGCCAAGAAAATTAATGTACTCGATAAAATATTTCTGGAATAACCTTTTAGTGAAAAACAACAGAAATTGTAAGACAGATTAAGGTTTAGTGTCGCAAGAGATTACAGTGTGAACAGACTGTCCTCACAGGGTCTGTTTAACTGGTGACAAGCTGGAGGAGGGAAGAAACGTAAGGATATTTGACATGAAAAATGTGAATTCACTCTCTGAGTGTTTACCAGCGTTCACAAGCAGCAGGAAATGAGCCGTGAAATGTATTGTCAAACATTTAGTGTTCAAAATATAATGCATTACTTTAAGTTGGCTTTTGCTTTCTGTGGTCCTCATTCTCAATTTGTCCACCTCTAGGATAGGTGAATTCACCTTTTACTGTGGCCCTTCCCAGACCATCATGCTAAGCAGCAGCAGAAATTGGGAACTGACTTTCCAAAGTCACTAAAGCTCCCTTCTCCAGTATTTGCCTAGATTGTAGAGGTTTGGAAAACATAAACGCTTACCCCCTGCAGTTAGCAGTGGTCATGTGATTTGCTTTCACCCAGTGAGACTTGCATGTTCTCTGGGAGAAATTTCCTTGCCAATAATAAAAGACAAAGCCTTTGCTGAAAGAGACACCCATGTCCTTCTCCTTGCTTCTGTCTGATTTCTAGAGGCAGGGCTGACATTTGTCTGCTACCACAGATACAGTGGTTCAGTTTGAAGATGCTAGAATACTTCCATATTGGTTGGGAATGTGTAACTTTTCTGAGTTCTCCAGGTTCTCCTCTTAGCCCAGCGCATGTCCAATGAACTTCCCTGTGGTTCCAGAAGGAAATAAGCTTGGAACCACCAAGAGTCTCCAGATCTGTACCATTTGCTAAATATTTTGAATGTCTGCCTCCTGGAAATGCAGTGGCCAACTTGTAACTTTGAGGTCTTGATTGGCATACAAGGGAAAACAGAATGTTAGAAGAAGGTCATTCAACATGACTTGGCCAAATTGCAGAACCAGCTCAACTTTTTAAATTCATGTATTTGTGATAAAGAACGCAACATAAAATTTAGCATCTTAACCATTTGCAATGGTGGTCAACACTTACGTGACACTATCCAGCTCTAACCCTTTTCATCTTGTTGAACTGAAACTTTCTGCCCAATACCTAACAGCTTCCCAGGCACCAGCCCCTGCTTTCTGTCTCTATGAATTTGTGGCTCTAAGAATATCCTATAGGTGGAATTAATCAGTTTTTGTCATTTCGTGACTGGCTTGTTTCATTTAATATCATGTCCTCAACTGTCATTCAGTTTGCCTCATATTCCAGACTTTCCTTCCATTTCAAGGCTGAAAAATATTCCATTCTATTTGCATACTGCATTTTGTTTATCCAAGTAGCCACCAACGGACATTTGGGTTGCTTAATATTGTGAATAATGCTGCTACAAGCATGGACTTAAAAATATTCTCTTTGAGACCCTGCTTTCAATTCTTTTGGATATATACCCCAATATAGGATTGCTGGATTATAATCCAATTCTTTTTTTTATTTTCGGAATCTCCGTGCTGTTTTCCACAGTGATTATACTACACTGAGACTTACTATTGCAGAAGATAAGCCACTGTGCTACAAGTTTCTTTTACTCGTTTTTCACATCCAAAATATATTATTAGTTTTGAAATATAAACTGAAATACTCTTGACACTAGTATTAATCAGACACCTCCAATGTGTAAGAGTTTCTTTACTATTCCTACTGATCTTTTCCTTTGATCTCTATATCCTCTGTGGTCTACACCGTCAAGAACTAACCTTCTGCCCTGGTAGAGTAGCAGTTGGGTCAGCCTCCTCCGACAAGCACAATCCACATACATTCGAAGGACCCAGGTTTGTGTTCCACATCCGAGGGTGACAATCAAGATGTACAACTAAAGGTGAAAAAAACAAACAAACAGCTTCTTCCTCCTCTCTCTGCCTGTCTGCCTGCTCACCTTCGTTTCTGCCTGTACCTTTCCTTTAAAAAAATTAAAAATAACAAAAAGCCAACCTCTACTTACCCCAAATTGTAATCTGTTATTCAAACCATAAAAATGTATTAAAGAAATAAATAAATGATGAAAACAAACCAAGAAATCAGCTTTACATGTAAAACACAGACTTTTTGCTTATTTATGGGGGTTTTTGGTAATCAATTTATGTTCTTTTCATTAGAGACTTTAAGATATTTAATTACACAGTCCTCTTATTTTTTTCTCTATGCCATTGATTCATGGATTTATGTACTAATATTTCTGGAGCACCTACTCTTTATGGCAGCTATTTTAGGCTCTGAAAACTCAGTGCTTCACAAACTGGATAGAATCCTAACCTTCACTGAGCTTACGTTCCAGGGTGGAGAAATCCATCAGTCAATTACGATATTTGGTGGTGAAATACTATAGAGAAAGAACTAAGGAGTCAAAAGGGATGAAAACTGGGAGAGCTGCCATTCTGGTTGGGTTGATCAAGAAAGTCCCTTTGGAAGATGTGATAAATGTACAAAGATTTGATTAAGTGAGGTTCAATTCAGTGAAGGATTGGAGGAAAGAATAGTTCAGGCACAAGATGCAGATGACACAAGAAACCTCTGATATGAACTTGTTTGGCAACAGAGGAACCTGATTGGAAGGAGGAGGAGATGAGTCTGGATTGCCACGGATTGCTCTCCCTGCCTCCTTCCTTCTCTTCTCACCCGTTTTCAATCTTGTTACCCAGTAGACATTTCTAGCAAAGAAGATACCAGTAGACAATCTCAGATATTGACCTCATCGCTCACATTTAATATTACCTAGTTCCTGCTTCTGTGCTGGGCTCTTTGGATAGCCGTTAACACCTCCCAGGCTCACACTCTTACTTCAATTCAGTCTGCAAGGTATCTCCAGGCCTTTTGTGGGCCACCGTGCTCACTTTTCTAGCAGCTATACTTACCTTGTCACCATCCCTCAAGACCCTGCATTACTTGACTCTCACATGGGTCTAGGTTTGGTTCTGTTAGTTAGGATGTCAGTTGCAAGCAACAGGAATTACTCAAGACATTGTAGGAAACAGAGGTAGATTTATGGTAAGGATATAGGTCGTCTATTTGGACTCTGGCTTTTAGCTAAAATTCTGCATGCTATTCTTCAGACCTAACCATGGACAATTACCAAGACTTTCCCTAGTAGGTCTCATGGGGGAAAACTGTTTTCCCCAACTTGGGGTGCAGCCAAGGCATTGCTGTCTCCAAAGAGAGTCACAATAAAGGACTCAGCCCCCTACCTGGTCATGCTCTTATGTGTAGCTGTGCTCCTATCCCAGGTGCTTCCATTTGGAAGCTTCTTATTGGGAGCTTTTGGCCAAGGCTTTCCTTAGATGCCTCTGCAGAGCTGATGGAGGGGAAGAATGGGAAGCCTAAAGACAATGTTTTCCATTCTGACTCAGCATGTAGTACTTTTCCACTCATAGTTCTTCCATCCTTTCCAAGTTCTAGGTCCATTAACCTGCAGGAACTTTTTGTTCAGCCTTCCTTCAGCAACGAGAGAGTCAGATTCTTCCACATCTGCTCAGAACCATCTGACTCTTCACCAGTGCCATTCCTTTGGGGAAAATAAAAGAGAGGAGGCAGTGCTTTCTGTGGTTTAGCTTTTGCTTATACTACTGCATTAAGTGATTAAAGGCTCGGGTGGTTCCTTCATCTTGGCTTGTCTTAATCAGCTACTTTGACACCTGGCAGCTCAGTTCTCTCAAGCTCAGTTGAGCTCCAGAGACTCTAGTTGAATTCTAAGACAAGCATTCACCAGAGACAACAAGCGAGATGAATTCAGAAGGCCACCATTTTCTCCTCAGGCCTCTTGGCCCAAATATGACTGCTTCGAACCTACCAACTGTGTATGTCAGTGTTTATCCCATGAAGAGACGGTAGAACACTGACCTTAGCTCCTATTCCACATTCCTGAGAGGAATAATATGAAAAACACATTGAATAACACGACCATGTCTGTTTTAATCAGCTGCGGCTGTGGACTGGGAAGAGGATTCCTTCATTCTCTAAACAAAAATCAGGGTGTTAATTTTCAAAACAGACTGTATCATTCCCATGATTAAACCATTCCAGTATCTTCTCTTGGCATTCATTACAAAAGTAGTTTTCCATGTCCTGAAGGGCACTGCCTGATTCAATCCTATAGCTCTTTCTGGCTCTTTCCGGCTCTTTCCGGCTCTTTCTGGCTTTTCCTGGACTCAAAACCTTCTCTTCTATGTTATTTTCAGCCAGGCTAACCTTTGTGGTCTGTACCTTGACTATAATCAGTCTTATTCCTATCTCAGAGTCTTCACATTGATTGTTTCTTTTGTGTGGAACACAAGGCCGTGTGACCTAGGCAGGGTTGATTTCTTTTTATATTCACCTGTCAGCTCCTATGACTGTCTCCTTCATGAGTAGCTCCCACTGACCAGGTACTAGAAGGGAGGCTCCTTATCCCCAAACTCCCAATTCCCTCTCTATCACATGATCTTAAAAATTCTCACTTATTTCGTTTAACATTTCTCCTACTTCTGCAACCCCAAGCCCAGAAGATGTCAGCTCTATGAGGACAGGGATGTGGGTTTGTCTTATCATTGGCATCCTGGTGCCCTGAACCTAACAAGAGATTTTTGAGTGATCCTTACTCTGTCCATGTGGGTCAGTGGAGAACCAAGTCACAGAGGAAGAACCATGGATTCTTGGGTGGGGAGAAATCATATTTGTGGAAGGCAAGTGGCCATGCCTCTGAATGCCACTAACTCTCAGTATTTCTAACAAAGCTGATAATAAGTGAAGAATGCATGGGGCATAGGAGGAGCATCCTCACAGGCACTCAGCACCTTAGAGACATCTGTTCATCAGAACTAGTACATAGTTTCCACACAACCCTGAAAGCTCTAAGAATTCCACAACTAGCTCGGATTTCATTCATTTCGGCAGATGCTTTCTTGAAGTGAGACTCCTCTCTCCCTCCCATTCTCAAAAAATAGTTGTTCGCAGAGAAATGCTAACATTTAAATAGCTAGCATTCTTTTTTGTACAATCTACAAATAATTTGTTAAGTGAGTTTAGCAAAATCCATAGTTCAATTGAATTGGATTTGACTAGATCAGATTAATTAGCTTGGATTTAGACCAGATAAGCCAAAATACTAGGCTTTAATATTATTTTATAATGTCTTTATTAAAATATTAAAATCATTCCACTGACTCTCCCTCTACATATTCTGGATGCTTTACTTATTTCTGCTTACTCCTCATCTAGTGTGGGTAGATGTCAATCTGAATATCCATGTATATAAAATATACTAATATTCATATTTAATATATATGCATATATGTACGTGTGTATACCTAAGTATTTTATATATACCATTTACATGTGCATTATGCCATATATGTACATATGCATAGTCACAACTATTCATGTTGTATTTACATTCCCCACCTCACAAAAGGATTTCTCTTCTGCATATGGAAATTAGTAAGAGTCTCACATAGATTTTGCTGGAAATCTCCTATCATTATTTATAGCTTCACATCATAAACGCCTCATGTGCAAAATGATTTATGCTTGTTGTTAAGGATGCCTTCAACTGCTAACCACTTCAGGCATGATGGCTTCCCCATTTGCTAAGCAGCCTTCATTCATTGGCCCCTAGCTGAGTGGAACTGAGTTCTTTCCCTAAGCCATTGGCCCGTGTCTGTGGTAGGTAGTTTCCTGATGGAAACAAGGGTGCAGAGAATATTCATAGACTAACACCCCTTCATCTTTCCTTTCTGAAACAATACATCCTCTGATTCTACTGCTTTCTTCATCTCTGAGGAATTCTGAAATTAGGAATAGAAGACTAATGAAATAGAACCTAGTAATAATAATATCTTGTGTTAGTATAAAGTTGGTTGACTCACAAGGCCATTACCTGCATTTGAGCATTAAAAAAACCCATGTGATCGAGCCAGAACAATTAAAATTGCTCTCTTACCGATGACTAAGGAAGCTTCAGAGAATCCAAGTGAGTTGCTGAAAGTCACACAGCTGGTAAGTGGAAGATCCAGGAAGAGAAATTCAACCTTGGTTCAGTTCCTCATCATACACGTTTTCCATGACAACCCTGCCAACAGTTTTTGTTTAAGCAAATGCCTGTCATCATTGCAAACTCGCTAGCCTAGCAGCATGAAATCTGGAGAACCTTTTCCTAAAGGATGTGGCATTTTTAGCTCCTCACAGGCCTGTCTACATTGCTACCTTCTTCATCTAGGTCTCCCAGGGAGAGGCTGGAACAGGAGACCACGCTGGGTGTCATCCTTCTTCGTACGGGGCTGGCAGCCAACACGATGCTGCAAATGGAAAACCAAACATTCGCTTCCATCTGCTCCTGATTCTGTGTGGACTCTCGTGGACCCAGCTGACCACGTGACTAGCCACGTTTCCTCCTCCACTTGGTCCGTAGGCCTGTCCTCGCCCCTGGTGGCCAGGACCCTGTCTGCAGCCTTGTGGTTCCTTTTCCTCGCCCCGGCGAGGCCCTGGGTGTCAGGGAGTTCCGCGCGGCTACCGCTGGCTCTCCTGTGTCCGGGTTTTCACACATTTCCTTCCTGCTTAAGCATCACCACAAACATTCAACCTGGGAAATGGAACTCAGTGTGAAGTTGGGGAAACATGAGCAGGAGGGGCCTAAACCAGCAGTCAATGAAAGCAGAATTCTTTGAGGGCTGCTGTAGCGACCAGAGAAATTTTAGGCACTGAAAAAAATCCATGTCAACGGGACATCAGAAATGAATTTTAAAAACCTTACTCTGCCCAGGGCTGCCAATAGCAAAGCGTCCCTCAGGGCCGAAGCAGTTTCGCCTGCAGTGCTCCCTGAGCTAAGAAAATCAGGTGTCGAAATCCATATCTTCACCTCCCCTAAAAATGGAAAGATGTTGTAAGCCAATTTCTATTTTTGGTCAACCCACCAAGGTTGGCCAAATATGAGTTCCAGTTTTAGTGTGCTATTTCTCCCAATCAAAAAAAAAAATGCTTCTATTATTATCAGATTTATAGGAACATGGTCATAATAATACTGAGAACTACTAGTTTAAGGCCTGTTACTTGCAAAATAAATTCTGGAAGGCTCTTGTACTTCGGGAGAGAATTCATTAAAAATGACTCAAACGTGAAGTGAGTCAGGTCCCTTGAGGCTGGAAATCAAAGGTATAAGATAACTGATGTTGACTTGGGGCCTTGGTGAGTGTTTTGTGAAGTAACACTTTCCTGCTGTACATGATGGGGTCCCCTCACTTCACGTAGACTCTTCCATGTAGGAAACTGTTAGGAATGGATTGGTTTGGGCTGGTGCCACAAAGACCTTTGTCCTGGACACAGGTCCAGATGTGATGGCCAAGATGGGCTTAGGGTCCCTCTCTCACTTCAGCTGGTGGCATGTGAGACTGTCTTCAACACCATCTGATGACCACTTCTGTGGGCATCTTCTGTCCTGTTTGTCCAGAGTTTGCTCTCTGATGACATTCTGATTGACAGCAAAGCTGTCACACTTCAGCTTTGTCAGCTATTCCTCCTGCCTCACCTGGACACAAACCAGATCTAAGTCAAAGGACTGGAGTTCCTCGGTCCCACTGTCATCACCCAGTAGTGAAAATGAGAATTATCTTCTTTTCAGCCATCCTTCCAGACACATAAGCCAAGCATGCAGCGCATCAGCTCAATCACTCATTGCACAATTTGAAGTCGCTTGTTTCTACCATGTTCATTTTATATCACTTGTCAGCTGTGCCCTGGTGCCTCAGGTGGCTGAGATGGCTGGGGTGTGGACCCTGTAAAGCCCGAGGACCTGGGTTGGGCACCCAGGGTCAGGGTGGTGGAGATGAAAAATAAAAGAAAGAAATATAGGAAGTTGCCTGATTTCTCAGCATCTACCACCTAGTAGTCAGAAAACTTTGGCAAACTCAGAAGACTCAATACATCTGGAAAAGGAAAGAAAAAGTGACTTTCATGCAATAAATGCCTAGGGGTGAAATTTCAAACCAATTCCAGATGATTTTTCCCTAGACAATGTATAGTGGGGAAGTGATTTTGTCGTCCCTCCTGTCTTTCCTTCCTTCATTCCTTCTGCCCTCCTTCTTCTCTTTTTCTCAAAATCAACATGGCTCATGAATCTGTAGCAAGATCTTTAGGATGGAAAAACAATCAATGAACTTAAAGTGTAAGAAGACTGAGGGTTTGAAGTGCAAAGCCCTTTGCTTATGAATGGCCTTGGACAGGTCATTTAACTCTGAGGGTCCTTGGGGATGGCAGATAAGGAACTAATATTCAAAGAGGTTCAATCGATTGGAGGTGATGGCACAATTGGAAAGCGACAGAACTAGAACTTGAACCCAGCACTTCCAGCACCAGATGCCATCTCATAGTCACTATTCTTTAATGAGAATGAAGTGGGGTCATGAGCATGGCAGACCTGGTCTCTCAAATATCCCCCAGTTCCCACTGGAAGCCAGATGCCTTCTCTTCCATTATGTCCTTCCGGTCTAGTCCTTTCCTGTTGTTGATATTGCCTGAGTCTTTTTATCCTTCTCCTTCATTTTATTTTGTCCTAATCCCTCTCCTTTAAAGCCCTCTTGATTGAATGAGTCTCCATCCCACAGGCACGTGCTCAGGGATTGCATGCAGAGCAGAGAGGTGGATCCGTAGGCCTCTGGAGCTACTTCTTTAACTGATGATCCCATGTTCATCTCCTTTACCTAATGTGTTTCTACAGAGACCTGAACGGGGAGGAAGCCATCTCTTGCTTATACACTTCACCTCAGCCCCACACATACACAGTTGAAAACCACAGTCTTGGGCCAGCCATGGTTACTCAGTAAGGATCTGACTTCTTAGAGGTAATTCAGCAAAGGGTTAGAAAGTAGGTTTGGAAACTAGAAGGCACATACCCCTAACGTGGACAGGGAACTCCAGCCAAGACAGGATCTCACTCCTTCGAGGCGGGAACAGGCTGAATAAGTCGCTCATTGTTAGATGGCGAGTCTGGAAGGCAGTGGCACTGATGTCAGATAGCGGGTAACATGTTGCTATTTGGGGGCGATCTTTACAGTAATCTGGCTGTGTCAGTGACTCACACATGAAAAACATGATTTAGACTCCTGGAAGATTGGTTGTGTTCTGGGGAAAAAAGGAATTTAAAACCCTCACAGGCGAAAATAGTAATCATTACACCTTGATCATCACCCCAATGTCGCTGTGTCTCACTGCCATCCTGACTCACTTCCTCAGGTCACCGTGACACTGGCTGCCACTTGAGTAGGATGCTTTGCTGCCCTAGCACGTCCACTCATAAACTCCCAGGGCGAGGCTGTCACAGTCCCCGGGGGGACTTGCTCAGCGTCGGACGGGCTGAATCCTCTCCCAGGCTCTGAAGTAGCATGTTACTGCGAAACAAATCAGAGACTCGCCGCTTCCAGAGCCTGCAGTCTGGTGCTGGGTGACTGCCTGGCTCAGCTCCTCAAGGACCTCTGGGGTGGGGGCTGGACTTCTGGAATGATCTAACCACTCTTGATTTTAAGATGACTGTTAGCATCGTCTTGTTTAAGGCAGCAAGAAGTGGAGCCCTGCTCCTCGCTCAGGAGGTCCTCTTCATACTCACTAGGTGCAGCTGACAAATATCGCCATTCGTATATGCATTTCTCAGAGGAGTGCGTTTTATGCACCTCTCAACAGCTAGCAAACTATTTGTGCTCCAGAAGATCATTGGAGAGCCATGGGCATATATTGTCGTGTTTTTATTGTCCTGAAGGTAAAGTGATATATGTGACTTCCTCTGAAAACTGAAACAAAGCAAAGGCAGGGGAGGCTGGGCAAGCCTGGGGCTGCATCCTGCGGTGGGATGCCCACACAGGTGGGTCCCTGTTGGCTGCTCTGATCTCAGTTCTTGTCTTCCCTACAACTCAACACCACGTTGCCACAGCAGACTGTTTCCTGCTCAAGTTTGTCGTGAACATCATCTTTACAACTGTCATTCTCATGGCTTGAAATGTGCTTCCACAGATTACAATATGATTGACACTCTCATGCTCACACTTAGCAAATGTCACCTCCTCTTGGAAGCCTGCAGTGACTACAGCAGCTGACTGCTGACCCCTAATTCACCCTGGGTCACACTGCTCTGGACGTGACCATCACTTTATCACACTCGTCACCATCCGAGATGGTCTTGCCTGATTGCTAGTTCTCTCTCAGTCCTTCCTACTAGAATCCAGGCTCAGGTTACCCAAGGATGGCCCCTGTCCTCGTCCCTGGAGGACTCAGAGGAGCAGCGAAGCAGTTCGACTGCTGAGATAATGAACAAGCATCCTCTGTGCTCCACGAGATTTCAGGAAACGTGGGACGCTTGCCGCAGAGCAGGATTTCGTCATGAACGCAGATCACGCCCACAGGCCATCACATCGTGACAAAGGTCTTAGGTTGAACTTGCTGCTGCATGCGGGCCAGTCAGAAACGCAAACAGGAGCAGGTGGAGTTGGCCTCTCGCTTCTGGGTCCTTGAAGCAGTCTTTTGAGCTGCAGTGGGCGCTGTGTATGCACCTGCAATTTAGGACAGGATGACCAGGCCATCTCCACATAAAGGGAAAAGCCTCCACCGCTCATCTGTGCCTTGTCTCTGAGAGAATCCTGAGTCCTCACTGCCGGCCAGCTGAGAGCGCCCCAAAGACACGTGGAAATGAGTCTCCAAGGACGTCCTGGAAAAAGGGCCCGACGAGGAGCGTTTCCTGAGCGCAGACTGGCAGTCCGGGGCATGCTTCTTCTGAAGACAACACAGTCACTAAACAAAGATTCTGTGATTCATTGCAGACCCAAAGGAAATGGCAAGTCATTTCATCCCTGGATCGTCTCCAGTCACGAGCTGTAAACATCTCCCCCGGCAAAGGAGCCCCTGACCAGCGGCTACCTGAGCTGCGGGCCGCGTCCGAGCGCTTTTTCGTGGAGAACACGTTCCCTGGGTTTCTGCCAACACCCAGGTGCGAGGCGGCAGCGTGTGCTGGAGCCAAAGCCAGGACCACTGACATCGTGCAGGCCCGGGCCTCGTCTGCGCATCCAGGAGCCTGTGAGAGCACCATCTTACTGTTCTGAACGCTGGGCCACAGGCGGGTGACCCTACACGTGTCCACAGGTGACCGAAACCAAAGCAGAGCGACACCGTGTCCTTGATTCTGTCTCCCCTCCTCTCACCCCATAAATCACCTTTCACCCAAGAGCACTTGAAAACCAAAGAAGAGTCTCAACCAAAGTGACAGTAACCTGTAGCAAAAATGAAGCTAAAAATATAAGGTACTAGCCCAGGAGAAAAAAAAAACAAACAAGAGAATAAAGCAAAATGCAAACCAAATCGGGGTGGAGAATTCCTAAAACAAGAGTGTTTCTTCGATAAAAGATGCTGCGGAGTGAGCTGGTTGAGACAGGTGGCCTTTCTCTTGTCTCCACAAAGAAAAGGAGGGAAAACACTTCTGCTCGGGGGAGAGAAAACCAGTCACTTGGAAAGGGTTACAGGAAGGCTCTCCTCAGGGCTGGGCAGCGAGCCCAGAGCGCATGGGGTCCTACCTGGAAGAAAGGGCAGGAAGGGCGGGTTTCTCCCCACATCTGCAAGCACCAGAGGTCATGCAGCTGTGAACGCTAAATGCCTTAAAGACCTTAAATTCTGGGGGACACCCTGGTGGAGCAGTGGTTTGTTCAGCTGCCTCTGGCCTTGTCAGCTCATCTCCATCCCAAGGACCCAGGCTCTTATTCTCAGACCAGGACGAACACTACATAAAATAAATCCTTCGTCCCCTCCTCTCTTCCTGCCTGCACCTTGCCTTTTAAGATGAAACAAACAAACCTTAAATTCCAAGAAGAAAATTGTCAGCTCTCTTACAAAGATGTCCCTTTGAGATCTTAGAGCCTCCGGGGAGGGGAGTGTGAATAAGCTGTCATTTTACCAACTTGAGAGTTTTCTGATAATTTAGTGACAGCCAAAAAATTTGATTCTCTTTTCCTAAAAGGAAAAGACGGTCTTGGTGGAGTTGTGTTTTAGGGCCACAGCCTCCAGCTGAGCCTAGTCCACCTACATCCCAAGGTCCAGGGTTCGTGCCCCAGGTCTCCAGGGAATGACCAAGGTGAGCAATTAAATAAAAGAAAATGCTTCTTTCTCCTCTCTCTTGCTTCCTGCCTGCCTGCTCGCTTTCATTCCTGCCTGCACCTTTCCTTAAAAAAAAAGAAAAGAAAGACATGAAAACAGAGTTTAATCTCCCAATAAGTGCTGGTGGAAAAGAGCAGTCTTGTGAATGTGGGGTGGAGGAGACGAAGGGCAAATAGGCCACCCGATTGTCTCAGAAACCCATTCTCAGTTCCCAGTTTTCTTCTCAATAAAAACTCCAGTCATACTGTGTTCTGATGGCTGTCGCTCCACACTCATCGGGTGACAAGGCTGCTCTAAACGAATGTGTTTAGCTCTGAATGCATAGCCTGCAGACTCCGTCTCCAACATCGGAGAACTCATCCAGGGTGTGCGTGTGTCTGTGTGTCTGTGTGTGTCTGCGTGCGTCTGCGTGCGTCTGTGTGCGTCTGCGTGCGTCTGTGTGTGTCTGCATATGTCTGTGTGTGTGTCCGTATGTGTGTGTGTCTGTGTGTGTGTCTGTGTGTGTCTGCGTGCGTCTGCGTGCGTCTGTGTGTGTCTGCATATGTCTGTGTGTGTGTCTGTGTCTGCGTGTGTCTGTGTGTGTGTCCATGTCTGCATGTGTGTCTGTGTGTGTGTCTGTGTCTGTGTGTATGTCTGCATCTGTGTCTGTGTGTGTCTGCATGTGTGTCTGTGTGCGTCTGTGTGCATCTGCATGCCTCTGCGTGTGTGTCTGTATGTGTGCGTGTCTGTGTGTGTCTGTGTGTGTGTTTGTGTGTGCATCTGTGTGTGTCTGGCTCTCTGTGTGTGTCTGTGTGTCTGCATGTGTGTCTTATGTTTGTGTGTGTGTCTGTGTGTCTGTGTGTGTCTGTGTGTGTCTGTGTGTCTGTGTGTCTGTGTGTCTGTGTGTCTGTGTGTGTGTGTTGAAACAGAGGCTCTGGAATTCGCCTCCTATGGCCCCGTTTCTGCATGTACCAGTCTGCTTGCATTATTTCATCTAGCAACGTCAATATAAGAATTAATAATAGCTTTCCAATCTACAAATAAAAGTATGCCACTTTAAATTTTTGGCAGTGAGCTGGCATTTTGTCATTTAATCATTTCACATCATTACACTGCAATATGGACTGTAATGACATGACAGTCATCAATGACAAACACTTGGGCTTCCTGCGCGGGAGGAAACCATGTAATAGGAAGCAAATTATATCCTTAAAGGTGACCAGAGTTTCGCTCCCATGATTTGGGATTAAGATGCTGAGCAGATACAAGGTGAAGAAAAGGAAACTCTCCCCACACATGTCCTGGGTGAGACACACTGTGAGCTTGTCCCCATCCGGAAGCAGGAGGGGCCTTCCCGGTGCTGTCACGGTCCCTTCTCGGGACCATGCAGAATGCTGTGCCCAGGAGGTGCTCTCATCCAGACGGTCCAGCCGAAGGGGGGTGAGGGGGCAAATGGTGCTTGGAAAAAACATTAAACCATTTTCACAATTCTGCCATTTGCTAAAAATCATCAGCCTCTGCTTAACCACTTAACCTTCCCACCAGGAACTGAATGTGTGATGGATGCTTCGCCCGATGACCATCCCTCATTCGTGCTTCCTGTCCTTGAAGGGTGAGAAACCAGATCTTTTCTTTCTGTCACGTCTTAAAGACCCATCAAATTCAACGCGCTCAAGCCCAAGCTCATGATTGTTTATGACAAACTTGTTTCTCTTCCCATTTTCCTCGACACAAATGACAGCATGAACCAGCCAACGAGTTCAGAGGCATCTGAGCAGAGTTCTCTCCCTGCTCGCCCTGCTCGCTGCCCCTCCCAGGGATGACGTGTGATGGGTCAGCCAACCCACAGCCCATGCACGGGGACACCGGCGGTAGCTATTCGCCCTCACTGCTTCTTCTGCAGGGATCCCTCACCCAATCCTGTGAGCTCTGCTGCCACCAGCACACATTATCCCCCACTCTCCTCTCTGAGACCCCCAGGCTGAGACCCTTCTCACTGCCCTGCGCCTGCCATGCCCACTGCGTTCCCGACACCTCGATCTGGTCTCCAGACTCCAAATGGAGACCCTGGGGGAATCCAGACATGTGCTTTCTTGATGGTGAAGGTCCACCAATAGGTGTCCATACTGGCATAAACACTGTGTCATTGCAGCAGCTCATTTGGATCATCCTTTTTGTTGCTTGTTGAAAGGACAGGTGCAGCAGGAGCGAAGGGGAGCAGACAGGCAGAGAGGAGGAAGATGCATGTGTTTACTTAGCTGCTCATCCTGCTGCTTCTGTTGGCTCTGGGACACGAACCTGGGACCTTGGGAGGTATAGGAACTGTGCCCAAACTCTACCAGGGAATCTCTTTTCATCATCTTACTCCCGAGCTCCACCAAACTTTCATACTGACTGATTGTTTTGTCTGGATTACTGCCCCCATGTCACCTAGCTGACTCATGTCACGCCAGGGGCAGCATGACATGGGTCATGAGCCTTGGTTGTCATTCTTCCAGGCCTTTTGAGGCACCTAATTTCAGTTTTTAGATACTCATTTATTGATACAATTATTCTGTGAGTCTCCTCTTCCCACCAGATTGCCTGTTGCAAGATGTGGGGATCATCTTTGTTATTAAGAACTTCATACCAAGAGCCACAAGAGTCTAGAAGATGTGTGTGTGTGTGAGAGAGAGACAGACAGACAGACAGATAGAGACAGACAGACAGACAGATAGAGACAGACAGACAGAGATGGAGAGAAACAGAGAGAGATGGGGAGAAACAGAGAGAGATGGGGAGAGAGACAGACAGACAGAGAGAGATGGAGAGAGACAGACGGAGATGGAGACAGACAGACAGAGATGGAGAGAGAGAAATGATCTGCATTTCTAAACCCCGGAAATATAAGGCAACACTGGAACAAGTTGCTCCGCAAGCTCCTTCACTGTGTCCTTGTCATGCCACACGGCCATCAGCTGGGGCGGGGGGTGCGGGAGTGTCATCAATGAGCAGAACAGGTCCTAAGAGAGTGACAAGCACAGAGCATGACCCATGTGGTGTCCCCAGCCCCAGGAAGAATTGAAACGTAAGCCTGACTCACCGAGATGAAGTAGGGAGAGAGAATTATCTCTGTGAGGGACATTGGACACCCTCTGAATACATTCGTGGTCGTCTGCCATTGCTCTCTGCTTTGGCATCTCCCAGATCAAAGTCAGGGATGCTTCGACCCTCCCACAAAGCACAGGACAGTCCCCAGAGCAGAGAATGATGTGATTCAAAATGCTGGTGGTCGTGAGGCTAAGACACTGGTGTCTAGCACTTCAAAACCTCCCCCCTCACTTCTAGAGACCAGCAGAGCCATCTGGGAGGAGAGCCTCTGAGGCGAGATCCCTGAAGGCATTTCCTGGCGGTGTGGATTTGACTTCCTCCAACTCTCAGCAGGAACAGGCCCACAGACGATAGGACCCAGAGGAGAGAGATGTCTACGAAAAAGGCTGGGGCAGAAGAACGCTTTGTAAATATTAACCCAGCTGCGCAGGCCACATGTATCTGTGAGTTATGACCTGATAAGAGTTTTGAGAGCTTGCCAACTCCACGTTCAAGAAAAACACAGAAAAAATTGAGCTGATGATATCCTTGATGCAATTTCCCTTTAAACACGGCCTCATAAATACCAACTAGAGAGTCCAACTGAACTTATTGGAAATTTCCCAAAAACCTTGGAAAATAGACAAGTGCAGGTGGTAAGATATTTACTGAAATGAACTGTCTGTGAATGAAAAATATGTGAGCAAAATAGATATTTTATCTGTCATTTTATTCACAGAAAGAGATCCATTAAGTTTCTCCATTTCATTCTGCTTCTGTTTAGTGTGAAAGCACTTTCAACTAGATCTTCATTTTCCTTTTTAAAAATTGGTAAGGAAAATAGGGGACTTGGCACCCCCAAAAAACAGTAATTTTTTTTGAACCCTGGAAGCAATTCCTGAAAATACTAAACAACATGTCTGAGAGCTGGTGCTCCATCTTGTAAGGAAGCATGAAAACCAGAGGTAGCTGCTGATGGTAAGAGCCTGGAAGCCCTTTGTCTTTTCCAGGCAAGTCGAGGTGGTCACTGAACACACATGTCCTGCATAAGCCAGAAAGTTCTGCCATGATTCAGTATCAAAGAGTAGTTTTAAATATTTCCTGAGAGTCCTTTATCTGCTAAGCATGCTATCTAGTGGAAATGAATGTGTTGCAAACACAAGTTTCAAACGAAAGCAGTTGAAGCCTTCCCATCATTTTTTTATTTTTTATTTTTTGAGGTCTTGCACTGACCTTCAGGTATCAGAAGCAATGCTGAGTGGCCAAGCAGGAAACTTAACGCCTTGTTTGATAGATGCCAGTTTTCCAGGCACTAGCATCCATGACTCAGCTGCCCCAACTCTGAACCCCTCCACTTTCAACTACCGATAACTATTGATTGCATTCCTAAGAGGAAGGCAATGCTGTGGAGACTGGAAGCACGCTGGGGCTGGCTTGGACCAGCATACAGGATGGATTTGATGTGTTTCCTTCTAATTCTGTGTCTTGTGACAGCATTTTGGTGGTTTCACACTAGGTATGGTGGTAGGCTGACCATATTTCCTTGAGACAACAATGAGACACTGGGATGGCAAAAACAGGACAGGATTCTGTGCTAGTGACTAAAGGGAGGGGAGAAGGTAGAGCAATCCGAGCAGGAGCAGAGCAGCCAAACACCAACAAGCGAATACTAATGTTGTGTGACCCAGCGGGACTTCACACAAACAACCAAGGCTGATCCAAGGAATTTTGGCACCTTAGATGAAAACCAAATTTGGCACCCCTGTAAGCCCCACTCTAAATATCCTGCCTAAAAGACAAACAGCTTTAACCATCCCAGTGTTAGAAATGCCCAATAAAGCCCACAGTGCCAGAGATAACCCCCCAGTGTCAGAGACAACCCCCCAGTGTCAGAGATAACCCCCAGCGTCAGAGACAACCCCCCAGTGCCAGAGATAACCCCACGGTGCCAGAGACAACCCCCCAGTGCCAGAGATAACCCCACGGTGCCAGAGATAACCCCACAGTACTTACCTGTGGCTGAACCACGTTGAGGTGTTCTGCTCCCTTTGAAGAAACAGGCACAGGGTAAAGGGGGAATCATCTTTCTGTGTGTCTCCTGTCTCCTCACGGGGACCAGGAACAGCAGAAGTGGCCCAGGTCAGCCAGTCAGCACAGGCAAGGGCTTTCTTTAAAAAGGGGTAAAAGGGACAGCTGCTTTGGTTCACGCGGGACAGACTGGGCTCCAAACAGCTCGAATGCTCCTTTGTCCCACATTAAAAAATGGCACAAAACTGACAATTATATTAATATGATGGGACAGTAGGGAAATATGGGGAAAAAAAGACAGTACTGTGCCGTTTAAAACGGTATATATGGTCAGTCTACATTGTGGGAGTATTTGCACGATAGAAAGTGGCAGACACCAATCATTTTTACCCCTTTCTTTTATTTTTACTGGTCATTGAGCAGTTCCCAGCAGGCCAGTGGGTATGACAAGAACTAAACAAAGTTTCTGTTACATAAAGCTTACCTGCTGGAGGGGCGTGCAGATAAGTACACACATGGTATAAATACCAGGGAGTCTCGGTGCTGGGGATGAAGAGAGAGCAAGTTGGAGGCCGGGGAGCAGCACAGGGCGGAGCCTCTGTTTGTGGCTGGAAACGGGGAGGCACTGGAGCCAAGCGAGGGAAGGGGTGGCTGTGCGAAATGTGTTCTGTGGCACGCGTGTCTCCCAGGTCTTTCGTCAACATCAGGTGAACTCACAACTGAAAGGCATTGCTGTGCTGAGTCAATCAAATAGAAATATAATGACAACAGCCCTGGAACCAAGATGTAGCCAAAATATCTCTTTTGCCAATACTGACCAACTTGGAAAAGAGCAAATAGGTCAGTCGCCTGTTCTATTGAACGAAGGTCCACTCAGGAAAGAGGATGGCAGGCCTTCCAAGATGAGCCACCATGCGGTGTGACCAAGGGCCAGGCTTCCAGGGTGAGATGAAGCCCTTCCCTCCCCACTGGGGTCGTCTTTCTTGGGCAGAGGCTCCTGTTTCCCCTTGGCTTTGGCACCAGTCAATCTCCAGAGCTTCACAAGCCTCAGATTCTACTGCCAGCGCTCAGCAAAGCCCGCTCTTACCCCTCAGAGATTTCCTCCTCATGAAGACCAAGGTACAGGCAGGGAAGCGGTGGTGCTGGTGCTGTTAAGAAGGTCGTCCAAGCTTCAGCAGCAGGGAAAGCTGGACTTGAACTTGGACACTCCGCATGAAGCCTTTGTCTTCATACTTGCACTTGATTGACTCAGTCAATGGCGTCCTGGGAAGCCACAGGTGGCAAGTGGTTTATGAGTGTTTCTATCTAAAAACATTTAAAAACGATCATGTGACCCAGCTGTGCGTAGGGCTTTCCTGTCCCGTAAGTTGTTTTAGATGTTCAATCCCTATGACTGTCTAAAGCCTTCCTCAAATTTTTGACTAATTTTCTAGAGGTTGGCATTTTCAGAACTTTTACCTGTATTTTGAGAACATATTTGCATAAAAAGACAGTATGGTATAGAGGGTAAGATCCTGGTCAGACTGAAGTTCAAGTTCTGGCTCTGCCATCTGTTACCTATTTGACCTGAATATATCTCTTAACCCATTTAAACTCCACTATGCTCATCAGAAACAGAGAAAGGAGAGAGTAAGAGAAAGAAAGAGAGAGAGAGGAAGAAAAAAAGGGGGAGAAAGAGAAGAAGGAGAAGAAGGAGGAGGAGAAGGAGAAGAGGAAGAAGGAGGAGAAGGAGGAGAAGAGGAAGAAGAAGGGGGAGGAGGAGAATAAGAATAAGAATTAGAAGAAGATGGAGGAGGAAGGGGAGGAGGAGGAGAAGGAGGACGAGAAGAAGAGGAGGAGGAGGAAGAGTAGGAGGGGAGGGAAGGAGAGAGGAAAAGGAGAAGAAGAAGCTGCTCTCAAGGCTCTTGTGAGGATAAAGGAGAAAACACACACAGAGCATTTACTCACACGGAGTGCTCAATAGCATACTGCTAGTTTTATTATCATCATTTCTTTTAACTCACTAATGTAACAAAGCAAAGATTGCCCAACCAGTAGTCAACATCCTTTAAGACCTTTCCCAGGTGATATCACTGGAGCTGTTGAGGGCAGTGAAACTGTGGCAGTGGAAGGGTCGAGCTCATTGAGACAGGTAGGTTGACCCTCACGCACCAGCCTTCATCTAGCTGGACCTTCTCACTTCCACCTATTGAAGCTGGATGATGTTTTGCTATATTAGTTAATGTGCTTCTTATTCAAGGATTTTCCTTTCAATTCTCATCCAAGCTGGATGGAAAGGTGATCACCCCTCAGAGAAGAGTTGCAATAGCAGAAATGAGAGACAGAGCTTTCTTGAGTTTCAAAATTCTGGACATTTGAGAACCTCAGTGAGAGAAAGCATGAAGCTGATGTTATAGCTTATTTATTGGGATGATGAATGAAGAGCCAGACTACTTCATTATCTGGCTAGTTTTAGGTTCCCCAGACCTGTTGTGGTGGAGAGAAGGAAGTGACAAAAGAATTATAGACCAGCAAGAAGTTCAATTCCCATGTGGTTACCCAGAATCTGAGTGGGCACAGGCAAGCTGCAAAAGCTCTCTGAGTCGCACATTCCTTGGCTGAAAAGCAGGAATCAGGACATGTCAGAAAATACTTCAGACGCCAGAGGTGATGACTGAGGCAATTGGCCAGGAGGAACTTCTGTGACGGTGGAAATGGTCTCTCTCTGCCTAATCACCTGACAGCCACCAGCCAAATGTTTCTATTGAGCATGTTTGATGTGTCTGTAGCAACTGAGGAACTAAATTTTTCATTGTAGCTCTTTCTCATTCGTTTTAGGGGCCATGTGTGGCCACTCCACACCGTCTTGAACTGCACCAATCCCCCATCCATATGTCTTTGTTCTTTCCGTAACCCCGCACACAGACATAGAACTCTGTGTTGACTAGGGATCATTAATTGGCTGAGATTGCTTCTTCCAGCCAGCAGCAAAAAAAAGTTGATAGAAAAATAAAGTTGTGACTGCAAAATAGTATTTCTTTCACACTTGGTATGTGACTCTTCTGTAGCGTATGAAGATAGGGACCTGCTTTCTTCTGAGAATGATCAGGAGCCTAAATAAATTAAACAACTGGCTTTGTAACTTCCACACTAGTCGTGAAATCCATTTGCAAAACTGAGCAGTAGTTCGTTGGTGGTGAAGGCAGGGTCACTGCTGGTGAGAACAGGTGACTTTATCCATCCCGTGGGGCTGCAGGGAGCAGAGCAGGTTTACTCACCCACCACCAGGTGCCTAGTGGAGTCCAGCTTTTGGATTTAATTGTTGTCCTCCTCCTTCTGCATTTTAATCTGCCTACATTGGCTCATTCCCTAGACAGATCCGAGTCACAGAGTAATTGTCTACCATGAGTCACTCTTACAGGAAAGGGAGAAAGATAAAGTGGCAAAGAGAGAGAGGGGCAGTGTGTTTAAGTTTCTGTGTTCTCCATGGTTTGATTAAAATGGTCCATGGGATGGAGAGAAAATGTCGCCTCTTCTAGCTGTCACCACTAAGTGTGTCTCTCTGCAACAATGCACTTTCGAGCAGGCAAGATAATGGCTTCCTCCCTCCCAGGCCTGGAATTCTCGATGACATAAGCCTGGGCACACTCTTCCCCTCACATCAGTCACCATTTTCCCTAGAGCTCTCCTCCTCCAGGAAGTCTTCCCCAGTTCAGGGGAAGAGCAGTAGGGTCCCCTCGCCCCTTACAACCCACCAATCACCCTTCATCCCTCTCCTCCCCCCCCATTTATGTTTGTGGTAGGTGACAGCAACTAATTTTCTTATCTAGCAAATTAATGAGACCCTCATCTTTGTCTCCCTCACACTCTCTGAAAGCTTCCAGAGAAGAGCATATTCGCAAACTCACTATATAACACTTCACTGGATAAGTGGATTGCATCCACATTTTTCTTATCCCCACACTCCTGATGGATAACGTACATTTGCAATGATGCAGTTTGATTTTTTTATGTCAAGTCTTCCCTCCACACTCACAAAAATAGAATCCATCGCTAAAGAAAGAAGGCTCTTTTTTTTTTTGAACACGATGATCGTAAAGTGCATTTTAACAAGTAGAGATGCAGCATGAGTAAGGGATGCAGACCTCAGGTTATATGTGATTTCCCTGTGCTGATACCTTCCTTTCTACCTCTGAGGGAAGCAAATTGATCTAATCATACAACATGAAAATTTTATCTCCACAAAGCAGATGGGAAGAGATAGGAGGAAAAGGAGATGTGAAAAAGAAAGAAGGAAGGAAAGACAAAGGAAGGAAGGAGGGGAGGAAGGAAAGAAAGAAATAAGGAAGGAGGGAAGAAAGGATGGAAAGAAGAAAGGAAGGAAGGAAGGAAGGAAGGAAGGAAGCATTCTTTTGATATCTCTAATCACTATTTTGATGTGCTATGAAATGAAAATAGTGAATCAGGCAAATGAAGAAAAAAAAAAATGAGTGAAGAACCAGAGGCATCAGTACCTTGAAACTGGTCAGTTTCATCATGACTGGTGCGGGTTAAACAGCGGCCAGATCACGGTCATGCAACCTGTGGGCTGTCCTTTCATGTCCCCATTCCCCAAAGTGGAGACTGCTTTATTTTGGGAAAGCTGATTACACAATCAATACATGCTGATTATTCTTTTAAATACAAAAGTACATAGATGAGGAGGACAGTGTCTTTGCCCATAAGTTCCCTTCTCTGCCTCATCTGAAAAAAAACAAAGCTGCAAGTATTTATATTTATAAAAATGCATACATATATTTATCTGTGTCATCTTTTAATAATATGTACCACAAGAACATAGCAATGAAATTTTAATAAACTTTCTCTTTTCGTCTTTTCATTTAAATATATCTTGAATACACCTTCCACAGACTATAGAGAGACATTTGTCCACATGTGCATGTGTGTGTGCATGTGGGTGCAGGTGCTGCATGTGTTTACATACACCTGTGACATATATACACATAGACATACAACTGTACACACATCCCCACTGATGGACACTAGGATTTTTCTTTATTGCAAACTTTGCTGCCCTATTTGTCATGTACATAGATCTTTGCACAGTTTCTTAGCTTAAGCTGCTCAAAGCACAGTTGCTTAGCACAGCTGCTTAAAGATTCCTTTAAGAAAAATTCCTAGGAGTGCATTTAAAGTTTGCATTTTATTCATTTTAATATTTAAACATTAAGCATCTATAGTGAGGGGCCACCCTGAACCCCTGCTTAAAATGTTTCAATCATCATGTTCACCTTTGGTGAGGAAGCCAGCTACCACACCAGGGACATCAGAGAGAAAATCCAGAGCAGAGTGCCGGCATCTGGAGGCACAAAAATCGCGAGCTGAAAATACATACGAGTGACTGTCAGAATGTGATGGAACCCCTTGTCCTCCTCACTGCGAATTAACTCTGGGGGAGGACTTGCGGCAGCCTGGCTCAGTGGAAGCCAGGAGATAAACTGGATCCCATCCATTACAGCCCCGCCCTTGCCCAGGAGCTGTCTTGTCCCTAGGTTCCCACCTCTCCCCCAGCAGACGTGTCCATCAAGAGCCACCAGAGTTTATCTTCTGTGCCAGGGGAGCCACAAGGGGCAACCTCCGGATGGGCGGCTGGAGCTTACAGCTGAGCGCATGGGGGTGGAATCTCGGCCTAGGCAGCATTTGACTTGACTTTCCCAGCAATCACCAGGCAAATGTGCCAAATGTGGTGCTTAGGAAGCAAGGACATCTCACATGTGGTGGGCTTTTCTTGAAGCGCTTTCTACCCCATTATTACAGAGCCAAGGAGAACAGTCAACTCTTGCCCATTTGTCTTGATGACCTTTCATCTCCTTTTTTGCTCTCCATCTCCATTTTCAGGGAAACCACAGCACCTGCAGCCCTCCATCTGAACTGTGTCCCCTGAGGACCAGATTGCTCTGACAAATCAAGATGTTTCCTCAAACAGCTTGGTGCCTTTCCTTCTCAAACAAAAGTGATTGGTTCTCAGGTCAAACAGCAATGAGACATCCCCTCACACCTGTGAGAGCGACCATCCCAAACTGGAAGCAACAAGCGTTGCTTTGGATGCAGAGAAAAGGGAACTCTATACATGGTTGGCAGGCGTGTAAATTGGGCAGCCATTATGGAAAACAGTATGCCTCAAAATATTGAGAATGAAAATTCCATGTGTTCCAGTTATCTGATGAGTGCGTATTTACTTGAAAACACACAATGGCGCCAATTGAAAGAGATTCATGCTAAAAACTAAGCCATGTTCATTGCAGCTCTATTACTATGGCCAAGACATGGAAACAATCCCAGTTCCCATTGACAGATGATGGATAAAGAAGATATGGTATATCTACACAGTGGAATACTACACAGCTGTGACAAAGATGAAACCCTGACATGTGTGACGACATTGGCATTGAACCCTCTTCCCAGGGTAGAACTAGAAGGGTGAAATAGGCAGAAAGAGGAAGACTGGATGCCCTCACTTACAGGTGGAATATAAAGAAACAAAGCGAACAGACAGACAAAAGAAAATGGAATCTAACCCTTGGACACTGACAACAGAACTGACATTACTGGAGAGGAAGGTGGTGGGTGTGAAGTAAAAGGGTGAGTGCAAGGGAAGGTGGTGGAGGACGTTTGGGAATTTGGTGGTGGGTGTGATGTGCTGACATATATTTGATGAGGAGTAAACCTGCACTTATAAAACTCTCATTGTTTTATAAATCAAAGATACTGCAATAAACAAAAAAGGTACTTTTCTCAGTTCCTTAAAGGGAAAACCCAACTCTGTGGTGGGAATAGCAGAGGATGACATTTAGAAAAGAAGCACGGCTTTTGGTGTCTCTAAAATACTATGGTCCTGCACCTGATGACCCGAGAATGAGTGCGCCATGTTGCTTGGGGAATTGAAACAGAGACGGAGAGACTCCTGACTGAAAGACAAATACTCTGAGTCTCCATCGTGACTTCAGAGAGTTGATCCCAAACCTTTTCTAGAGTCCAGGTAAGCCAATGACGTTAGTGACAAGCTCAGAAGGACTCTGAGAGACTGCAATGTGAGTTGATCCCTGGGTAACCTTCAGCGCCCTCACTCTGGGCTCCTCTTGCAGCCATCCCAGGTGAGTAGGTGTGGCAGGGACATCAGAAGACAAGGGTGGTGCCGAAGGCAAGTCCTTCCAATTTATTTGACCTCCTTTCTCCTCTTTCCCAGCTTGCTGGTCATGTGACTGGAAGGTGTGTGACTCATGTAAGAGAATGAATGCAAGTGGATGGATAACAGAAATGATGGAGTCATGTTTGGTTTGGTGATGATTATTATTACATGATCAGTTTAAAGAGAAAAACCAGTAACCCAAGCTGGTAAAATTATGTTGGGTCTATGCCAAGACACCAGCACTGAATTATCACTAGAACGTCACTCTCTGAAGAGCCAGGGAGATACCCACCTGAGTGCCAGGGAGGCCCATGGGGAAGGAGACAGGACATCAACCAGGCTGCTTCTTTCCTGGGTCTTGAAAGTAACATTTAACACAAGATTTCACACGTGCGGGGTCTACCAGGAGTGATTTGCATGCATTATGCTCAGGTCTCTTAGTAGGTAAGAGGCTACCCCATTTTGCAGGTGAGGGCATGGCAGCCTGGGAGGCCCAAGTTCCTGATCTCTCGGGTCCCTTCACTTGGAAGGCTGCTGGGAATTCTCTGCGGAGATGGTGTGTGGTCCTGAGATAGCGCAGAGCTTGCTGGGAGGCCGCTCCAGCTATGTGTGCACACGTGTGTGCTCCACACACTTGTTGGAGGAGACCTTTGCACCAGGCCCTGGGCCCAGGCCATCTTTGCTTTGGATCCTTCTGGAAGCGCCTGTGCCCAGGCTGAGGGAGTGCGCTTCATCCCTGCAGTCAGGAAGCCTGCCTTGTCCTGAGTGAATGAATGAGCCTGTCTTCCGGGCCTTCGATTTCATTCTCAGCGAAGTCCCAGAGAGAGTTCACACAGTTCCTTCCCATCAGTCTTGTCGAGTTGCAACTTTAAGCAGAGCTGACACTATAGAAACAATAATTGGCATAATATTCACGAGGAGCAAAAGACGGTCATTTCCTCAGGCACCAAAAAAGCATAACCCAGTTCTGAGGTTCTGGAGAATGATGGCTGGAATGGCCCCGGAGTCTGCAGCCCCCGAACACGCGTGCGGCCCACAGCCCTCCTTTGATAGCTGTAATTCTCCACATGAAAGCCGGCATGACTCTTAACTATTATTTTCGATGACATTCCCTTTTTAACTGTAAGCAGCGTTCTTTAAACATTTCTAAACTTTCCCAGTGCCTCCCCAACACTGCGCGATGAATTTCCCTGTCACTGCAGGCTGTGCACAAAGAAAGACACGGTCGGCGAGCACAAAGATAGCAGGAAGTGGCTTTCCTAGCAACGGTAATCATCGGCAAGATCCCAGAACATCCTTTCTATTCATACAGCATTTCGTGTTTTGAATAGTGCTGACAGGTGAAGAGGATTCATAGTATTTAATACAAAAAAATATTGCTAGGGATTGGTACCGCATAAAAGCTCCAACACCCATACTATTCATAAGCAGCTGCATTCACCGTTTTTGTATCTCTCTGGATTATTTAGTAAAGGTACAATGGCGAAAGCGAATACTCACCTGCTCGTGGAGTGACTAATCCAGGGCGCACCGTGGAAAGTCTCTCTCCTAGACCGCTTCGGGCCACTGGCACACAGCCCCAAATCAAGCCCGGCTCTCCAGGCAGGCCCGTCTTGTGGACCATCTTGAATGGTAAGGCGACATCGCCTTGGCCAGGTCCCTCAGCAGACGGGTCCAGTGTGAAATAACAATGAGTCAGCCTGGTTGACAAAAACCATCCACCCACCGGGGAGTCTATCTGGTTATTACCTTAACTCCATGAGAAAGCCTCTCCTATCGCTCCCCCATCCTCTCAAGAGTAATATCCAAGTCAAGTTCATCCCTGAAGGTCAAAGAAGAGGGAAAAGAAACAAGCAACATATGAAAATCAGAGAGGGAGAGAGAGAGAGAGTGAGAGAAAGAGAGAGAGAGAGGAGACAGGAGAGAGAGAGGAGAGAGAGAGAGATGGATGGAGGGTCTGAGGGAAGTTAAGAAGGGAAAGGAATACAAGTCCCAGCTTACAAGGGAGATTCAAGGACAATGAGGAATGATCACATTCACAAGACTAACCTGTATGGCTCTCAATTCCATGAACAGAGAAAGCACATAATCCACCAACCTTACAATCCATGTGAAACTCACCAGGGTTTTATCACCACCATTATTGTCTTTACGATGGAAAAACAAAGAAACCGTGAACCTGACACATGCACAAGACTGCCTGGTCCCCATGGGGAGAGGAGACTCCAGATGAGCTGATGACATGGGGCAAGGAGAGGAGATGCCTGTAACAATCGGTGTCTTCAGACTGAGCTTCCCTCTTTGAGAGATGGGACTGCCTGCTCACAGACATCACCGGGAGAGGGTGGCTGCAAGTCAGGGGAGCTAAGCGTGTGCTGAAAAATAGCCTGGGTTTACATTCTGCCTGTGGGTGGAGAGCAAATGTAGGAGCGATGGCATTCATACTTACCTGACAAGCCTGTTGGACAAACTGATTCCCGTCTCCTTAATGCATCAAAAGCACTCGGGGTTAGCTCCACTTCTCAGAGGGTACCAGCGATGGGCACCATAATGGTCTACCGTTTCACACCCCTACAGAGAGCAAAATCTCAAAGTCAGGCAAGAGCCAATATTTCAAGGACGTGGAACAGTAGCTGTCCTTCCATTCTGCTGGTGGGGGCGCCAGTGGTACAACACAGAGGAAAGGTGGCCCTGATGATGCAGATCAGGGCACACACGCGCCACCACCCAGCAAGTCCACTCGAGGAGAGTATGTTCATTAGAGGAGTTCTCAGAGGGGTGTCCGAGGAGACCCAGGTGAAAGCAAATGTGCTCTGTCTGTGGTACTGAGAAAAGAGAGAACCTAAGTGCCTCTCCACGGAGAAATGGATAAACCACAGCATGTGCAGCCGCAATGAGAGTGAGTGAGAAAGTGAGCATCCACCCTCGTTCTAAGTCTGAGACATGCAGGTGAGCAGACCAAGCCCATCAGACAGGTGGGCTCAAATGATGTGAAACCACTTATAGCATGTTCACTATGGACAAAGAAAGCCATATTTTGCATACAGTACCTTTAAAACCATTCATGGTGACTTTTTTAAATGTGCTGTATAAGCAGACTTGGGAGTTGAAAGAATGGGAAACACAGACGTCTCCCCCACCTAAATCTGCTGGTGCCGGACGTGCACAAAGCAATTCGGGGTGGCAGGTTATTTTAGGAATATTAGCAAATAATTCTTTAAATGTGTAACTGCTAGTAAATGAAGAAGAGGGCTGTTTCTTAAGAGACATCAGGTCAAAAAATGATGCAGGTAATACTCAGAAGTGCTCACCGTTTTCTAGGGTGATTTCACACTGGGAACAGTCCAAAGCAACTGCGTTAATTCCACCGGTGCTCCAAAGTCCTTTCCCCTCCTCCAGCTCCTCCCTCCAAGGAACCTACTTACCAAACACATCTATGACAAGAAAACAAACCTCAGTCACAGCCAGCAGAGGCCATCTCTCTGGATGGACCTGGGGCGTGAAGAGCAGGAGGTGAGAGGTTTATCCTTGTTCCTGATCCCAGGAACTCAAGTCGACAGACTCCAGAACCCCTGAGTCTTACTCTCTTCTGCAGAGTCAGATAAACACACGTGGATTTGCTCTTTTAGACTCTTTCAAGAATTATCCACATGCCCCCAGAGCTTCAGGGTCCCTAGATTCTCAGTAACTGATGAAAAGAAGATACGTTTAGCATGTAGAAAACACATGGCATTGTTCCTGCTCACAGTGTGTTTCAGAGTCAAGCCTGTATGTGCTGTTCATGGAGCTTGGTGGTTGAAGAGGGTTTATTGGGGAAATGAAGGCAGAGGGAAGAGATCACAGAGCAGTTCAATGTCCCAGGTGACATGAGAGTAAGAGCAGAGAGCACCTCGTGAGAAAGAGGGTTCAACTTTTGAAAAATTCAAGTATAATTGACAGATGACTTTATTTTAGTTTCAGGTAGGCAATAGAATGACTGCCATTTGTATATAGTGTGAAATGATCATTACAAGTAGTCTGCCCACCATTCCTTTTCTTAGTACCGCTCAGAATTCCAGCACCGTGTTATCCATTACAGTCCCCCGCTGCAGCTGACACCTCCTTGACTTATTTATTTTGTAACTGAAACTTGTACCTCTTGACCCCTTGCACCCATTTCCCCCACTCTGACCCTCCTACCCTCTGACCACCAATTTCTTTCCTGTCTCTATGATTTTAGCTTAGTTTAGTTGGTTTTATTGTTTAGATTCCACATAAAAGTGAAATCATATGGTATTAATGTCTCTCTTCAACTGACTTATTTTACTTACTTTAATACCCTCAGGATTCATCCATATTGTCACAGTGGCAAGATCTGGGGACTGAATAATATCCTATTATGTGTGTGTGTGTGTGTGCGTGTGTGTGTTCATGAAAGAGTTGGCTTATTCGGGGGCTCTCTAGTCTATTCCACCTGTCTGTGTCTCTCTTTTTCATGCCAATACCATATTATTTTTAGAAAACCATCAACAGAACAAAATACTCATCGAATGGGAGAAGATAATCATAAATCACATATGTGATTATGGGTTGACGGGGTTTCTTGGCAAGACCACTTCTCTGCCTCTCTACAATTTGTTCTGGTGTGATTCTTTTCTCTCTCGCTGTGGAGAAGTTAGATGTTCAGCTCATTCTCTGTTTTCTTTCAGAGAGAACTATTGCAGATAGTTATGTGTTTCCTGCATCTGCAAGAGAAGGTGAACCCGGGAGCAGTCCCACACACATCCTAGGGTCCTGGGTTCAAGACCCAGGGCTGGGAGGAAAACCAGTGTGAACAACTAAATAAAAATAGGCACTTCCCCTTCTTCTCTCTTCCTGCCTGTCTGCCTACTTGCCTTCATTCCTGCCTGCACCTTTCCTTACAAAATGTATTAGTGAAAAGAGAGACAATTAAATTGATACTTCACGAAGAACTAGGTGAGAAGAAGTACTTCATGACATGTCAGAGAAGAAAGAACCAACCCAATGAGTGTTCAGAGGATGAGCATAGAAGATTATTGGAAGGAAACAAAAACTGACCTGAATTCTAAAGTTATAAAGCTTTGGATGAAAGACCACTTAGCCAAGCAAACAATGAAGTCTTTTCATTTCATTTTGCCAGCCACCATCTTCTGATTGAGTATTTACTGTGTCCTAAGTTCTGGGGAGATAATGGTGAGTAAAAGCTGACATAATTGTCCTTTCAGAGTTGTTGGTTTAATGGTCAAATGAGGAATTCACACATAAATCTAGACCTCCAATCAGATAAGGTAGACGGAATTCAACAGAGGACAAGGCTCTGTGAATTTGGATTAAAAAAAATGACGACATTCAGAAACACTTTACTCATGTTTAGCCTTTCTTCTCATTATGAATTTAAGAAACATATTGAGGAGAATTAGCAGCGACTTTGTTCAGCAACATACATTCCATATTTCATATGCCATTACAGTTTTTGTAGAGCTGTGAAATAGCCCTTGTTCGTCTTGCCACTTCAAAATTACAGTAGTTATTAGAACTTTCACTAGATCTTCTTATTTACTGTCTTAATACAGAAGCCCTTATGTTACTATGCATCATTTAAGAAAATATTTTGATAACCAATTATATTAAAATGCAAGTTTTTTTGCGATCCTACGTATCTTATATCATGCACTTGATAGCATTGCTCTGGCTTTCCCAGACGACCATGAGGACCCCTGGAAGACATAAAAACCCCTACAGTGATTAAATGATGACCGAAACTGATAAAAATTACAGCTCTGTCAAGTGCCATAGACAGAGGTGAGCAGTGTGAGGAGAAGCTTGCAAAGGAAAGAGGGGAATGCTCTCCTGAGGAGCTGATATGTAGCTGGGTTATGCAGGAGAAGTAGACTTGACAAAGGCCAGGTGAGAGAACAGTCTAGGGGAAAGGATCTACATGCATGAGTAAGCCTTGTGATGGGCTGCAGAAACCAGGACGCCGGTGCAGGGACGCTGTCATGGGGGTGCTTATGCAAAGATGAGGACACAGGGGTGTCGGAACACGGATGCTTAGGCAGGAGTGAGGATGTGTGCTGCTGCTGGAGGCATGAGGCTCCAGGGCTGCGGGTGCAGGGCTGTGGGGCAGGATGAGAGAACAGGGAAGCTACTGCAGGGGTGCGGGTGTGGAACAAATGAGAGGCAGGTGGCTGTGACGTGTGCGGCAGCAGTAGGCAGAGACAGCAAGCAGGTGTACCAGAGAAGGGAGAGCAAACCAGGGCATGCCCTTGGGAACTGATGTGGTCGAGCGTGGCTGAGAGCCCCGGATCAGAGAAAGGAATGGTGAGGCTCACCACCTGCAGGGCTGGAGATCCACAGGTCTAGACTGGGCTGGGATAGCAGCCTAGGCCTCTGAGGGACTGGGAGCCACTGGGCAGTGTCCCGGTCCCCTGGGATAGAAAGTCCCCAGCTGTGAGCTGGACTAGCAAGCAGCGCTCTCCAGCACAATAGCCTGTCCGCGGTTGCTTCCACCTACCCCGTATCTGCAGATCTTCCTCGTCTTAAGGCGGGGTGGTGTGCCGACAAACACATGGTAAGTAGAAAACATCATGAGTGAAAAGCGCTGATGGGAAGTTAAGGCTCCTGTCACAGCCCAGCAGGACAAGAGGGTATCATGACTCAGTTTCTATAAACACAAATCACTTTCACACCATTCTAAGCTCCAGAAACCTAACTCAGGCTGGTTAGGCTGGAGACTCTCTGTTCAGCCATCAGATTCTCATCATGGTGGTAGTCAAGCTCTATAAAATAGCTGTGAGCACTGAACTGGCAACTTTGTTCTTAGGAGAAACACAAGGTTAGGTTCCTGTGAGGACAATGTTTTTATCCAGATATAACCTTGTTTTATGTGTTTTTATGTAAAAACACTTTATTCAATACATATTGTTGATTCATTAGCATGGAACTCACAGTCAGAAGCGCTTACACCTGGTCAAAGCTTCTCGAACTCTTGTATTTTCTCCCTGAGGCACGCCATTGTTTCTTGCACTTAGGAACCCTAGACAGTGCTTCAGCACTAGGCTCGGGGTCCCTTTAAGCCATGAGGTTGCTGAGAAGGAACACACAAATGTGGCCTTGAGTAGATCGCAAAAAGTACACTTGGTTACGGTCTTGGGGGCTGAAATGAGAAAAAGAAGAAGGGGGAAGGGAGAGAGGGAGGAGGAGAGGGAGGAGGAAAATGAGGAGAAGAGGAAGAAGGGGGAGGAGGAAGACAAAAGAAGAAGAGGAGGAAAAATAGGAGGAAAAGACAGACAAGGACAAAAACAAGGAGGACAAAGAGAAAGAGAAGGACAGGGAGAAGGTGAAGGACGCGTGAAGGAGATGTAAAAGGAGGACAAGGAGGAAGACAAGGAGGAGAAGGAGGTGAAGGACAAGGACAAGGAGATGGACAAGGAGAAGGAGATGGAGATGGAGAAGGAGATGGAGAAGGAGAAGGACAAGGAGAAGGAGATGGAGATGGACAAGGAGATGGACAAGGAGAAGGTGAAGGAGAAGGAGATGGAGAAGGAGAAAGAGATGGAGAAAGAGAAGGACAAGGAGATGGAGAAGGAGAAGGACAAGGAGAAGGAGATGGACAAGGAGAAGGAGATGGACAAGGAGAAGGTGAAGGAGAAGGAGATGGAGAAGGAGAAAGAGATGGAGAAAGAGAAGGACAAGGAGATGGAGAAGGAGAAGGAGGAGGACAAGGAGATGGAGAAGGAGAAGGTGAAGGACAAGGAGATGGAAAAGGAGAAGGTGAAGGACAAGGAGAAGGAGGAGGACAAGGAGATGGAGAAGGAGAAGGTAAAGGACAAGGAGATGGAGAAGGAACACCACAATCACCACAACCATGGAAGCCATGTGTGACCCACAAAGCCTGTCATACATGCTTTCCCGTTCTCAACACGAGTTTCCTGACTCCTGGTTCAGGGTTTCCCCACATGGTCAAGAACTAAACCTCCATCTTCCCACTTCCCTCAGCTTGTTACCTCGGTCTTCTCTCATGGAGAGCTGCCCTAGCTCTGAGCACCATGTTAGTAGAAGCCTGACTGAAGAGGACACTGAACTTTTTCTCGTGTCTCTCAGAAGGGAAGGCCTCTTCCAGAAGTCCCGTGCACTCGCCCTCAGTCCCCACTGACTGAAGCATGGACTCATGGACTAGCTGCAAAGGAGGCTGGGAAAGGCCCGGCTGGTTTTTCAGATGCCTTGTGGGAGGAGGCCATCGTATAGAGAAGCAGAGCCTGGGCGCAGCTGTGGGGTTGACATCTGGCATCTGTCTGCAGTGATGTTTCCATTTCCTAGGGCTATTATAATAACCCCAGGCATTTAAACCCCAAGGACACTTCTAACCTGAGATGCTGGTCGGTGCTCCTCTCTGTGACACACAGAGGAAGGAACTGCTTTGGACTGACAGACTTGGGTTTAAATCTTAGCTCTTGGGAGTGTTTATATGTAAATGCGCATGATGGGTAGCCAGACATAAACCTTTGTAAAGATTCATTACACTGTACACGTAAGGTTCCATTCACTTTATGATAAGTATGTGATACCTTAATAAGAGAGAAAAAAGTATAAAATTCCCTGGGAAAGGTACAGTCTTTACACCGTCATTTGGATATCTAAGCACGCACACAGAAGAGTTTATAAAGGCACTTCTGCATACATCGTATGTGTGTATTGATACATAGAGTCACACACACTCACACACAACACAGTCACACACAATCACACACTCACACACAGTCATACGCTCACACATAGCCACACACATACTCTCATACATAATCACACACACACAGGACACAGTCACACACACACACTCTCGTACATAATCTCACACACACACAAGACACAGTCACACACACACACTCTCATACGTAATCACACACACTCACACACAAGACACATAGTCACACACAGTCACACGCTCACAGATCATCACACACACAGCCACATGCTCGCACATAGTTATACACTCACACTCAGTCACATGCTCACACACACTCGCACACACTCACAGTCTGACACACAGAGCAATTGGCACATGATGTGCCCTGTTCGGAAAGCAAGGTCACTGTGTCTGGGGCGTTTGTTAGGGACTCCCCATTTCTCTTTGGTAAGTGTGTCCTTGAAGAAGTTTCACTTCCACCGCTGTCAACACCCTTCCTGTGTCTCCTGAACTTGGTCCTAATAAGGCAGTGTCGCTCTCAGCACCACAGAATACATGGGGACCCGAGAGAAGGGAAAAGCCCACCTCTTTGTGGTGTCTTCTTTCGTGAATCAGTTAGAAATGAAAAAAATTAAATCCTCCTAAAGGTTGATTTTCAAGAAGAGACTTTTTATAACTTTCATCCTTACTTTTCTTCTCAGAACACAAGGGGCTAATTAAAAGTGGAACAGTTCTTGTTTGATCAGAAATTCTTGTGTTTTGGAAAAAGGAGAGAAGACTCCTGTAATATTCAGAAAGAGCTTAATTGGCTTGGTCATCACCCAATTCCCTTTCCTGATGTGGGACAGCAGAGAGGAGCCTCTGTGAACCCACAAAGGAAAGGTAAGTAACGAGACTCTAAGAGCCAGGGCTCCCGGGGTTTGAATCTGTGGGATTCTCTCTATCAACCTAACTGGGACCCGTTCCTCTCTGAGAATGTCTTGTCCGCCCTGCTCTGGGGCAGACTTCTCTGCAGAAGTGGCTGGACTGCTTGAGAATGAGCTTGTTTGTGGAGGCCGGTGTGGGGAGAGGTCCCTAAAGATGCACGGCAGCATCAAAGCCCCTTTCGCAGAGGCCCGCCCGGGTCATCCACCCCGTGGGGCTCTCCGCACTGAGGTATGGGAATCAGTGCTGGAGCAGAGTGACCGCCGACGTGGCACAGCCTCTGTGAAGCCCGCGCGTCCACCACTAGCGGAAGCTGGATACGGATTCCCTGAGCTCATGCGTGTTCCTCCAGGAGGGACCAGGAGCTTGCGAACATCATTGAAAACAGGTGAAAACAGCCAAACGACCCAGCTCTGTAAAATTCACAACTGTTCTTTCCGTAACAGTGACCCTACAAGGGGACGTGCCTGTGGGTTAGTAAGCTGTGCTCTGTTCTCACTTGTTGATAAGTGAAATGACGAAAAGGACTGAGTCAGAGAAACAGCCACCCCCAGTTCCGATTACGTAGGGAAATATTTTTCGTCTTGCAAAGGCCTATCTGTGGGTCTTGTTAATTCTTGCTTAATAATTAAAAAGGGGACTCATTTATCCACTCACTGGGCCCAGCCTGCTTGCAGGTGTCTATCGATTCAGTGTGTCATTGCACAGAGTGCAGTCCTGCTGTCTTCTCTGCACGTCCTTCAAGCATTTGGTGATATTGTCATTTAAAGGAAGACGGATGGGAGGCCAGCCAGGGTGATGTTGGAGCCGGTGGGACGACGAGAAGCAAGGGTCGATGACTAACGCCTGAAAGAGTATAGAGCACTGCAAACCCAGCGAAATGCTGGCTCCTTGTAGGGGATTCGTGCCAACCCTGCTTACATCTTTGGAAGACCTGTTTGCTCACCTGCAGAGTCTCCGGAACTCTCTGTGAATAACAGAGAAGCCATTTGGGTTGTCTTAGGTGTGTGATGTCTTGCTGTCTCTTTTAAAAAAGCTCGGGCGTCTGTTACTTACCACCCGTCCACACACTGCATGCTCCCAGTCTTACCTGAAATGTGCAGAATCCGTATTTGTGCCATGCTGTCGCTCAGTAGAAAGATTATAACGCATCACCTTAATAACGAGAGTCCTGGGTTAAGTGAGAGAGGTACCTGGTCATAAGCACTGGTGGGCTGCTAACTAAATAATTCAGGAAGCTCTTATGGCTCCATAAAATGAATTAATGCTGCTCTCGTGTCTTTATCCTCTCTCGTTGATCACCAGGAGTGTATAAATAAGGACTCTCTTTGGTTGCCAGCGATAAAAATCTGCTGGAAGGGACTTAAGCAAAACAAAAGGGATTTATTTAAAGATGCTCTGTGTTCCCTGTGGAACAAAGTCAGTAAAGTGACTGGATCTTCGGAAAGGTCTGGAACCAGGTATTGAAATGTCAGTGAGTATTTTGTCTCAGCTCTTATTTCTGCATCTCTCAAGGCTGCTGCTGCAAAGTGATGGAAGCAAGGTGGCTTTTACACAATTCAGCTTTATTTTTTAAAGGAAAGGTGTGGGCAGGCAGAGACAGGAGGCTGGGAGCATTTATTTGTTTTATTTAGTTGTTTATTCCAGTTGCTCCCCACCCCACCCAGGTCTCACACCTGGTTTTTGGGAGGGATGTGAAGTATGCTAGAGATTTAACCACTAAGCCACCATGGTGTAACACAATTAGATTTTATTAGTGTCCTTAACTCCCAAGAGTGAGCAAAAGGTGTCCCCTCCGAGTCTGCTCCCACAATTCAAAATCAGATTCTAACGAAAGCAAAACTGAAGTCAAATTTTTACGTTCATTAACAAGCAGGTGGACTTGCAGAGTAGCTTCCTCTTCAAGTTTGATGAAGACCAGGCCTTCTCCCTTTAGGCAACCCAAGCACAGCTTACTTAAAAAATCTTCCAGGTCATGTCAAAGGTCAGGCTTTGCTCTAGAAATGGGCACTTTTTTCTGGGAAGATTCAGATAGGGCATTTTTTAGACTGCGCAGTCATGGACAATAGGTAAATGAACCAGTGCTGGTGTTTTATAATAAAATATATGGACTGAAATTGGAATTTAATCTAATGTATGCATGTCAAGAAATATCGTTCTTTTTTTTTTTTCTGACTCTTTAAAAGTCCAGGTGGTGGATGAGCAATGATCCACGGGCCACCGGGTGCCGACCCCTGCTCCAGCAGCATGTTTCTAGTGACAAGGAAGTGACCAACAGCCCACCAAGGCAACATATAATCACAGAGCCATTTATGCATCAAGCTTGGGACAATTGTGTGACAAGATGATTCTGCTGTTATTTTTCCACCAGGCTGTAGAAGGGGAGAGCTGCTGCTTATCTTCAGCAGCCCACCGTGTCAGTACCAGAACATTCTTTGCTCAGAATGATGGCTTCCTAACATGCCTGAGAGCGTCCCCAACTTCTAGCCAGTGTCCAAATCTTCTCCATTGTCAACCAGCTTCCATGCAGGTTTCTACTCTTTTGAAATTTGAGTTTTAGTCATCCTTCCAGCCATCTCTGTACTTTTTTTTTCTTGTCATGACCTTGACATTTTCAAAGTGTCTTTCTTTGGCAAACAACCCTTCAGTTGGAAAATAGATTTGCTTTTAATGTGTGCTTTCTGGAGGCACAGTCTCTTTACCTAAGGAAGCATTTTTCAATGGTGGGACTATTTGAGACATCATAACAGACATCAGGTGGATATATTTTGAAATAAGCGGGTCTTCTGATAAATTGAACTGTATTAGTGGGCATCCTTTTATAAATTATTTTTATTGTTATTTCTTTTGTTTACAGTGCTATATGATGGGCAGAATATTGAAGTCACACCTTGGTCTGTGTGCATTTCACACCACTCCACCTCCAGAGTACCCTGCAGCCTTTATTATCTCCTTTACTCGTTGTTCCCACCTCCGCCACCCCCACACCCCAGTACATAAGCATTGGATCTCTCATCCACTGGTATGGTACATATCGTCCAATTTTTCACTTTCCCTATTGTCCCCAGGTTCTGAGAAATGTTTTTGCAGACTCTAAAATCTTCTGAAAGGTCTCATTTTGCAATTTGAGGGTTAGCCTGGCTTCTACTTGACTTTATTTAAAAAGACAACTCTTATTCTAGGCCTACGTTCTTATTTTTAAAGGAAGGGTGCAGGCAGGAAGGCAGGTGAGTAGGCAGAAGGAAGGAAGAGAGGGAAGGAAGAAGCATTTTATTTATTTTATTTAGTTGTTCCTCTTCGTTGTTTTCCCTTGACCCCGGGACCTGAACCCACCGGATGCTTGTGAAATAAGTACTGGTAAGACAGACAAAATCGCCGCTCCACCAGGGCGCCAAGGTTCACATACCCACTGAAAACCTTTATGCTACCGCAGAGTGAGCCTTTGACTACAAGGAAGCCCTCTTTCAAGGTCTAATTGATTTTCTACCTGCCTCGGATCTACCTTTTTTTTTGGCTGAGATTTTTATCTAAGAAAAAGTATTCACCTTTTGTGTGAAGATACTTTGCTTGCTTCCGTGGGAGAAACAAACAATGATAAAAACAAATCAACTATCAGAAAAAATTGAAAATATCATTATAGATCCTAAATAGCACAGCTATTTATCATTAGATCATTATAGATCCTAAATATCATTACAGATCCTAGATAGCACAACTAGAAATAAGCTTCATATCAATTGTATTAATTATAGACAATGTCAACTGGTCCAATATTGGCAAATTGATCTGATTCAATAACTCAAACTATGGATAACTTAATAATGTTAGACAAATTGTTCTTATTTACTGCACATTTGGTTTCCCAGTTTCTAGACCAGACAATAGAACTGTTCCCACAAAGAGGAGAGAGAGAGACAAGGAGGCACAGAGTGAGATGGAGTGATAGCCTAAATGTCAGCTAGGCCTGAAGCTAGTTCCTGGGGAAGGGATTTTGATCAGCTCCTACGCCTGGGTCAGTGAATAAGCTTAGGATGAGATGAGACCAATATGGCTGCAAAAAGAAGCTTCCAAGTGTCCACCCTTGTGAATAAATTAGGGTGGTATCAGGACAGCAATCACTGAAAGCTTGGGGGACCACCCAGAAATTGTTCTCCAAGGATGTAAGGTGCAGAACTGCTATTCTGTTGCTGTGTTTGGGCTCTGATTTAACCATAGAAACTAATCACTCAGAACAGACCAAGCCATTAACAAGAGACTGAGTCATACCAGTTCATTCCCTGGTAAAGATTCCGTGAGGTCCTCTAATAAATACAAACACTATCACGCCTGCCAGACGTATTTCTTTTACGGCTCTAACCAAGGAGAAAGCTCTTTTATAACCTTGCTCTGGGTTTTTGGTATGTGTTGCCCACAAAATCACTAAGCATCTGCTTCCATCAAGAGTCCTTGCCAATCTCGAGGAAGAAAAAAGCAGGAGCAAGTACAGTCTGAACGTTATCTTATGTGTCTGCTTTGAGAGGGGTTTCCAAAAATACCTGAGAGCTCAAAGCAAGGATACCCTGGGTAGAAATTGCAATGTCAAGGTTTAAGATCTTTCACTATGCGAATGACATCCCTTGGTCTATTCTGTTCTGAGCATGAGGAAGTTCGGAAGTCTGTAATAATTCCATCTAATCCATCCACTTGAGTCATTACACCCCAAGTCACCTGATCCCCCTTGCCTCTGTTTATCAGAGCAAGGAGACCTCAGCTCAACAGAGACAGTTTATAAAAGAGACTTAAAATATTTGCCAAATAAATTCTGGAAACTTTTCCTTATCTCAAAATTTCTTGTGCCCTTGGGGGCCTTCTAGGTACCAATCAGTTCAATGACTTTCCACTTCTTAGAGAGCAGAACAAAAAATCTTTCTTTGATTAGGTTCCTTATCTGTAAATGAGGAAGGAGTTTCTCCCTGATGGTTTTTAGGAGGAGATGAGATCATTATGTAAAGGGGGAAGGGGCAAGATTCCAGTCTGCTCCTCTGTCAACATTGTACTCGGCTTCCACATGGATTAGGGGAGAGATGGGATGTAAGACTAATATACAGGAGAAATGGTGGCTGACCAATTAACTAATCCAACAGAAATGTGTGTGATCACCTCAACACATATCGAGAGGTTCTACTTTGTGACTTACTGCTAGGTCTACAGTAGAGATGTATTAAACCAAAATGCATCCAAGAAACCAGTGCTGTACAACTGGAAAAACAGAAGACCAAAGGAGAAGGGGGGTCACTGGGGGTGGGAGCAGCATATAAGAGTTGCTTGCAAATATCTGAAGTATGTCACTGTGCAGAGGAGTAGAGTTTCCATAGAAGCCATATTACTCAGTGACCTCCCATTGCCAAAAGAACAGATTTGGAATTACTTATCAGGCCTACAAAGCTCAAAACCTGTGCTTCTCAAATTCTTTATAGACCAAAGCCTGGGCTGATCCACATGTGCCAATCTTGGGCAGGGCCTGGACACCTGCATTTTGTGGCGTAGAGTAGCTTGGGAATCTCTTGCCTTAATCTAGCTCCAGCCCACTTCTCTGGGCTCATTTTCCACCACTTCCCTCTTTGTTCAGAGCTGCTTGCCCCATTGGTCGCCTTTCTTTTCTTGGAATTTCCCAAGCTCATTTCAAATTCAGAACTTCCATGCTTCTGTCTCCTGTGTTTGGAAGGAAGACTCCTTCCTGAAGGAAGCTAGCTAATCAGCACAAAAGGCCACCTCCTGGTGAGCCTTTCCTGACCCTCTGCTTTTGCATGCCCTGAGGAAGTCAGAATAAAGCGCCACAGACCAGGTGACTTAAAACAACAGAGGTTTATGCTCTCACAGTTCTGGAGGCTAGAGGTCCAAGATGAAGGTGTCTGCAAGGTGGTGCTCTGTCTGTAGGCTCTACGAGAGCATCGGTTCCATGTCTTTTACTAGCACCTGGGGTTGCCAGCAGCCCTCAGTGTTCCTTGGGTGGTGGATTCATCAGTCGAATCTGCTATTTATCTTCACACTGTGTTCTCTCAGTGTTATCGCTATCTCCTTTTCTTAGAAGGACAACCATCTCTGGCCCGCCCAATGACATCATTGATGACAGCCACAAAGACCCTATTTCCACATAGAATCACATTCACAAGGACAGGGGTTGGAATTCCAGCATCTGTACAGGGGGGGCACTGTTCCACCGCTAACACCTCCATCTATAGCAACCAGCCCACCTCTCTGGTCACTATCACTTCCGTTGTCTGGTCTCTGTTCGAAATGACCTTGCCTATTGATTGGTTTCTTTGTGTACTGACTATCTTCCTCACTGACTAGACCATATGTTGCCATGTAAATGCACACTGCTTTTGCCCAAATTTGTGAGGGAAAAATAAGGATGCACATTATCCATGGGTCTAGATAAATGTCTTAATTCTTTTATTTATACTCGTGAGTTCAAAGCATCATCTAGATATCAACAAGAGCAACCATATCTGTATGCAAAATAAAACCCTGGAAAAAAGATGAATGAATGAAGAAGGCATGAGATTCTGGTTTAATGAAGGCTGGTCATGAAGGCCTGGAGGATTACTTTTAAAAAAGCATTGTTTCTGATCACTTCAAAGCCCATGTTGCACAAAGTACAGCACCTCCAGACAGAATTAAGAAAACAAACATGGCCCAGGTGTGTGACTGGATTCTAAGATGGTGGAAAAGTGTCAAGACAGAAGTGCTTGTGAAATCCTTTAAAAAATACGGCATCAGCCATGCAAGGATGGAACCGAGGACAATGGCGTTTATAGGGACGAGGCACATGACTCTTCAGGAGACACAAGGAATGGAGACGTTCAAGGTCATACTTCTGCTACTGACGGTGATGAAGAGTTCCTGATTCTCTGTAGTGTGCAAATATTCTAAATTTGTGAGACCGGTATGTAACATTTCTTGTATCTGCTCTTGTGTTTTGTCATTATTTGCTGCACAAACTTTCCTGCACCATAATGTTAAGAAATAAATGCTAAGATTCCTGTATACTGCAAAAACAAGTACCCAAATGTAAACAAATACACATGTGAATTAAAAAATAAAAAAGATTTATTTACTGAAAGTTTGGGCCCAAAATATGGGTGTGCATTCTATAAGACAAAATATGGTAAGCTTCAGAAGAGTAAGGATCTTGATTATTTGAAACAGGATTCTGCTGGTCTCTGCCTGAAAGTGCGCATATTAAGTATTTGTTGGAATGAATGAAACGAAACTAATGATCAAAGAATGAAAATTTCAGGAAGGGAGATATTAGTTCATTATGAAGACAGAGTTTAACCAACTCTCCCCGACCCCTAATGAAATATTTGCTTTTTTTTTTTTTTTTTTTTTTGAGGTAATGAGTTCCCTGTCTGAGGTTGGAGTTTATACCAAGACTAAGCAATGTCTTAGAGGAGATGCTGCAGACTGCATCCACTTACCAGGTCAAGATTGCCCACCTCTAAGGACCATCTAACCCAGAAGTTCAATAATTCTCTATTTGAGCAGAGCCTTTGAAAAAACACTGTGTCTCAAAGAAATGACTCTAATGGTAGAAAATTCAGGCAGGTGTAAGTTTTATGTTACAGGCTGACAGGTGAAATCCTGTGACAGCCCTCAAATCATATTATGTTTGGAGTCTCCTTTATGTCTCATGAGTCTATTCTTCAGCATAGTTTCAATGTCTTCTTTTATTTATTTATTTTTTGAGGCAGGTAGGTAGGACGTTCCCGCTAAGAAAAAAGAAAAGGAAGGAGGATTAAAATTTCTATTTGGGATCCCTTTAATATCTTAACTAAGCCGGTTACAATGAGATGTTGTATTAAGCTGGCCCTGTCTTAAGAGAGGAACACCTTTCTGTTGAACGCTTTTGCCGCCAGGGGACTTGGTGTTACCAGAGCAGTCAACTTTGATTTGTGTATCAATAATGTCGTGTCAGTAGCCAGAGGGTATGGCATCAGGGTGTTCCAGATGCTTTTATTGGTGCTTTTGCTGGAGGATTATTTCAAATTAACTTCAGTCTCTTGGAAGACACTGAGCAGAAGAATGCTATTTCCCATTTGTAAACAAAATGGTGAATAATTATGGAAGAAACCAAGACAGGCTGATTTCTAGGAAATGTCACATCTGCAAATCTTAATTTTCTCCAAGCACTGTTGCCCTGTTCCCTCTTTTCCTTTGCTTCTATCCTCCCAGGTATAATCCTGGGTAGAACCCGGTTAAAGGCAATGGGTGGTTTCACGGCCACTCGACAAAATAACTTGGGGACCCTTCTGCTGTCGATAAACCCATGAGAAGAGATTGGGACACCAGAAGACTTAGAATGGGCTTTTAAAAATGATTGAAAATGTTTTAGATAGCATGATAAAATAAGTTATTATAAAAATTTGGCAAATGGTGAAAAGCAAAGGGATAAAGATAAAACTGACCTACTATTCCATCACCCAGGATGACCATTATTGATCATTCCAGTATATGTACTTTAATTATTCTCACCCCCCCACCCCCGCTTCTCTCTCTCTGAAATAGTTCTGTTTTGTCACTTACAGATGTAGAACAGAGGTTGGCAAGTCTTTTCTGTAAAGGGCCAGGTAATATTTTCAGCTTTGTTGGTCAAATAGCTCTGTTATAACTACTCAGTTCTATAGCTAGAGGTAAAGATGAAGGGTGCCTCTGTGTTCCAATGAAGCCATTTACAGAAGCAGGTGGTGGGCCGGGCAGGATTTGCCCCATGATGAGTTTGCCAATTCATGATATAAGACGATATGTTTCACATGTCACTAATATTTTCAATACTGTTTATGACAGTATTTCACTGCATAGATAATAGTGCAATATTTTAGGCAATTTGTTATTGAATACATAGATAATTTCAGTATCTTATTTTTCTAAATAAAGCTGTAATGAACATTCTTGTGGCCAAATCTTTCCACACACTCATAATGATTTCCTTAGGATGCATCAATGAAAACATCATCAGTAAAATACAGGTGTGTGCCAAGCTCTCCCTGATTTCAGTTTCATTGATGGTAGGCAGTTATAACCTCCTTCTCACGCTTGTTCAATTGTTTCTTGATGCTTTCCCCGTGTTGAATGTAAATCCCACTTGTCGTGTTATAGGGGTCCATAAAATTAATCCCAGTCATTATTGTTAGGAGAGACAGGAGAGCTACGGCTAACGAAGTGTTTCATATTTCTTTTTGCATCTCACATATTTTGAAACTCTCAAAAAACAAAGGCTGTTTTCTGAAAGAAAACGCACACACTACAACTACCTATAATTCCGGGGGATTCAAAGAGATCAAGGACAATGAAGACATGATTAAAAAAATAATAATAAGCCACCATCAAGGTCTAACTTCCTAGTAACCCAGACCCAGATTCAAGGAGACTTTTTGTCTGTATGTCTGCCTTCTCTTTCTAACAGTCTGTTGGATGTTCAGTTTTCCTGGTTGAAATTCTTTACATTTCACTTTACATGCTGTGATTTTTGTTTCTTTCAGACTATCATCCACTTCTGCAATGAAGTGGGAGAAGAAAGAGAGGGCAGTCATGAGGCTGAAGGAAAACGAAGGAAGGAGAGCAAATTAGGAAGAAAACAAGAAAGAAGAAGAAACAGAGGGACACGAAGATCAGAGGCACTCATTCTGCTGCTATTTCAGACTTGAGGGCTGTACAGGGAAGCCCCGCAAAGCCCCGAGCTGAGTTCGGTGTGGACGGCCAAGATCCCAGCTCCACTTTTCCCAACTTCATTGGGTCTCTTCGGAGCACCTTTTAGAGGCACCAAAAAGCTTCCAAAGGGCACAGCCTCTCTTGCTCTGGGCTCTGCCTGCTCATACACATGAAGGATGCTGCATTGTGGGGCCCTGAGGAGCATTAGTTGGGGTTCACTGTCTGACCAAACGTTCATCTCGGTGTGTCATGGAAGAACAAGGGCTCAACTTTACAAGCTCTATCCAAAATCCAAACTTTCATGTAAAATCTCCCAATATTAACATGCTGGGAACTTTTTTTTTTCTTAGAATTATGAAGCACAAAGGGGGTTCACCTATGGGGATAATGTAGCTCAGGGGGAAAGATTTTGTGTTCTCTGCATTAAATCGACATTTCGCAATGCATTAAAGGGATATTTTGTCACATGATAGCTGATCATCCTGTGTAGACACCTTGAAGTTCTCAATAGTCTCTCATATATAGTTGTGTTGTGATAGCATCTTTGTCTTCATCATTATAAGCAGCTAAATAAGGAGCGTCAAGAGAAAGCGTAGAGAATGACTCCAAACAAGCTTTCTTCTCTGCCAAGCACGTTTTTCCTCTCCATCAACTTTAGGGGGTATGACCTACATACCGTCAAACAGGCCCATTTTAAGTGTAAAGTTTTGACTGGTTTTCAAGAATGTGTATGGGCCTAGACAACCTCCCAACAATGAAGACAGAGAGCACGTCGTCACACCAAGAGACTCCATGGGCCTCCTCACGTCAGTTCCCTTCCATCACATCTGCTTCCACAGCCCAGGCGGACACCGATCCAACTTCTTTCCCTCTAATTTTTTCTGAACTGGAATTCAATTTAATGGAATTGTTCAGGGTGTATTCTTTTGTATCTGGCTTTTTCACTTAGCATAATATGTTTGAGATTCATCCATTTTTCATAAGCTCCTTTATAATGTTCAATAGTATGGATTTATTCATTGTATAGATATACCACTATTTTTCAATCCATTTATCTCTGGAAAAACATTTGGATTGCTTCCAGTTTGTAGGTCATTGTGAATAAAACCACTATGAGCATTGATGAGAAATATTTTATTGGGCATATATTTTCACTAGTTTTAGGTAAACACCTAGAAGTAGAATTACTGGGTAATATGCTATATATATTTATATATGTATTTATATGTATATAGATATAAATGTATGTTTATTTACATGTATTTATATTTTCATGTGTATATGTAGATATGAAAAAACATATATATTTAAATAAGTATATATTTCTATGAGAAATTGTCCAAAAGTTCTCCAATGAAGTTGTGCCATTTTAAACTTCAGGCCTTAAGTTCCAGTTCTTATCACTTGGTCTTGTCATTTTAATTTTAATCACACCAGTGGTACGGTAGCAGTTTCATTATACTTTTTCATTGTATTTAAGTCTATGATCATTAAGTACATGGTGTCAATTAAGGTTCACAGTTATCATTTTTTCCATAAGAATATCAAGTTGCTTTGGCACACTTTGCTGGAAAATATATTTCTTCCCTCCACTGAATTATCTTGGCCTTTTTATCAAAAATGAATGTGTGGGGCTATTTCTGTACTTTCTAATCAATTCCAATGATTTTATATGCATCATAGGTTAATAACACTGTTCTGATTACGGTCGATTTAAAATCAGTTCTGAAAACATATCGTGTAAGACTTCAAGTTTGTTCTTCATTTAAAAATCTTTTTTTGTTATTCTACATCCTCTGTATTTCCATATAAATTTTAAAATCAGCCAGGCAATTTTTACAAAAGCCTGGTGTGATTGTGAGTGGGATTTTATTGTGAATCTGTGGAGCATTTAGCCCTTTACTAGCAGGGATGATGAACTGTGAAAGTTTTAGGCTGGGTTTTGGTGCCCCTTTTCAGGTTGACAAAGTTCTTCCTATTTCTATTCTTCTGGAAGTTTTCTTTTAAACCATGAATGAGTATTGATTTCAGTCAAATGCTTTTTCTGTATCAGTTTAGCCGATATTTTTTTCAGTATTGAATTACATTGCCTGATTTTCCAATGGTAAAGCAAACTTGCATTCCTGGGGTTATATCTTACTTGGTTCTGATGTTTTTTGTCTTCCATACAAACATGGACTCTTTTAAAATAGTTGTTAAGAACTTCTGTATTTGTTAATGTATTAAATCTGTGGAATTGCTTTTCTCTAGTTATATCTCTGCCTGTTCTTGGTATCAGAGTACTGAGGTTCTCAAAAAATGAGCTGGCAAGTGTTCTCTATCTTTTGGATGTGTGTAGAGTTAGACCTGTCAACGATAAGATTTTCTGATGATGTGGAAGTGGCGCGTGACAGAAGGACTAGCAGAGATGCTGGGCTGAGAAGCTCTGAGGATAAAGTTACCATTTACTGATGTGAGAAAGATGCATTTTGATAGGTAAAGAGAAGATGTTTTGGAGAAAGATCTTCGTTTTAGATAAGTTTGATTTAAATGCCTAAAGTTATAGGATTTCATTCCAGTCAAAACACCAAGCTGAGTTCAAAAGAAAGTGTCATCCTAGAGATGGCACTAGGGTGTCAGCAGCAGTCTACAGATGGCGTTTGATGTCGTAACCTACGTGAAGTCTCCTGAGCAGTGTGTGTAAAGACAAGGCATCGTAAGTTCCACTAACTGTCCGGCCCAGTTCTAGACTGTGGGGATGCCACAGGCGCACAGGCACCTACTTGTTCCCCGAGAACAGCTGATCTGGTCTGTGACACCGTCCCAGCTGGTTAGACGTGGCGTCTGATGTCGACTGCAGATGAGTCTATCACGCTCTCTCTTATAAACTTCAAAATAAAGCAACAGCTAACCCTAGGACTGGGCATCCATGTGCTCATGAGAAAAAGGAAACCATTTTAGGGGGAGTGAAGAGAATAAAAGAAAACAAGAGAACGTCCTCACTTGATTAGGGTCCCCTTGGAGATTCGATTATAGTTGCCCCCTATATGAGTTCTAAGGGAATCTTAGACTCCCCCGTATGTCTCAAATGAACCATCTACCCTGGTGAACCAACGTAAAGAAGATTCTAGGACTTACAAGCAAAGAAACTCGCCATAGCCAGCAGTCACTGAAATGGGTGAAAATGAAAGAGCTCCAGTTGCAATCTCCATGGAGAGAACATCTTAAGCGGCCTTTCCACGTTCCCCGCTCTAGAATTCACTTGCTAGCAAGAGACAAGTTATGCATAACATTTCTGTTCAAAGCAGTAGCACGAACCTAGTCGGTTGAGAGAGGTGAAGACCGCTTTGGCCAACTGTTTGGAGAGGCAGCCATCCCAGGACGTGAACTTGAGGAAGGGAAAGCACACTAACACCGGGACCCCATCTTGGGATCTTCTCAGGCAGAGTTTTCACGAGCAGTTGGGAGGTCCAACACCATCCTGGAACGTCTTTCACATGGTACATACACATCATGTCATGAAATCAGCAGTGTTTTAAAATCAGAAAGAATATAACAGTACATCTTAAACATCGCTTGAAAATCTGGAAGCACTGACAATAATGAGTCCATGTTACTCCTCCTGGACTGAGTCCCAGCAGTGTCTGCTCTCTTTCCACCGGGCAAGGCCTTCTATCTGAGACCGTCAATAGGACTTAAGACAATCCGTGTACAGGTTTCCTGCGTCAACAGCAATGGTTCCCGAGTGGAGTCAATTTCCACTTCAAGGGACATTTGCTAATATCGGGAGAGCTGTTTGATTGCCACACAGGGATGGGGGGCAGTGGGGTGAGTGCTACTGACATCTAGTGGGTAGAGACCACGGACGCTACGAAGCATCCTGCATCCATAACCCTGCTCTTCACCAGGGCAGATCACTTGCTGGCAATGTCGATGACACTGACGATCTCCTCTCTGATTTATGCCTACTTCCTGGTCCCTCTAAGAATGAGTCTGTAATTCACCCCTTTCTCTGAACCTAGGGAAATGTGATATAAATAATTCCCAGAAGGCTCCGTGCTTTTCTGAGTGGTTTGGACAGTGAAACCCAAAAGTAGAACAGAAACATCTGACATTCGAACACGTGTTGGGGTTCAGGCAGCACTCAGTGAACTTACATGTCACTTAAGGACCTTCATCACCTTTCAAAGTGGGAATTATGATGCTGGAGTTAAAATCACACAATGCCCAATGACAGACACTCTTCTCAAACAGCCTTCATCCAGAAAGCTCTTTTATTGGCACAAATTCTTAAGCAGGCCCTGACCCACATGCAGGCAAAACAGGCATGAATCCTCCACGCTGACTTGCGAGGAACTTTATAAGAGCAGCGTGGTCCAGAAAAGCCCAGAGTTAGTTCCCGCTGGCCCTCCTGGGTCATCCTTAAACAAATCAGTGTCATCAGGAAGTGCCAGGGGTAAGTGTCTCCGCCTCCGGCCCTGGGGAAGAAGGGGCCAACTCTCCTCACACCACATGCCGGAGAGGAAGGAAGGCTGATTTCCCAAAGGGAAGAGGAGAGGTTATTTTACCAAGTAGACCGGAGCTGAGTGGGCAGAAATGACAGTAAAATTACTCCCATTTTACAGAAAATCGTCTCAGTAAGACTAAGTCATTTTTACAAGGAGAGGAAGCAAGCAAATATAGGAAAATGAATTCCACCCCTGACTTCTTGCCATTCAGAAACAATTCAGCATTAGGAAACGCCGTATTAATAAATCAAAAGAAATAGGATGTCGCCATCATAGATGCTGAAAGGCTTTTGATGAAAGTCAATATCCTTTTGTGCTTAATAATCTCTTCTAGCATTGTACTTAAAAAGGCAATAGAAAGTTTTTAAGATGTTTTTAAATGCTGTTGAAGGACTTAGAAGAGGACTTTATAAATGGATACGAGCATGATTTTCCTTTTCGTAAGTAAATCTGTGTTTTTCACATGATTTCAGGAGAAGTGGTATGCCTTTTGCTGAACTGGAAGATCTGATTCTAAAGTTCAATTAAAATAAAATAAATAAAAAGAGTCAGAAAATTCTGCAAAATATTCTAACACTAAAGCGATCAAAAATGGAGGCTTGGGCACAGAATTGACAGACCAGTGAACCAGCGTTAGAACAGGCACAAAAAATACTGAAATTTACTATATGACAAGAGTGGCATTTGAAATCATCTTGGAAAAGATTGATGATTCAATACATGATGTTGAGGCATCTGAAGAGCTATCTGAAAAAAAAAAAATGGATACACCTGACCCACTACAGTAAAAACTCATTATGCCAGATGTTCAAGCATTTCAAAGTAACTATAAAAATGAAGCTAGTCTCCAGAAAATGCAAAATTAGTGTCATAATCACAGGATGAATGAAAGTGTTCAGGGGTAAACCATCCTGTGAAGTCTCATTAACAGGGCCACCTTGTCTTTCCTTGGAGCCAAGTAGGAGGGGAAGACTCTGCCCTTGAGGAAAAGAGATGGCGACCATCTGACCAGGCTTTATTCGTGCACAACCTGGGAAACTGTACAGGGCCCACATTCAGAAAGGCCTGATCTTGGGCTAATGCTCTGCTGTCACAGTCTTGAAATTACCATCATTTTTGAACAAGAGATCCCACATGTTCCTTTGCACTGGGCTCCACAAAGTATCCAGTTCTGACAAAGAAATTATTCAACAAATGGATGTTACTCTCATTATTCAAAGCGCAAATGTTTTAGCCTCTGAATGGTCCAAAAGATAGAGCTGCTTGGCGCCTGATTTTTTTTTAAAGAAAGCAAATGGGAAGAGAGAAAATAAAAATTAACTGCATGAACTCCAAAGCCAGGGAAGCTGGCACCTTCGCATTTAGCAAGATGCTATCTGACATCCTTTGACTGAATGTGTCCTGTCACGGGGCGATTAAGCAAAAAATATCTCTAAGTAGCATAATGTTTATTAGACATTACTCTGCTAGAGCAGCTTATGTTTTCTCTGTATTCTGTGTCTGTGTTCAAGTGTGTGCAATTTGTTGATTTAAATAAAATTTAAAACAAGCCATGCTGCTTGAAGTGTTTCTGACAGGACCTCGTGGAAAACTTGGAGATTTTTTTATTAGAAAAACAGTTCTGTTTCTGTGTCGTGTTTTTCTCCCTCGTGCGTCTCCCTCCAGCCTCCTCCCTGCTCTTAATAATACAGTATAAGAGTCTCAAAACCAACCTTCTAACTCCTTGAAAAACTTCTACCCACAAGGCAGAGATTCTGTGAATTCACCCTGGTCCCTAAGTTATGAGCAAAAAGGGACGAGCCCGTTCAGGACAAGGGTCATCTGTGTTTTGATGCCAGAAGTCACACACATTTGATATTTTTGATTTCCTGCAGCGCTGATTATTCATTCATCCATTCATTCATTCATTCAATATTTTGATTAAAAAATTAAGTGAGGCGTGTACTGGTGGCTTCATGGCTAAGTTCACCTGAGGGAGCCCACAAGCTTCCCAAGGACCCAGGTTCGTGACCTGGACCGGGAAGAACAGCCAAGACCATCAACTAAAGAAAACAACCCAAATGCTTCTTCCTCCTCAATCTTCCTGTTTGTCCTTGATCCACTTCTTCCCTGCCTGCACCTTTCCTGAAAAATTAAAAAAAAAAAAAAAAAAAAAAGGATGTCAAAAGATGGAGAAATGAATACTCTGGCTAAAATGGCAACAATATCTATTTGTGTAATGATTGCTATTTATGATGTTTTCTTCACAGTGCTGTAATCATTTTTGAATATTGGCATTGTGTCTCAACCTGTGCTGTGTGCCAAACCCTTCCCCGAGTGCCAGCGTTCTTGCCATCACCTTCTCCCTGTCTCCTTCCCTTCCCCTCGACACCACCCCCCACCCCCGGCCACCATCTCGTGTCTTGCCAGCTTTTGCTGGAGGAGTATCTGTTCATTTGTGTCATTTCATTTTATTCCACCTATGAGTGAAACCGTGAATTAAGCCATTGCCCATCTGCCTGTGCCCTGGAGAAAACTTCACAGGAGCCAGCGAAAGACACAGACAAGATGTTGGGGGAAGAGCAGTACCTGGAAGCCACCTCCATGCCCATTAACCAGGGATGATAACTAAAGCCCAGTGGGATGTAGGGACTGAAAAGAATGAAAGGGGACTCTTTTGTGTAGGATGTACCTTTACAGATCCTTGAGACAGCAAAAGGCAGAAGCATCGCTAACCACGTGAGACCTTTTCTCAGCAACTGAAAGGCTCTAAAAACACACAGTGTTCTGTGGATGTCAGAGCTACACGCACGCGCGTACACATTCCCAGGCAACAGCTCAGGAGGAAAAGGAACTGACACAGTGAGGGCCATGGTGGGGAGCGAAGAGGGACTTTGTTCGGTTGTGTTTCTGACGCCACTCTGGGCAGGACATTTAATGGACACATCATCATTTAATGGTAAGTTTATGTTTTTAGTTGATGCAAAAATGTGCTGTAAAAATTCAAGAAGTAACTATGTCCTAAGCAGGTCTCTAAACCCAATATTTCGCACATCAAATATATAAGACAGAAATTGTTATATATGATGCAGTTTGCCTGTATTTCTTCCTAGAGAATTTCTGAAGCAGCTTGGAAGCTGTTGACACTAATGGGCACTGGAGGGCCCTGACCCTGACTCAGGGTCCCGAGCCTCGGAAAGCCTCAGATTCTGGGCAAATCCTTACAAAACATGGCCCAAAGGCCACTACTACAGACCCAGGAAAACGGAATTTGCGAATCGGGAGCAATTAATTGTACGAAGCTTCCCAGGAAAATTGCAACCACACCGAGTTTCAGGCTGTCTCCAGAGCGCAGAATGCTCATCTCAGGTGTCACTTCCCCAGTCCCTGCCACAAAAGCCCAGTTCGTGTCATCGCAATGTTACCATTTCCTGACTAATTTGCTTGTCTATCTTTTTTTCTTTTGAAAGAAAAGGTGCAGGCAGGAATGAAGGTGAGTAGGCAGGCTGGTGGAAGAGAGAAGAGGAAGAAGCATTTTTATTTAGTTGCTCATCTTGGTGGTTCCCCGGGTCCCGTGCTGAGAAGCCAGGTTCTGGGGATGGATGCGGACTGCGCTCAGTCAGAGGCAGTGGCTTAACCAGTGCCACACCAGGGCACACCAACGTCTCTCTTTCTGCTTAACCGACTCTCACGTGGGTGCGATCAGTGTCTATATCATAGTCGTTGGCACTCCCCGAGGACCCACCACACATTGGTTCCAATAAGCTTCCACTTGGTATCCAATAGCACCACTCACATGATATCAGTGAATGGATTTATCCCCCTCCAGTCTCAGAGGTAAAGATCCCTGTATTGATGTTTGACTAGTCTGATCAGTTACAAACATTGATGTGTCATTAAACACTCATTATTGTCATTGCATGATAATACATGCATAACTGACCTACAAGCGTGGCTTAAGAAGCACCCCTGGACTAAGTCCCTGCAGATGCCTCCCCTCTGTGTGCCCCCTCAAGCCCCACTGAGGTCCCCTCTGTCTCAATGTGCTGCTTTTGCTGCTGGACTATTTATTGCCTGTGGATTGTCAGGCACTTGCCATACCTGAGCGTAATTCCCAGAAGAAAATCATGCAAGTGTTAGAATTGCCCCTTATGGGGTCCTGCTAGGTGCCGCCTGCTGAGAGGGTCTGTCCTCCCCGCCTTCTTCTCCTCTCTTCTTCTAGCTGCGTGAAATATTGCCTTGACCTTAATGGTGCCTCAATCTCTTTCATAGACAATTCGTAGGGTAGCAAGGGACGTGGGTCAGGGCACCAAGGATGGTGGTCTTTGCTCCAGTGCATAGGGGTTTGGCTCGGAAGGCGGCCGTCGCAGTGACTGAAGGGTGGAGGGCTGGAGTTATCTGGGGTGTCTTCTCTCACACGTTGTGCTGGTTGCTGGCTGGGACCACAGCCGGGTGTGCCAAGGTGACGGCGCGTGTGGCCTCTCCATGGGTTGTGTGGGCCTCTCTGGGCAGGCGGTGTCGAATACATGGCCTCTTACCCAGGGCCCCATGTGGATGCCTCCACTCACACGGCAGGCGCCATCTCCTTTAATGCCCCCTAGGTGCTCCAAAGACACAAGGACTGGTCCCCACCAGCTCCCAGTGGTAACACGTGAGCCTCAAGGCCGACCAGACCCAAGGGAACCAGACTGTTTCTGGATAAGGCAGTGGAATGTTCTAGAAGTCTTAAGATATTTTCATGGCCATCTAGGGACCACACAATCTGACACACTTTGGGTAGCCATCCCGAGTTGTGTGAAGAGTCCATTTCATGGACAAGGGGCAGGCGTGAGAACACATCATTTGCTCAGACTGAAGCAGCAAAACCGGGAGCCGCTGAACAGGATTCAAACTGTGGCCTGTTTGTCTGCCAGGCTCCCCATCCCCACACCTCACCGTGGCGACACTGTTAGAGAGCCTACTGATGTGCTTCAGCCTCCCTTCAGAACCTCCGGGGACAAGCCAGGGTCTCCAAACGCTGTCCCCTGCAGCGGTGGTCTTCCGGCCATTTGCAAAGGGCGCACCTGGTGCAAGAACCCAGCCCCCTACTTGACAGATGGCAAGGAGGCGCGTCCCTTCAGAAGGTCCAGACAAATTGCTCTGGAGAAACCGGAGTGTGAGCCGAGTGTGTAAGTGCTGGGCGGCCGCCGAGGCAAAGCGATCCCACGCTCTGTGAAAAATGGCCCTCCGTCGTCATGACACAATTATTTGAGTATTTACCACAAAGGCCCTCAAATGGGCCTCTTTCGATCAGAAAAGAAGAAATCAGGGGAGAGGGGGAAATAGCTAAATTTAAATGTAGCTGCTCGCATTGTGAGACTCGGAGATGGATGGTAGGTCTCTCTCATTATTCACCAAGCCCAGTCATGCTAGCCAGAGTCATATGGCAACTGGTGAAGATAAATCACAACCAGGAAGGCGGCCGTCACTGTCACAGCGAGAAGGTGGCTTTGGGGGCTGCCATGGGGGGGAAGTGTGTGCGCAGGCCCTCCCAGTGCAGAGGCAGAGAGAACAGGGAGGACCCAGAAAAAGGAAACAGAAGAAAAGCAATAAAAATTCCATGTCTTGCCCAACGTGGCTCCCCAGTGCCACGCTTTTGAGAGAAGGAATGTGTTTGCGAGTCCCCAACAGGTCAGAGAGAAGACAGATGGCAAGTTACAAAGCAGGAGGGGAGGGAGGTGATGAATGTAACCATCCTATGAGAAGAGAACAGAGATTCAACATGCAGCTCCGGAGAAGAGGCAAGAAGACATCTAGACACCAAGAATCAGAAGGGAGTTGTATTTTCAGAATATTTTTAGATGAAATCTTTTACACATGGCATAAAGTTGAGATCCTCCCAAATTATCTTGCTTCATTCTATTTTTATAACCTACGTTTTTGTGCTGATAAAAGCAACATCTTCTAATAATATACATTTTAACAAATACAGAAAAATGCAGAAAACACCACAATCTTGCCATCTAAGAGCAGCCAGTGGTAATATTGTGTTATGTCTTTTCCCTGGCTTCCGTACATATGTAACTAGGTGTTTTGCAAAAGTGGGTTCCTGTGAAATCTCATATTTTGTGACCTACAATTTTCCTTCTATCTCCCAGCGGTATCTTTATGTGTCAATAAGAAGGCATTTGCATAATCATTTTAACGGGTGCATAATTTTTCATTGCAATCTTATTTCATCCATCCACCATTCATGGTATGTTTAGGGTCATGGATTTTTTTTTTCTGATTTTAAATAATAATACAAATGCATCCTCCCACATAGATCTCTGTATATTTGTTTGCTTTGGGGACCCAGAAACAGTGGGGACACATAGTAGGTCCTCAGCTGATATGTGTTTAGATACTGAAAGAATCACCAACCAAAACATTTTTTTCCTGGATCCATAAAAGCTAGCTAGGACGGTTATCGCTGAACAAAATGGGAGTTACTCTTCAGATTTTGGGCTAACTCCCCTAATATAGGAATCTTTTCATTAGAAAAGACAAAAGAAAAAACAAAATAGCACAGACTACACAGTTCACGAAGAAAAAGTGCATTTTATAGATAAATATGTGACAAGATAACACCTGACTTCAGAGGAATAAAATTACCATTTTATTTTCCTTCTTCAACTTGCAAAAATGAGAAGTTTGAGCTCAGCCTCGGTGGGTAAGCATATAGGAAATATCTCTTTTGTGAAGGAAGGCGACGGAACTACTCCATCCTCTACATCAGACGTTTTGGCAATATTTATCACAATTACAAATGCACTTACCCTCTGCCCGGATCATCCACTTGTAGGAATTTATTCCAGACACCCTCCCACGTGAGTGGAATGACAGGCATTCAAGGTTATTTACTGCAGGGTTGTTGGTAAGAGCAAAAGTTTGGAAATTCCCTAAATGCCTCTAGATTCAGAGAACTTAATGAATAATTTATACTCTAGTCATATATTGGAGTGCATTACATCTGTTTTATTATTAACTGATCGGGAATGATCTCCAAGATAAAAGACTTTAGGTTAGAAAAATATAAGCAAGGTGAAAAATGATATGTATAATATATTACCATTTGTGTAGGCAAGGAAGAAAAAAGCGTGAGTGTGTATGCAGGCATGTGCTTAGGGAAAAGCAAAAAAGATCCAATAAATAAGAGACTTGGGGAAAGTATTGCAAGAAGGTTAAGAGGCAAGGTGGGAGGAGGGCTTTTTATTCTGCATAGCATTTAATAATTGCAAGTTTGGAAGCATTGTGTGACTATCTTCAATTCAGACACTGAAAAAAGCAAAAAACAGTCAAGAGAGGAGGTAACTGAGAGAGAGAGAGAAAAAAATCAGTCCAAAATCTGGATAAACTAAGCTACCCACGGTGAGATTGTGGACCCAGGCTTCACATCACATACTCCTTCTTCCCTGGCGGTTAAAGGAGAGAGAATGAGACAGGTAAGCCCCAGTTGCTCCCGCTCTCCGGATGCTCCATGTTTCTCTGATGATTCTGTGCTAATGAGAGAGCTGATTCCCACCTCTAAGCCTCATCTATTTGCTGACCCAAGAGACAGAGCCCACCACCTGCCCAGCCCCGGCTTCTAGACAGGACGCTCCTCCATCCATCCTCCCGGCAGATGGCAAGGAAGGCACAGTCCTTTCCTGGAGAGGACGCGGGGACACGGCTGCTGTACAGCGACTGTCAAAGCTCACTTCAGCAGAAAGGATTAGACTGTCCTGAATATGTCAATCAGATATCAAAGATAAATGAAGTTTGAAAAAATACAATGTGCGATTTATTTTTAAAAAATAGTCTTTGGGAGGCACCCAGAAAGCACTTTGAAAAATCTAAGGGAAATATGTCATGAAAACAAATCCGAGTGCAGCTGTCCAACTTTAATTTTTCACTGATAACACTCTTGAGGGCTGAAGCCAGCCAGTAAATAAAGATTCTCCATCCTTAATGGTCTCCAATCTCCATTTGCAATGACGGAAGGCCTGCTCCAGAAGATGCATTTGCCCCTCATTTCTGCTCCTTCCGTCCACCTCCCCTTGCCGGGTGCCCTGGGTGCTAATGAGTTGGCGCAGCCTGGGCGCTCTGCCCCAGGACACCCATGCTGGCTGCTCGGGGACAGGAGTCAGCCTCGCCGTCCCCTGAGCCGCCTTGGCACTGCCCACTGGTAGGAATGGTGATGTTTGGGGTGTTAATTCACTTTACTAAAATTGCCTTTCATTCACTGGGTGACAGGTAGTTATTTGTTTTCAGGGTTCCATTTGACATTTATTGTTAGCGCCAAATACTAATAATAATAATTAGCACCTTTTTAGAGTTGTCTGGGGTTTTCGTGCTGCTGATTGTTACCATAAAACATCCCAATGCTTTGCTGTACGTAAGAGAGTATGATGGTATTTAAATGTAACAAAGGGGTGTATGATACTCAGGCCAGATTGCAGTCTCTCTGAGCCCGTCCTCGGCGAGCAAGCCAAGACCTCACATCCTCTAGACTTGTCTGTGTTGTGAACACCTATCTTTTTTTTGTTTTTAAGTGGCAGAAAAATTCCAGCTAGTCATGCATGGTTTGTTTTGTTTTGTTTTGTTTTTTTAAATAAACAAGCAAGCAAAAGCAGGATTTATTTTCTGGAATTACAGAACTCTACAGACCAATAAGATAGTCTCTCACCACTGGTGGTGACTTAAAATGAAAATCTTGGAAACGAAGTGGGAGACTTGCTGAGTTCCTTAGTTGCATCACCTGCGCTGCAGCATCCATTATTCCTCATGCTTCGTGGCTACCATCTTGAGCATTGCAGCTGCAGAGCAAATCCATCATCACAGAAGTTTCTTCTAGATGGGGCTGTGCTAGAACCTTGATATGCAAAGCATGATCCAAGGACCAGCCGTGCTGACATAACCCAGGGATTTGAGAAGAAATAAAGCCTTCTGACCCCTCACCCCCAAACTGGCAACAGGATTTCCAATTAATTCATTTTCACTTTAAAATTTGAAAAGCACTGGGCTCTAGAACAGAAATCTGAAAACTTTTTTCTTCAGGGAGCCAGGTAGTAAGTATTTGGTTCTTCGTGGACTATACAGGTCTTCATGGCGACTGTCCATCTTTGGCCTTGTGGGGGGTCAAGCAGAAACAGGCAACATGCAAGCAAATGACAAGACTGAGTTCCAACAAGGTTTTATTTAAAATACAGATGGCAGGTTTTAGTTAGCCTTTTCCTGACATCTTGTTCTAGAACATTCTTTGACTATCCCTGTTAAATCTGTTGGTGATATTTAACTCCCAACTTCTGCATCTCAAAGACAAAGCATCTCTGATCAAAGGTCTGTGATCCTGGGGAAGATACATGCCTGGAATGCCTTTGTGATGTCTCATCCTTTCCAGGACCTTGGAAGTCAATGATGAAAAGAACAAGTATACTGAACAAAGTGACCAACTCGAGAAAGAAAAGGAGGAGGGTTAAGTTGTCCTGTCTTTCTCCCAAATCTACCCAAGTTAAAGAATAGGCAGAGAGACTCTGGGCTTTGAAGTAAGACTGCAGGGTCAATGTCGGGGTCAATCTCCAGTTCTGACTTGATCTTTCCCAACTGAGAAAGTATTCAAGAGACCAGCCCAGAGGGGGCGGTGTTTCAGGTCTGCCCCAGGCCAACCAGGCTTGTTGTCTACATGGAGGCCATGTCTACACCTGCTAGGGTCTAGGCTGACCAGCTCAGAAGGGGTATAACCAATGGTTCACACTATTTCTTCTTACCCTGTAAATCAAATCAGTGTCTGTTATATCCAGCATGGAGAAAAGGGAAAAACTCTCCTCTTGACTTTTCTGAAAGGCTTGGCATTCCTTTTCTATGAGTCATGCTAGAAAGGCTGGAGTAGAAGATATCTCCCTGACTGATGGATCACCTCAAATCTCCCAGCAGATGCAGAATCTGTGCCATGGGCACAGATTTTAAATTCCGATTGCATGAACCAGGAACACCTGAGTAGACAGCAGATAGGTAAAGTCAAGGAAAAGGCAATTTGCTTTCTTTCAGTTTCTACCAAGTACTGGTTGAAAGATAAGCCGCCATTACTCTCCTGGTCAGATTTCATCAAAGCTAAAATGGAGATAAAGTCCCAAAAATGTGCTCAGGATGGGTTAGTCCTTTAAAATCAAATGTCCCGCTTTCAAATTCCACAGTTACCACCTCTTAGTTCTGTGACTTTCAGCAATGTCTCACACCTCCCTCTCCTCATCTGAAATATTGAATGAAAATATTATCCTCCTTGGTGATAGTATGAGAAATAAACGAGATAATAGATACCAAGCAATATGATGCACAATTTGGCACATAGCATGCGCCCAGTAAACAGCTACTATAAAAAATGATGTAATACATCCTCATGGTTGATGTGTTTAACAAATACCCTTACATTTAACCACCAAGGAAGTTAAATGTCCACTGTCTAGGTGATAAAACTGGGGCCCAGAGCAGTGAGGTCATGTACAGGTGAAAGTAGAAACAGTAAGTGGAATTCTTCAGGCATTTCTCTCTGTTGCTCATTCTTGCTCTTTAGTTGTTCCCTTTACCTGGAGAATCTCTTAAAATGTAGATTTAAAATAATTTAGTAGCCTTTTCTCCTATTTTTTCCAAAAATATCCTACTTGCCTTTTAAAGACTGACCTACTGGTGAGTCTGGACATGTGCCTGCCTCCTCAATGATCACTACACAAACTGACCTTGGAACAGAATGCTTGCTGTGAAAACAACATGGCAGCCATGCATGACCAAAAGACACTGGGAGGGATATCTGGCCATATATCCAAAGGAATAAAAATCCTTCCATCCAAAAATCATCTTCTCTTCAACATCACTCGGAAAATTTCCGCTGTCTCTTGCACTGCCTACAACTTCATTTTTCTTCCAGAAAAGTCATTCTTTAAAAGACACATCTAAATTGTATCTGCTGATAAAAATTATAAAATTGAGTCTCAACATTACATGATTGCCTTCTAGTGAGGAATAGAGGATCAGACTAATCACTCAGTTGTAAAGATCAGTAACTCTTTGATCCGATGTTTAGCCATACTGCTTGAAAACAATCTACGAATAAGAAGGTTCATTTCAAAATGTTTCTAAATCTAAAGCAATCTGAATGGCCTTATTTGGACATTGGAGAAATGAACTTTGGGATGCCCACTCGTCGAACGCCTGGAATGGCCTGGAAGATCCGGGAGAGCTCTTGCTGTGTAGACCACAACACACAAAGTGAACAAGTGCTGCGGTAATAGCCTTGTGATCTGACATCATCGTCTCTGTCCTCCTATCCGGAACAGTGTCAGCCAGACTCCGCATAATCCCTGCCTGTTGCTCATGGCGACCACTTCTCCCGACCTAACCTGGACTGTTGCCCAAATTCCTCAACTCTCCTTCCACTTCCTTTACCACTTCTCTGAAGTCAGGTCATCAGAGGACAACCAAACTGAGCTTGTTAAAGCACAAATCGGATTAGAATAAGATCCAAAGCCCCTCCTGTGGAGGGCAAAAGAGCACCTGAACTGGTCTCTGTGGTCGTGAAATGTCCTCTCTTTCTATCCTCCAGCTCCCACACTGGCCGCCTTGCTTTTTCTTGAGCTACCGATGCCATTTCCATCTCATAGTCTAGTTTCTATGCTTGCTGCTCCCCCTGCCAGGGCAACTCTTTCCCTAGTTCTTGACATGGCCTCAAGGTTTCATTCATTCTATTTTCTGTTCAAAGATTCCTACCCATAGAATTCTTTTGCTGTTAAAATCACCCTCCAGAGCAGTTGCCATCCTATGACTAATTTTTTTTTTGCATTTTTAAATTGTTTTATTATTTCCTTTGCTTGCATTGCAATGTGCATTTTGAAAATTGAAGTCACACCTCAGTCCTGGTGCATTTCACACCACCCCCACCACCAGAGGGCTAGTACCCTTCACCACCACCTCGTTCCCTCTCTCCTGCCCTATTTCCTGCATCCCCACCCTAAAGCCACAGTCCCCTGCACCCACACCCTAAGGCCACCCTCTGCATCCTGTGAATTTGGTTGAGATTTGTCTGTTTGTTTGTTCTGATTCTTGATATAATACATAGGAATGAAACCATCCTGAACTTCTCTTTCTTTCTTCAGGCACAATTTCATCTTTTTTATAGCTGCATAGAATTCCATTGAGTATACAGAACACAGTTTCCTTATACATCTGTCACAGATATTTAGGTTATTTCCACATCTTGACTACTGTGAATTGTGCTGCTATGAATATACAGGTGAAGATATTTTTTCTAATTAGAGTTTTCATGTTCTCTGGGTATATGCTTAGGAGCAGAATTGCTGGATGGAAGGGCAGATCCACATTTATTTAATTATTTTAATCTCCATAGTGCTTTCCAAAGAGGTTGCATGAATTTACATTCCCTTCTACAGTGTAGGAGGGCTCCTTTCTCTCCACATCCCCTCCAACCTGTTTTGTGTCTAGTCTTTTTGATGTAGGCCATTCTCAGTGGTGCAAGGGGATATTGCACGATGGATTTTTTTGCCTTTCTCTGATGGTGAGCCACAGTGTTTCACGTGTCTGTAGGCCAGCTGTGTGTCTTCTCCATATTCAGTTCTTCAGGCCACTATGAATCAATTTTTAATGCAACTCACCACTCTGTCTTTATGTGTCCGTGTACCTACTGAAATCCTCTGTCTCTCCCACCAGAATGCATGCTAGCTCTGTGAAGGCAACTGTGTATTGATTCTCAGTACCTAGAAAATCCCCTGCCACCAAAAATGAATAAATATTTTGTTAAAGAAGGGAACAGAAATCTGTAAAGACATACCCGCTTGTTAAGTATAGTATGGTTATATATAGGCGAGTTGAACTATGAATGTTTTCACCTTTTTTTTCTCTTATCTCTATTATCCACCTTCCAATGACCAAATAGACTCTGAAAACTATAAGAATCAATTTCACTTATTTTATATTAATAATATAGTAAGAGATCAATATGGAATATAAGCCTTCAAGCAACCAGAAAGCATCTTTTCTGGTGGAATCTTTTGATTAATGACTCTGTCCCTCTGTAGTCTGTTTTGAACCCTTCTCCTAAAGATACTGTAACTCAAAGTTTAAGAAAGGGCAGTTTGGTTACTTCTCCAAGAGTCAAATGAATAACTTCCCCTACTGGACATCACCAGAAAGACATGGAAGAATAGTGCTTGCGGTTGGCCTTGCCAAGGTTTAGTATATGTTGCTTATCTTTATTAAAAAAAATAGTCTTGATCTTAAAGAAATGCTTTGCAAAGTGGACTTCTTCTCTTCTTGGGACATCATTTTAAGGCTCTTGTGGATGTTTAAATCTCTATCCACCTCCAAAGTGATACTGACTGTGAGACAGAGAATGACTTTGGCACAGCAAATGCTTTAGGGTGTGTAAATTCTGGCAGGAAGGAGGTATCTGATAAATAATGCTTTTACTTTGCTGGACCTCAAGGAGATATTTAGGAGAATTTCAAAACCCGAAGGGGGAAAATGATGATGACTTTATCTTGGCAATGTCACTTAGGAGCAACGATTTATTGTAGAACTTTGACCAAAAGTGCAAGACATTCCCATGTAGGCCTAGAGCAATTCTTAACTAAGTCTGACCTTAGCCAGAACTGTGATACCAAAGAGAGCCCTGTGTCTCACCCACATGGCCACATTTTTCCTCCAAAGCATCCAGACTTGTAAGCTTTCGTGGCGAATATTGCCTCTGCTTATCTTCAGAACAAGATGTCAATTTTAGGAAATGTTTTTAACCAGGTCTGGTGAATATCACTCTCCTGAACGATGACGATTCTATGGAACCATTTCATGTGGAAAATGGCCAATTTTATACAGGCCTCTGAAATCATCCTCTATATCCCTTTGATGATTTCCCAGAAGAAAATATGTGTAATATTCTAATTGACATGTCAGTGGAAGTAGTGTACATTTTGTGGGTAACTTGAAAAATACATTTTTAAAAATAGCTCAAAAACCTTAGAAGCACTGAAGTTAAGGAGTAAATTCAAACACTCCAAAAATATTCATTTGTTTTCTTCCTAAGTTTCCTGAAACAGAGTGCTCAGATGAAATATTTGACTACATGAAACCATTTATTTTGGTCGCATTTCCACTATTAACCTTAGATCATCTCTTAAAGACAGCCAGGAAAGAAACAAATAAACACAGCTCATTCATCATGAAACATGATAATAGGACATTTTATAAAGAGTGTTTTCCATCCAGAAATAAAACATGTAATTTTAACAAGGCACACTATGGGTATTAGGAAGCCCAGAACAAAGCATTCACCGCAAAATAGTTATTGATAGTATTGATACTATAATTAACAAAAAAAAAAAGACTGAGACTCTGACAATTGACCCAGAAGATAGGGTTGCTTGCTTGACCTTTATGATGATTAATATTGGTCCTGAAATGTATCAAAGTGTAAGTGTAAATATTGGAATTAAACCAAACATAAGATGGTATTAAATACCTACTATGTTCCTAGTCAATTCTATGTAATTCAATTAGTTTCAATATTAGACATTATTTCTGTCATTTACAGTGAATGAAAGATTTATTCCCTCTCTTCATGTCTCCTTGGGAAACTTCCATACTCCCAAAGAATCACTATTAGAGTAATACTAGAGTCTTTTCTTTATGCCTTAAATTATATCAGCATCTTAATTGATCAAAAATAAAGGTCTAGGCATGACTTAGTCTCTATCCATTCTATTCTAGGTCATCTACTCCCAGGATAGATTAATGCATTCTCTTCTTTCTCCTCCTTCCACATAAGGTTTATCTGTGTGGTCACAGAGGGAAGCCTTCTTTTCAGGGTCAGATCAAAAGCACACCTCTTTCCCCAGGACTAGTGCTCAATAGTTCTGAATCAGTCTTTTAGACAATAGAGTGAATTTCCTAAAAATCCCATTTTTCTACTACAGATGTGTTCTAAGCTACAGTCAGAGGTGATATGAGGAGGCCAGACTACAACAGAATGTAAGCGTCATGAAGGCCAGAATGTTGGTCTCTTTTTCACCCCTCTATTCTTGAGACAGAACGAGACCTGCCACATAGCTGGTGCTCAGTAATTACTAAACAAATTATCTGTTGTTGCAAATCCAAACTAAATTCTTCAATCCATTTCATTCCATCATACCTTTATCTTCATGTCTTTGAATCTTTTTTTTTTTTTAATTGGTTGTGTCTGATGGGGAGTAGATGGGATGTATTTGTCTCTTAAACGCCACCATTCTCAAGGGACCATGAAATGGTTGGAAAAAAGACCTTAATGTGAAACAATCATGAGACCAGGAGTACTATATGAAATTGACCATTAGCACAATAGTAGTTTAATCAGAGAAGAGGACCATCAGTAAAAACTATGCAAGTTCTGAACTTGAACTGAGTTTTGAGAAAATAACGGATTTAGATAGTCAATAACAATTCACAAAGGTGCTATCATTGACAAAGGGAAGAGTCTTTCTGTATCCGCTTGCTGTATCAAAATGACGAACACATAAAAGGCATTCACTAAATAGTTGTTGAATGAATGAATACATGGTATTGGACGGTAAGGTTAGTTTGGCCATCTGAATAGGAAGTATTGACTGTTATTGAAGCATTACACGTCTACATTCGAGGCTACGATGCACTTGTGTACTAGTTTGCTGACTTAAGGTAAAGTGGATTTAACAGTTTGTAGCCTCAGTTTTCTGATCTGGAAAATGGGTAGAATGAGCATATATTCCTTGTAGGAAGGCTACTCATATTTTAATAGATGCAATGCTAGAGCATCAAGATTTCTGCTGGAAGTGCCAGCAGCTGCCCACTTCAGCCCTCTCTAGGAACTGAGTCAGCCAAGGCAGTGTGCTGCAACTGGCTTACATTAGCGTGTGGGTGCTAATCTTGGACACCTCTTTCCAGCTCTGAGTTTGTTTGATATCTTGAAATCAGCCATGGCAGGAGTATTTATACAAGGACTCACCCAATTTTTTCCTAGTCAGATCATAAAAAAATAAATAAATAAATAAAAATTCAGGCTTGCAATACTCTCTTTTGCAATGATTCAAGTTGACTATTGTAACAAAAAGTAACCATCGACAAATGAATGTGCTGTTTTCCAATAAAACTATTTATAAAATCAGGTAGTAGACCAACAGACCTAGTTTTCTAATGCCTAACCTGTATCATAAAAATCAGCAAACAATACAAAGCAGACTTTTTCTTTCTTTCTTTCTTTTTTTCCCAGATGGTCAATTGTTAAATATTTGCCACAATTCACTACTGGAAGCCACCACACCCAAGGCCACATTTCCATTCTGAGGGCAACAGGAGATTGATGTCTGTTCCTTGTGGGGAATTTAAAGTAGCCACTCTAGTTTACCTAAGAAACTCTCAAGGATCATCTCTCCTTCAGGGCCCCCCTGTGGGGTCAACTAAAGTCTTTGTTGTGACTATATTTGCAATTCAGTTTCTTTCTCTTCTCAAACCTCCTTCATTCTCTTCTTCCCTCATCTCCCTTCCTGTTGACCACACAGAAAATTGGAATAAAAATCACATTATCTCCTGCCCAGGGAAGAGCTGGGTCTGCTTAAGGAGAAAAGGGACCATAGACTAAAGATACCAGAAGATTTTGTCAAAAAATAACATTGGCAGAATCTGGAGGTCCTCCAGGGGATGCCAGGGAGTCGAACAGGGGAGTGGCGCATGCAGCTAGGTCAGCGACAATTGGTCTATGTGCGGGCGTCTCCCACACAGAGCACCTGTACACAATCAGGGACACTAGAGGTGATGTCAACACATCCGCAGAAAGGCTCTTAGTTCTTAGAGAAAGTGATGGCCCACAGTGAGCGAAGTGGCAGTTCCACAGTTGCAATGGAAGTGGCAGAAGAGGGAATTGCAAGACGTCAGGAAGGCGTTCTGTGAGAGCGATGCAAGGTGGAAATGTTCCACAAGAGAGCCACGAGAGCTCTCCAGCCAGCAGTAACTTGCCCCTGCAAACTCAGGTCGACAGTCCAAGAAGCTGCTGCAGAAATTTCCAGTAGCAGCATGAACATCACTATTTTAACTGGGGAAGGACAGAAGGGCAGTCTCAGGTGTCTGAATCACGGAGAACTCTGGAAATGGCATATAGAACACAGTGTCCATAAGGGTCACATAAAAGGGAAGACAGAAAGAGTGTATAGGGATCAAGTCAATGACACCTAAAGTGTCGTTATAACCCCTGAGTTAGTATATGAACATATAGATTCAGGTAATAAATGGAGATTTGGCCCAGGTTGACTTCAGAGCGGTTCCGCTGGGTCTTCAGACTGCCCACCTGCTAATCCCTTACCCAGTTCCTAACTCTATAATCAGCATGGAAGTTCAGTGCAACCCCGCACTGGTTCCTTGGCCTTGAACTACCAGCAATCACACTGGAGAAAGGCTACGTAGAGCCTTTTAAGTAAGCAGCAGCCTTAATGCGAGATAGGAAGCAGCTATTACAGGCTAGGAGGAAAGGTGAAGATTACTTCACTTTTAATAACCTAAAAGAACACAAGTGGTAACTTGTATCATGTCTTCATTTAATTCACTTCTCTGGTTCCTGAAAAAGTCAGAAGAAAAACAATAGCAGATTGGTTGACAAATGCACCAGTCCAGACCGTGAAGGACAGGGAACGGTGCAAGGCAGCTATGCTTCAGCCGTACTCGGCTTCCTTAAAAAGATCATGGCGAGGAAAAATCCCCCAGTGCGCCAATCTTTGGCTGAAGCACTTTGGGTGGAGAGAGAAGTGACCCCATAGGTTTTATTGGAACCAGCAGATGGATTTGCTGGTTTGTCAGGGCCTTGGTCAGGAGAAAGATGTAGAAGGTCAGAGACAAAGACGTCAGGGATTAAGGCATGTGATCCTGTGGAGGTGGGAACACAAGGGGAAAGTTATTACATTGCTTAGTGGTACCCACCAGAGGGCATCCATTCTTAAACAAGGAAGCAAACAGAATGCCTTAGCTATCTGATATCAGCCAGTCTGTCACTGTCCCCACTACTCACAGGTGCTCATGAAGAGAGACGCTATGGGGACAGGGAAGGAGGTCCTGCTTATAGACAACAATTGGAGTCCCACTCACCGAGATGGATCTGCCTATATTACCGCAGCTCAATGGCCAACTTGTCAAGAATAAAGACCAGTTATGAACCCTTTATATGGTTCCCTCTCTTAGAGAGGCCAGCCAGTCATCTGTGACAAGTTGGCTGCATTAGAGCCTTTCTACTTTGCATAACGTTCTACTTTCACTGAATTAAGTGGATATTCACATTAGGGATTTGCCGTTGCTACCCACAGAGCCTTAGCCAGAAACACTAACTGAAGGCTTATGAAGCACATTATCCCCTGATACACCGTCCTACCAGAGTCAAGGTGACCTTGGACTTTGACCTCTCTGAATCACGCCGCTGGATAAGCCCTAGATTGGCAGGAGTGCTGGCTGACAGCGAGATGTACAGATGGGAGACAGTTGAGGATCAGCTGTGATCATAAAAGCATCTTCAGTACCAACTTGTTCATCCCACTAATTTTCCTCTTAGGAGATTTTCCTAGTCAAGGAGACCTTCAAAAATCCCAGTGCTGCTCCTCCCACAACTTAGAAAAGCGGAGGAACCGAACTCCAGGGGTGGGATGAAGTAGGCTCTGTAGAACCACCAGAATCTCCGTGGGGACTGAAGGCCCACGTCCACCAGCTGCCAGGAGTCTTGACACCTAAAAGATAGCTTTGAGGTTTTCCTGAGAATTGACCTCAGGTGACCAGAAGAACCTCACGCAAAACCGTGCCCCGCTTAGGCAAAACCCAAGTCCAGTAACTGGTGACCATGTGAGGCGGCCAGCACCTCGTGCCTCCGAGCACGCTAACCTGAACAACCACCTCATTCGGAGCTCCCTGCGGGGTTGGCTGAGGCCATTGTCACGACAGCGACAGCTCAGACCCGCCGTGGAACCAAACCGCCTCTCTGCTCAGCCCCGATGCCAAAGCCAAGCGTACTCCCTCATAAACTTCCACTCTCTCTCACTTGCAGAGTCTGCCTCCTGGAGAACCCGACCTGAAGCAGGATTCAGTAAAATGATGTCCCTAAAGAGTGTGACCCTGAAACAGATTTCATCAAAGGTGGCTCTGATCTCCTAACACACCCCAGAAAACAGGCGCTTCAATCAACAGTATTAATATCGGTGATAATCACAACACCATTATAACTAAGTGCTTACCTAATAGTAAACTAAGTACTTTACCTACATTAACTCATTTTATCCTTTCAACAAGTCCATTATAATCTACATTTCACAGAAAAGTAAAGGAGGCACAGGGGAGTTAATTAACTTTTCCAAGTTCACATGCTTATCCATTACACTTTACCAGTCTATTTTGATATAACGGTAAAAGAAACATATTTATAAGAGAAGTTTAAGAATAATCCCTTTGCTTTTAAAGTCTTATCAGCCTAAAATGTGCACCTCTTAACACGGCAAATGTTTTCCGCTTTTGTACTTGAACTCCATATATTCGCTGGAAAATTGTGTCTGATGTTCTTCTGGGAAGGTGACAACACCTCATGGCAGGAAGCAAACTCAAAACAATAATCCCTGTCTGCAAAATTCTTCCTCCTTAGAAGTCACAGAGAGTGAGAGTGGAGGCACGAAGTGCTTCAGAGAAGTAAAGTTGTTAGTGATTTGACGTTGACCTGGCAGGGCGTTGTCCTTTGCCCAAGTGACAGTGGGCAGGTGTCTGGTTATGCTGCTTGTGCTTGGTTGAATCTCAGCACTGCCGAGAGGATCAATATCCCTGCTATTTCACGAAACTCGATGTCCTGAAGCCAGGTGAGTCCTGAAGGATCTGCAGTTTCGTTGCTGGTGTAACCGAATCCATAGGAAAGGATTGAATGTTGAGTGAGAAGCTGTTTTACCAGGTATCACCACTGAGCCCACAAATGATCCTCCCAGAGCATTCAGTCTAAGTGCACGGGCCTCATGCTTCAATCACACTGCTTTAAGCGTTTTTGCCATGTTACATGCCAGCAGATAGCTTACCATATTTCTGATAAGCTTCTTTTACTTCAATTTATTATTCAGACAGCAGTATCACTTCTGAAAAAATCTAGAAAGGTCTAGTGTTTCCCTAAAGAAATGTTCAAGAAAGATATATAGGTACTGAGAATATTTTTTTAAGATCACAGGTTTAAAGCATAAAATTACTGCGTGTCCCACCAGTGACACAGGGTCCATGTCAGGGAAACACTAGAATCCTAGAAGGAGATCAGCGTGAAGACACAGAGAGCAAATGAGCCAATATTTGACAGAGTATGATGAACTGATGAAGAACATGAATGCTGGAGTAGAACTGATTCCATGCAAATCCCAGTTCTGGCAGTTAGTGCTTATAAACTAAAGAAATTAGCTTTAGGAAAGTTACCTAACCTCTGATTCTCCATTTCCTCCACCGCATGTGGGCACAGAAGCCTTCTTACTTCATTGGGTTATGAGCAGGGTGAAGTCACTTTAGTGGCTCAGAACTGCATTAGACATGTCACAAGCACTATAAAAAGGTCAATAACTATTGTTACCACTGCAACCTGCCAAGTTAAGGGAGGGGGTCTCCACAGGGCAGCTCTCAGTTCTATCAGAGGGACTCAGGAAAGGCTTCCGAGAAGAGATGCCGGTCCATGTGGCGGGTGAGGGGGCTTACCAGGCATATGTAGCCGGAGATGTCGATGGTTCAGGCAAACAGCAATTGGAGGTAATGCAACCTCCTTTTTCTCCTCCTCTAATGAGTTCGTTTAGAGCAGACATCTTGTGTTTTTGCCTGTGTGCTGTCCTCTGCTGCAGCACGCCATCTTTCCTTCGAGAACTGTCCCTTATCCACTCTTGGCAGAGGCACCGAAGGGAGCAATGACCCCACCCCCAGTTCCAGGAGGGCAATGTGAGTCCATCTGCCTGATCATTCACACTGACCCCTGGAGAACAATCCACATCAAACCAGTGCATGGGAGCCTGGGGACATCATAGGGGACCACTGGGAAAGAGAGCGTATGAGATGCCTCGGGCTGCCGTGGAACTTACTGCAAACTCAGTGTCTTAAACAACATACATCTATTATCTCACAGTTCTGGAGGCTGACGCCGGGCATCAAGGTGTTGGTGGGTCATGCTCTCTTGGAAAGCACTGGGGAAGGATGTGTCCCAGGCCTTTCTCCCAGCTTCCAGAAGTTCCTCATTCTGTGACAGCAGAGCTCAGTTTTGTCTGACTCACATGCATGGCAGTGCCCAAATTTTGACAAGATAATGTTGAATTTGGGGCACTGTCAACTCTAGTAGGTACTGCCTATTCCTCTGCAATGAATATATTTCCACAAAATGGTACCTTCTGAGGTGCTGAGGGTTAGAACTTCAACCTATGAATTTGGGAAATGCATGACTAACTCATAACAGAGATATCCTCATTCTGCAGATTTAAAAAGTTGATAATAGCTAATCTGATGCTTCTGGTGTTCCTCTGGATAAGAAACACCCTTCATGGGAATGAAGCCAATTCAGAGGCCAGAAGAGCTTTGAGACAGATAAGTGTCTTCTGAGTCCTCATTTAAGCACCTGGATCCAACCATGCCTGAAGCAGCAGTATCCCTTAACTTTTCAGGCACATGAACGAGTAAGTTCCCCATTTTTAAAAGTGGAACCCAGTTTGAGTAGGCTTCTACCACATTGCAGCAGCATGTCTCTAGTTAAATAAAATCTTAGGTTATTTAGCTTTTAAAAAATTTTTGTAAATTAATTTTGTGCTCCATAAGGCATGTGGAGAGGCTTGTTAAAGACAGGGATTTCAGAACAATCTTAAGTCAGTTTTGAAAAGTCACCCCTTTTTAGACAGACGCTTTTATATCTTGTGTAGTAACTGTTAGTAGTTTGTGACATTTCAAGTCTGTCCTGGGTGTTACTAGTACCTGCCAGGTCAGACCTGTCACCTCCATAAAAGCAACGAGCATCCGGGCCGGCACACTCTGCGGTGTGGAGTCCCTTTGAGAATTAAGGATGTCACACTACATTTCATCAGCTGTATTTATTCTCTTTTCGTCTCTGCCATTTGAGGCGCTTCAAAAAAAAAAAAAAAAAAAAAAAAGAAGTCCGATTATTTTTACATGACGAGAGCTTCTCCTGGCTTCTGATCTGAAAACTAGAAGCTCAAGCTTAATTCAGGGGCACTCATATGTCTGTACAGCAAGTCTAATTAAGAGGTAAATATCTAAGAGGAAGGTCTAGAAAACGAAGGCTATTGCTGACATTCTTATTAATTAATTATCAGACACCTTTAAAAAAATGATTAGCCTGCAGATTTTGGTGGTCTCCATTATCCTCGTTAGGTAACAGTGAAATCAAGACGAAGGAATCCTCCCATGGATGAGTGCATGACGAAGTCAGTCCAAAGAATGCAGCCTAGTATCTGTCTCCAGGCCCGCCTGTAGCTTCTCGTGGGCTAGATTCTAAGTGTTCAAACGAGATGAACTCCTGGAGCAGTGATTTTATCTGGAGATAAAGTCTGATAACTAAGGACAAGAGAAAAAAAAAAAAGCAAATCCAAATGCTATCATTTCAGCAACAGCGCATTGCAGGTCCCTGAAAGGTGACAGCAGGAGGCTTCCTTAACGAAGTTTCAGAAATGCCCTCCTGTAATTTCATGGCACACAGGAGACTTTCTGAAGGAAGCCGCTAATGCTACGGATAAGAACCCTGTACTAGGAACCTAAACCTCTTGGTTTAGATCTGGCTTGACAGTATTATGTGTTAAATAAATACCAATAAATTATTAAAACATGTTGGTTGTATCGTAACATGGAGCTTTAACAATGCATTATGTCAGCATGTGCAGCTCTCGCTCAGGGAAATTCTCCGTCTCTTTAATTCAAGCATTGACACCCTGCACCAGCACAAAGACTTTTTCATTGGAGATTGACACATGTCTCCAAGTGCTTAGATTTTGTGTGGTGCTCTTAATGCTTGAAACCCGGCAAATGAAATTCTATGCCACTGTGTGCATGAACAATGACTTACCAAAAAAAAAAAAATCTTAGCCTGAGGGTTTGACTGGAGGATTGGAGAAACAAAAAGTGCTTTCAGGACTATGGCTTCAAATTGGAGAAATAATTACTTTGGTTCAGGAGAAGGGAGGGTCGTTCTTCGCCTCCTGGAAAAGCAGGATGTTTGTCAGTCCTTCCGTGAGATCTCTAAATGCAACAAGGATGTCACATGCCGATCCCGGGTCGTGTCAGCTGCCTGGCCACCTGTGTCATGGTGAGGATGAGTTAGTCATCCTCTGCTTACCCATTGTGGGCGGGTCATTGGCTCTTAGTTGATTCTGATCTGAGGTAGCCTTGATGACTCTCTATACCTGAGGATAAGCTTCCCCCAATGTACTCGCCCAAAGCATTATTGTGCCTTCTGCTTTGGCTACAAACACAGTTGTATTTTCTTGAGATTTTCAAAATAACATTTCCGTCGTCAAACATCGCTTAATGCACTTGAATGTCACCATGCTACTGACGGGGGTGGGGATTCTGGCCAAAGCTGTGACAGTGTCTGGATCAGTATGGAAATCAAATCTCACGCGGCGTGTTGGCATTTAACATCTGATATCCCCAAGAACGGCCTCATATTCAGCTTTTGACACAACATTTTCATTGCAATCTCAGCTGTGAGTGGGAAAAAAGAAAAATGTGTTCAGGACGGAGAAAAACTTTCGGACAGTGATCTGGAGGCTGCCGCCAAACAATTCGAAGATCATGAGCAGAAGGAAGGCTCATTCTTCAGGAAAGAATGACAACTTTCCTGCCCTACGTCTAAATATCCATTATCCCATCCTCTAGTGCACAAAACAGCTGTTTTAGGTTACTTAGCATTTCCCCAATAAGCCATTTTGTTTCAAGCTTCCATGATTTTGCATGTGCTGTTTTGGCTGTCGAGAATACCTCCCTCTATCCATAAAATTCTGACCCCTCCTTTCAGAGGGAGGGACCACCAGAATCTAGGTGACACTGTTTGTGGGGAGAAGGGAGAAGGCAGAAATGAGCCCCACTAGGCTTAATTTGCAATGAACCTCTTCAAATGACCCACCATCTCAAAGGACGGCTGCTTGAAGTGCATTCTGAAGCTGTGACTACGGTCCAGTCCCTGCTGTCTTTGCCTCTAGGCATCTTACCACCTGACGTGGCAGCAGCACGGCACAGGGCGCTACCCCCATCACTCACAGTGAATCCGGAGACCCTGAGAGGTTCAGTGACTTGAGAGGGTCACGTGGTCAATACGTCACACCCCCCGGACTCAGGCCCCAGACTCCCAGTGAACATGAGCTCAATTGCCCCTATCAAATGTTTTGGTTTTCTCCAAACCTGGTACCATACTTGATATAGAGCTGAAGCTGCAAAGACTGAGCAAAGGTTTGGAGCATAAAACTATGTGTTAGGCTGTAGGTCCTTCTACACCATTCGATGGAATATAGAATAATGCACAAAACAATCTGCTATAAGGTACGCTATGTGTCTAGAGGCAGACAGGATAGTGATAAAATAATAATGATAATAACAGTGATGATGTCAACACTGCGCATGTTTTCTCAGGGCCAGGTGTGGATCTAACCATCGCCTGATGACCAGCGTGACTCTCAAGAGAAGCAGATGAGGAGCCGGAGGCCTAAGAGACACCCTGAGGATCAAAGGTAAGAGCTGAGGTCGTGTCTTGAGCTCCAAAATGACCCAAAGCTCGCGCACAGGAAAAGCCATGCGGATACAACGGGAAACAAGCTTCCACTAGACACCATTTGTGTTCGGTGTGCCCTATCGTCACACTACAAAAACAAGTCCAATCCAGCAATTTGGATGACTGGGGTCTCACTGCCCCTTTGCTGCCCAAGAGTTGGAACATCTGAGGCAAGCCAGCTTCCCTTTCAGGTCTTGGTTTTCTAACCAATCCCATTCTAATTTTGAGGATCAATGAGCTCTTCGTAAATTCTAGAGCAGCCGTGTAATCCAGTGGAAGCCTTCCTGTCTTTCTCTGATACAAGCCACTTGACTACACAGGGACTTGCAAGCTTGCCATCCCCACCTAGAAAATTCCTCCCTGATGAGCTTTTCCCAAAGTAGCTCATCCTTCAAGGACTCACTCAAATAATACCCCCTGGAGAGTTTTTCCTTCACCCACCTCCACGGCACTGCCACTGCCAACCCCTCCGACACTTCCTCTAGAGGATTTCCAAAAATCACTTCATCATACTTATTCCTTGACTTGTTTTCTCTGCTTCCACCACTAGCACAGAAGACCATGTGGGAGGGCTCTGGCTGCTTGTTTACCATCATGAACTCCTGCTTCCAACGCTGCTGGACAGAACGTGGACACTCGGTAAATGATCGCATTGCTCTTTTCAGCCATTCCAGAGCAACTCATTTCTATTGCCATTCTTTGCAGTGTCTCTAAAGAAAATCACTCTGTCGTCAGCACTTGAGGCATCTGTATCAATTTCCATGTTTTCACTTGTACGCTTCTTTCCAAATGCCTCTAATTACCTTTCCACCCCACCCTAGTCCCTACCTTGAAAACAGTCTTGCTGTTCCCTCTGAGGGGGAAGAAAGGCAAGTGGTGGACTGACTGAGCAGTCAGCCAGCAGAACAAGTCCTTCTTCAGCGAGTGAGTCATCGCCGATTGAGAACCTGTGTGTTCAGACTGGAAACCACCCAGGAAACTTTGTTCTCCCTCATCCTTGCTTAACGCCTTTGAGTGCCAGCTTTGGCTTTGTGTGTAATTCCCTTTTAAAGTCATGCACACCATTTCATCGGGCTTCCCTCCTTTTCTATTATGAAAGCTGTGGGGCATTTTATAAAACATGACAACAAGAAATAGTTGACTCAAGACCCACTGCAGTGCTCCGCTCACCCGGCCAAGTCTCCTTTGTTGGTAGAAGAACATTGTTTTGTTTTCAAAGGTATATGAGAGCAATGCACAAAGAGGGAAGGCGGGGGAATCATGGTTTCATGTAAATGTTAGTGACATCATTAAAAGAGCAGAAAGAGGCCATGCAAATAAAAAGCAATGGAGAGAGGACTATCTCACCTGAGACAAGACTGGGGAAATTCTGGAAGCTTAGCTCTTCCAATGAGCAACACACTCACTTTGCACTGAACATTTTTCCAGCACCAGCACAGGCAAAGGTTCAACGCGCATCTCCCAGACTCTAGGCAATTATCCACAGAGGACCTACGTGGACTTTATTTTCTCATAACTGGAAGCCTTTTTCAAGGATACTCCAGACAAATTCTTGTTTTTTTAGAAAAGTTCTTTTTTATTTCAAAGGCAAAGGTGCTTTGAGAAAGCAATAGCTACCTTACTGAAGACTTGCTCTAGCATAGTTCTAAGTACTCTCTACACGACTCGTTTAATTCACACACAGCAGTCTGAGCTTAGTACTATTAATATCCCCATTTTTCAAATGAAAAAAGCAAGACACAGAGATGTGATGCAACTCGCCTAAGGTGAAACAGAGAGAAAGAAGCAGACCTGGCCCTTGAAATAATTTGTCTTGACCTGAAAGCCCATCATTTTAACAACGTCGTTATGCTTCTCCAAAACTTAAACTTTTTCAGAATTAACCATATGAACTAGTTCATCTTGAGTCATTTTGTTTCTACCTACAAAAACTGACCATTTCACTTGACTCAACCTAGTACACAGGTATATAAAGCAAAATATGGAATTCCGCCTCCCTAATGCCATTGTCTGCAATTTCTAGAACTCTTCTATCACACAGGACAGATGTATATAACTTCCTACTGTATTGCACACAAGACCCGGAAAATGTATTCGAGCATCTTTCCTGGATTCCATTGCACAGTCATCTGGGGCATTCATGTTTCTGTTTCTGGAGGCTGAATATCTAGAAGTGAATGCTCAGCCATAAACTTTTCCTTGGAGAGTGACTACTCTGACATCTCAGCTCTCCTGGAGTCCTTACTTCAAACCAGGCAGGAGGCACATAGCGTGAATGCCAAATTAGCTGAGCCGGGAAGCCCCGCACCTGGGCGCCATGCTGTGAATGACGGTTGACCCAGCAAGACTTTTAGAGGCATAACCCCAACACTGACCTTCACTCTGACCAGAAAGCACATATTAGCCCAGATTTATGAATATTATTTCCTGCCTCTAAGAGGCTAGAGATGACTGAAGCCCTGATTTGTTTCTTTAAGCCCAGAGAGAAATGTTGAAGGGGTGGAATTGACTTCAAGGGTCTTTGCTGATCGAGATGAAAAGCCCGTCAAGGTCAAAGACCTCTGTTAGGTCATTATCCTACTCAGCTCTCTCAGGCACTTTTACCCTTAATGATTCAGAGCATGGTGGGACCCATCATCTTCAGACTCTTTTGATGTTGGTCGTTGGATGTTTGATGTCTTGGTCTTCCAATTCTAATTTACCTGGCTGATTTTAATCTGGGACTGCAGCTTCAATGGAACATTTAATAAATATCCAACAGATATTTACTTCTGAGACTCAGAGCTGTTCCCCTCAATTTGTGCAATCACTTGGCTCCTCTGCTCTGATTTGGAGACTGTTTTACCTGGACACCAGCATCAGCTTGCCCGCTGGGGTCCCTCTCCATGCCAGGGACCTCCAAGCCAACAAGGGAGAGATGGCTTCCAGTCCATCCATTACGTTTGGTCCCTTCCCACTTTACATGCCTTCAGTGGCTTCCATAACACTTTATCCCTGAAAGGTGGCTAATAGAAACACTTTCGTTTTCTACTTCATATGGTTATAGCTGTTTGAAATTAACATGTATTATTATCATTAAGAAGATGAAACTCTAAGGGGATGTATAAAAAGCCAGCACACGCTCAATCTGGAAAAGGGAACACAGAAAATGACAATTGCTACAGCAAGCAGAAACCATTCATAAACTAGGCAATAATTAAAAAAAAAAAAAAGAAAAAAGAAACTAGACTGCCAGGTGATGGACTGTGATCAGAGCATCCACATCCCTGCCCTGGCTCTCGGCAGCAGCCTATGTGGCGTGAGCGATGCTCAGGAAATGCTTCTTTGAGCTCTTTGCAAGTGTCCCTTCAAAAATAACCTGAACAAGCCAATACGGTAATTTAAAAAAAAAGCCTCACTCTCTCTGAGATCTCCACTTTATGCCTTATTAATGCTCTGGGTCCAGGCTTCTTCCCTTTGAATTGGAGATTTCCAATAGGATCTTAACCCCATCATCTCTTTGCAAAGTAGTTAGACTATTATTACTAAGTCTTACTGCCTCTCTTCCCTGTGGGAAGCTGACTCTGGTCCAGCCTTTCATACTCAGCCTCTGAAGTTCGGGGAAGGAGAAATAAGGCATCAGAGACACCTAAAATCAGAGAGGACATTTCAAAGGGTACAAGCAGACTCTTAAGTTGAAGTTGGACTAGAAGAACAGAAAGACACAGAAATAAAGACAATGCCTCTGCTTGGCTGCTTCACTCAGGTCATGATGCTGCCCGTTGAGTGGGGCAAGGAGCCCACATTCCCTTCTCACTGACTCAGCGGTAGTCACCAGGCACCGAACCTGGGCCAGATCCCAGGCAAACAGGTGGGGCTACATCAGAGGAACCTGGGGAGGTGGACATGAACCACCCGAAAGAAAAGCATGAATGCAGACACTTCACAAAGAAGCCAGCACTACACCCACGTGTGGTTGGCGTCTCTGACCTAGTTCAGGGGACGAGGAACGTTTTCTGGAGGAAGTGTCATTTGAGTTGAGATGTGAGGGGAAATGGGAGTGAACGGGCAGAGCACGGAAGACAAGTGAGGAGGTCTTGTGAGACTGAAGGAAGGGGTGGCAGAGGCTCACAGAGCTGGGGGCCGTGTCCCCCAGAGGAGCAGGGCTGTGACTATCACTCCAGTGAGCTGTCAGCTGAGAAGGCAGGGCGTGCCCCAGGGTGGCAAGAGAAAGTCAGTCCTGCTAACGGGTTACCTGCCCTCAGGGCCGTCGTCTCTTCCCCTAATCTCACTCCCAGGAACTCGGTTTCACTCAGTCAAGCCCACTTGTCCTTCTGCTCCAGGGATAGGGAAGAGGACCTTCATCGCACCCAGGCCAGAAAGAGCCCATGAAGCTCTATACACAGCGTCCACTTTCCCCATATATGATGGCCCACGGGTGTGATCGATACACATGAATATTTGTTAAAGGCTTACCAAGTGCCGGGGATGAAGCCGGGTGCTGGGAATATGAGAAGACACACGTGACCCTTATCCTAGAGTTAATCTCTATCTCAACAATTTTCCTTTTTTTAAAAAATCAATCTAATATGTATTGAGGTAACTGTGCTTTACAAAATAATCTAAAAGCAGATACACACTTGCCCCATTCCTCAGACACCACCAAATCCCGCAGCTCTTCACCCGCGTCCATTCACCCACCACCACTGCCCCGTCCCTGGTGCAGTGACTCACACCACAGTCTCTGGACCAGCAGCATCTGCAGGACTTGGGAGCATATTAGAGATGCATACTCTTTGGCCCCGCCCCAGATGTGTTGAATGAGAAATTCTGGGGCGGCTCTCAGCATCCCTGCTTTCACAAGGCTTCCGGGTGACCTGGGTGCTGCTGAAATGTGAGATCTCCTGGTCCAGTGGATTATTAACAAAACACTTTAAATTAAATTTAATTAACAAAGCACTTTCACAGACACTCTTTCCTTCAAGCTTTTACTTAAATATTTGTATCTTTACACATGCACATTACAAATGCATATAAAGGAAGGCACCAATATGAACCCACTTTCCATACAGAGTGAATGTGATCACCTTGTCACGATTCCTTCGGGTGTAATTTCAACTTTTCAAAGAAATAAAAAATTTCAGATTCAGAGGAAATTTCATTTCCCATTCCTCTCTCACCCCACCCTTCCCAAGAGCGCACCGCTGACCTGAGATTTTTGGGAACAGAACCTGGGTTCCCTTTTTGCAAGTCTGACAGGGGCAGGAAACACTCACACATCACAGCTGTGTTTCCCACTCCTGGTTCCACCACCCAGTTCTAGGGATCTTTGATAGTCAGGTTCAAAAATGCTTTGAGATTTAGAACTTGAGAAAGGCCAGAAAGAGAAAGCGGCAAGTCTAGCAAAAAGGATGGAGGACTGAGAGAAAGAGAGACAGACAGACAGAGAGAAGATATGTTGCTTCCAAGTTGGAGATTTGATAAGAAAAGAAGGCCAGGAAGAAATGGAGGAAAGATGTGTAGCTGGGGATGAGAAGACTCTGGTGGTTTTTCACATGGGAAATTCTGAACTATGAAAGCAATGGACAATAAAGAAATGAGTTTTGAGAAGTATCCTGACATATGTCTTGAATGCCCTTGAAAGATTTTTGGAGAGATCCAAAAGAAAAGACTAGAATTTTTAACATCATGGTGGGTGGCTGGAGTGTGCTTCTTTGAATGAGCTTCTATGAAGGGACCAGCCCATCAGGGACTTCAGATGTGTTATGGTTACATTAGCTGTCCATTAACAGAGGGGTAATTAAAGCCATGTAAGAGATGTGTTCCAGTACAGGGGACTGATTCATTTGAGTCAGGATTGCTAAACTATGACCTGTGGACCAAAGATGGACACACATGCTCATTTCGCACTGCCTTTGGTGACTTCCAGACTTGAATGGCGGTGCTGATTCTGCAACACAAGAGAGGATAGCCCACAAGTCAGCATTACTTGCTTCCTGACCTTTAACAGAATACGTTTGTTGACCCTTGACTTAAAATTTAAGCTAGTCGAGCAGTCCATCTTCCTCTCCATATGTTCTGGTTCCGAGAGGCGCTCATGACTCAAAATCAGGTAACAAAGTCAACAACATGCAAACCTTGCGTTTCTTTGCTTTGATAATCTAGCTTAAAGTGATTTATCACACTTGCTGGGTGGGAAGAAGCCAACACGACGCTTCAGACCCCATGGGCACACTTTACCCACCGTGAGAGAGAGCTTGCCTGAAAATGAGGGAAACAGAGGGGACAGGCTGAGGACCAGAATGAAACTGGGCTCTGGGAAAGCCCAGGGGCCAAAGAACTTCAGTTCCTGAAGTCTCGTGTTCCTTGCGTAGGTTATTGTTCGTGTCTGCTGTGACAGGATTTCTTTACTGGAAACCCAAGGTTTCCCATCTGTGTCCAGACTCCATTAACTTCTTTATTCTTTTGCTCGCAAGTCCCTTCTCTAAAGATCTATTAATCAAGAAAGTACTTCGTGAGCTCCAAAGCCTACTCGCGTCTATCTGGGTTAATTCAGAAAGACCAGAACACAGGCAGAAGGGCGAGCACTCAGCAGAAGACGCACGTAAACTGAAAAGCAGAAAAAGGACTCGAGGTTAAAGGGAATCACAGTGTTCACCCAACAGACATGTTGAGACACTCGCCCCGTAGAGATGAGCACAGTGAGACACGTATCGCGAGTGCACAGGCAGAGCTGCAGAGAAGCACAAAGACATTTATAAACATTAGAAAGGCGAAGACTGGAAACAGATTTCCCTGGGGCATCTCAACTGTCTGGTTGCTGGTCACCAGAGAACAAACGTCACAAGGAGCCTGTTTCTCTTCCTGACTGTGTTGCTAAGAGTCTTATCACCATGTTCAATTATTACTTATTGAGCATGACTATGGGTTGATATGTGCTCCCATCCATATGTGAAGTCCTGACCCCCAGTGTGATTTTACCGGAGACAGCATCTTTAGGGGGTAGTTAGGTTAAATGAGATTATAAAGATGGGGCCGCAATCCAATGGGAGTGACCTTATTAAAAAAGGAATCTATCTATCTATCATCTATCGATTTGCCTGTCTATCTAATTTAGCCTATCTGCCATCTATCTATGAATCTATTTATCCGATCTACTATCTATGTACCTACCATGTGTCTTTCATCGATCTAGTCGATCATCTATGTATCTATCCATCTATCTATCTCTTGTTATCTCTCTATTCTGACCTCTGCCTCCACCTCTCTGTCCCTGCCATGCAGAGCACAGTGAGATGGTGTTGTCTGCCAGCCAGAAAGAACTCCCAACAGAGCTCCACCATGTGAGCACACTCATCTCAGACTTCCATCCTCCGAACCGACGAGAAGATACGTTCCTGCTGTTGTCATCCCTTCTATGAATTATGTTATGGAAGCTCGAGTTGACTAAGACAGGTGTCTGTCACAAATGCTAAGCAATCTTCTAAGTAATGACCTCGATTTCTCCATCTGCAAAATTGGAAGGTTGAATCAGATGATTCCCGTAATGTTTTTCCCCCACTATTTTTTTCAAGGGGATGGATCCCTTATGCTTCAGTTCAAATCCTGTCCACCTACCACTTGCTAAATAGGGGATCTTGGGAAAATAATTGTTCTCTGTCTCTTAGCTTCCTTCTAGAGATGGAAATAATGGTGGCATCTCTCTCACTGGGTTGTTGGGACATCTGGAGGCATCGATGCATACAACACAGTGGCACACTATCAGCCTCTAGTCCTAAGTGAGTGCTATCTAAGTATCCATGAGGATTATGATGACCATCATCATTATTATCATTTCATCATGACTTCAGAAACTGCAGACTCTGGTTTGCACATGGGAGTCACTCTACACATTCTGTCACCACACTTCACTTAGGTTAGTGGTGCTGTTAATGTTCAGAGTCCTGTCTTTTGGAGATGGAAACAAGAGTAATTTTTTAGTGCCATCTTAGTGTCAAATTCTTTCCCTGATTTTCCAGATGGGCACTTACAGACACTGTCATGAGCTTGTCACCTGTGACTTGGTTTTTCATAGAAGGAGAAGCGCCGGCTGCCATTTACCCAGGTTCTCACTGAGTGCCCAGCATTTTGCTAACAAGATTTGCAATGCACTACTCTTCACTGCAATCCCATAGGACAGGACAGATGACTTGACACATGTTAGCAAGAAGGAAGTCGCCTAAGGGTCAAGGCAGATGAGTCACCATGCAGCGGAAAGCAGCAGGACAGAGTCTGGGTGTGACTCCAGGACACCACTCCTCAATTCAAATAGCCAGGAGGAAGGGCACTGCAAACAGCCCTCATCTCAAATGTGCCATTTCTGTGTTTTGGCTCCACTGGACAAATTAATGGCATATGAAGAGCCAGTCTTCTTGACATATTTGCCTCTGTTGGGGTCTAAAAGGGAAGAATTCCCTTTTTTTCCCCTTTCAGGCTCTTCTCTGGCTGGTCAAAATAACCAAAACAGCATCAAATGAGGTGGCTGTTGAAAAATAACAATTTAATAATATGCACACGGGGGAGCCACCAGGTTCGGTAGGTCCCACTTTCAGCTGGGGAGACTGGGGTTTAAATGGTACACTGAAGAAGGCACGAAGGGCCTGTGGGGAAGAGAATAAGCAGGTGGAGGCTTCCTGTGAGGGAGAGGACAAAGGTAAGTTTCTTAGACTGGGGAGAAGACCTTCCCAAATTATACCCTTCTTGGTCATTAGGGAGCAAAGAATTTCTCTGAGGGGAGAAGCTTAAGGGGGTGGTGATTAAGAGAAGGAGCAGATGGTCAGGAGGAGACAGGTTAAAGTTTCTCGTTCCCAAAGTAGCCATTTTTTTTTCACTTCAAAGTAGTCTGTATACCTAAGTGTCTCCGCAGAATCTTGGGGTGTTCTGTTTTGAGTCCCTCATCACCCTTTATTAAACCAATTCCATTGATACACACATGTAGAATCCAGGACTAATAAGTGTCTAAAACTTTCTTACATATCCGTGATTTTATTTGGAGAAGAGTGTCCTTCCTTCATGCACGTGTCAGCTTCCAGATCATTAACTATTTAGCAGAAAGGTTGGGGCAGGAAGCCACTGCTAACTGGTGATCAATCAGAAAGAGATAAAGCAACTTCAATAATATAATAAGAATCAATGGAAAGATTTTTTGATTTACTAAAATGTGATTGTCCAGCAGCCTCTAGGTATAGACTAGAATAAGGTTCACCTAGAATAGATCAAGTTTAACCCAAGATGGCTTCTGTTCGATTTGATTGACTGAAGCAAGACATTATAACAGCATTCCCTCTTCCCCTCAGTAAATCTTGCCTTCCATGTTGGGGAAAGATTTTTCCAGGAGTATCTACATTAGTCAAAGAATGCACCTTCTTGGAAGCCTGTCTACCTTCATTAAATGGCTTTCAGCACACACAATGCAACTGAATAGCGTGCATTATTCAAATGGTTTTCAATGTGCATGAGGAAAAGGAGGTGTACTCAGATGGGAGCAATTTTAAGTAGCTCATCTGCACCACAGGAAATTCATTTCTCCTTTGATTCTTATGCCATTTCACAGGATGTATATGCATTCTGGTCTCTGTGTAGTTTGGGCGTGTGGGGGGGCCTAGCCACCTCACCAGTCTGGTGAATAGTCATCACACTTTTGAAAACACACACCAAATGCCTTGCAATTTCCCTAGGAACAATACTTTTTTGTGCTTCTTCATTCTGACTCAAAGGTACAGTGAGATGTTTTTACTAAGTGGGATTATTTTCTCCCACGTGGAGTTTTAGACCCTGTGACAAATGTAATGAAATCTGTCAGTCTTTCCAGCTTGACTCCCCCAACCGGGTGCAATGCTCCTCTGTCTTATTTGCCAATATTAGGTGCACAGGGCAGGGGGTGCAGGTGCTTTTCAAAGGACTTCTAACTTGGGAGCTTGGATTGAAGGCAGATGCATCTCCAAAGAGATGGGTAGAGTACATGGGAGAGAGGAAGCTTCCGCAAAAAGAGCCCCCGGAATCCTTCTTGACAAGCGTTTTGCATGCAGTTAAATAGACAAATGTATTCTGCTGCCAGAATCTTACAGGAATCATACTTGATGTCTGTCACCAAAAAGAATCTTGGGCACTGGTGGAGTGACAAACTATTATGCCTTAGAGCGGTGGTTCTCACCCTGGAAGGCGCATCAGATCACCTGGGGGGCTTGTTAAAGCCCAGGCTGGGGGCCCTTCCCTCAGAGTTTCTGATTCAGGAGTCCCCACGCCGCCCAGGTGGTGCTGCTGTCACTGGTCTGGGGTCCACTCTTGAGGAGCCCCTGCCTTAGAATGATCAAAGGGGTGAGCCGGAAGACAAGGTTAAGAGCTACCAGCTGGAGGCTCGATCCGGGACTTGGGGCCCTTGTGGCCACAATTTGTCCTGCAGATGCCACTAACAGCAAGCAACGTGACACTCCCAGGGAGCAGCCCTCCCTCCCAGGAGAAATAGGATCACACTTCTTTTCCTCTCTCTTCTCATTGCTCCATGACACCTTGCTTTCTGCAGAGGCCTCATCGGCCTGGTTCTTTCTGCTTCTTCTGAGTAAAACTGTATTCTCGGCACCTCCCATCTTGCTTTCTAGCTGACGGAAAAGCCAGCAGCTCACAGAATGCAGTCTGCAGCTTCATGCCACCAGCCACATGTACCAGAGGTGACTCGAGTCCTCCATTGATGACGCCTGTGTACATTCTCCACCGATATTCCTCGGTGCTGACAACCACCAACATTTTCTCAGCATTTTAGGGATTTACATTTGACCCCCAAAGCGAGGCAGCTCTGGACGCTCCACACCTGCACGGCGCCCTGTGTGCCACTGTTAATAAACATTCACAGCAGCGCTTGCTCCATAAGGCCCATTTGTGAGAGCACAGTGACCAAGCCTGTATTTAGAGCAGCAACTCGCCACATTAAATAGATTGGTTTGTTCTTATTACATTGCTCTGTCCCTTGCATTTGCATCTCCCACAGTTCCCAGACCCCCGCACAATAGTTCAGTGTGCTGAGGTGACCACGACTTTGCCCCCGTCCTTGGGAACAATATCAGAAAGGGGACTAGCGAGGCCTGCTTCCTGCACAAAGTAAGAGCAGCCACGGAACAGCCTTCCTGTCGCTGCACCGAGAAACAGCTCTTCAGAGACAAGCTGCAGGTACAGTCTTGTCAAAGCCTGAGTGGGAAGAGAAGGCTCTTTTGAAATCTTGGCCCTTTTCAATCCGCTGTGCCAGGAATTGGCCTTGCTGGGTTTTCAGTGCTGCCAGTTTTACTTCATGGTCCAGAAGCGTCTCTACATATGCAGAAGGGGTGTGTTTATGAATCTACACCCACTGTGCATTTGTCTATTTTTATATATGCACATTGCATAGTAATAGGGATTTTATGCATCGAATAAAACTATTTCCCCCAATTTCACTCGGTTTATCGTTCTGCTGAATAATTCAGCTACTATATGGACTTCACGGACTTTTGCTTGATAAATTCATACGCCGAGCCTTCCCTTTCATTGGAATTTTTAATCAGATTGAAGCCCATCACGTGGAGATCGAAGCTGGAATAACGGCGTTACCAATCTAGATTTTAGCCAAAGGATGTTCCTTAGAGCGCACGTCCTCAGATCGCTTAGTCGCTTGCTAAAGTGTAAGAGAATTTATGATGCTAAATAAAACCAGAAAAAAAAAAAGATGTTTTAATAAGATGAAAATCCAAATGTTAAAATAATGAGCCATCTGCATGGGTGGCCCTCTCTTGAGAGAGATGCCAAGAGCTTTGCCATCTGTGAAACACATACCAGCTGTTTCTTTCCACTTTTTGTGAGAACGTAAGAAATCCTTGCAGTTGGTGTTTCTCAGCGATGCATCATAGGAAAGAAAACAGTTCTGTCCAACTTCAGGACAGCTGGGCTGAGCCGAATTCACCAAATCGTGCTTTTGGCGACGGCCAAGGTGTGCCCCCAGGAGCCCGCCTCTTACCACAGCCCCCCGCTTTTCTGAACCTCCGCAGAGGGTACAGGCAGATGAGAGGGAAATGAGACATGCAGACCATCCCACGAGGTCGTTTAGAACCGAATGTTCTCAGAGAAGCCTACCCGTGCTGGTGTCGCCTTCTCAGCGTCGGGGAGCGAGGTGTGGGCTCCATCACAATTGACTGAAATGGGGAAAGGTGTCCAAAGCAGTGCAAACGTTTCTGAACGTGTCTTTCCTTTCTCTTCCTCTTCCTCAATCACTGTTTCATGTATCAGCCAGCCAACCCGGTAGCCCTGCTGCTCCGGCCCTGACGAATACCTCCTCTAGGTTGCCTGCCGGCGGCAGGGTCTGAGGATGTCAACACAATCCCAGGCGTGAATTGAGCTCTGCAGCCGCTCTGATCAGAGGCGATGGAGCAGCAGTAAAACACTCACCGTGTGGGCTGCTGATCTGCGGCTGCCTCCCCAGGTTCCCGCTTCTTCTTTTTACCTTCCTGTTCTCTCTCCAGAACCTGAAAGAATTTTATTTTCTTCTCCGACTGCCATCTTTTCTACTTCATTAACTGTCAGATGCATTTCAGGGAGCATAACCCAACAAGAAGATTTGGTTAATGAATGGGACGTCTTGTAGACGCACCCCTCAGGTGTCATTCCTGAGGATTTTCGGAAGACGTGAGGTCGTTTTTCAAAAACTAATTTTTCTAGGGCTCTATGCAATAAAACGGGGGAATGAATCAATGGCTACGGCCATTCTCGCTCCGACGCCTCGGTGCTGAAGCAGACCCGAGGGGTAGGGGGATGAAGACCCATGACTTCTTTCTGGAAAGTCCGCGAGTTGCAAACCGGTAAGGACTGTGCTCCCTGCTGGGTAATTGCACATATCAGACTGCAGGGATGTGTGCTGTGGGAGCCCCCTGCCACACAAGGGCAGAAAGGAATCTTTCTGGGTCACCCAGCAAAGCAAAGGTGTCTTTGCTTTTCCAGCCAGAGGCGTGTCTGAGTTTGCCACCCTGGGTCTCTGGGTCGCTGGACCCCCGGGGGTGAGCTGCAGAGGCTGCAGGCTCCGCAGCGCCAGGAGCTTCCCGGCAGCGGTGGAGCCAAAAAACAAGACTCCAATGACAGGGTCAGCAGGGCTGGTTTTCAACCAGAGATGATGTCCTCCGGGGGACATCCAACAATGTACAGACCGACCTCTCTGATGTCACAGCTGGGAGAGGGGTGCTACTATCTGCTGCGCAGAGACCGGGGATGATGCCAAGCGTCCTAGACCGCACAGGACACACCCGCAGCGAGCCAGCTCGCAAGGTAACAGTGCGCAGGCGCAGGTAACAGTGCGCAGGCGCAGGTAACAGTGCGCAGGCGCAGGTAACAGTGCGCAGGCGCAGGAATCGTGCCGGAAGAGGAAAGGGGCGATCCAGGTGAACAGGATGGAGAAAAGCCAGACGACGCAGGAATGGCTTATGTGACAGCCAGGAGGGGAGGATGCCATCCGGGAAGGCTGGGCATTTCAGGACAGCCACCTGGTGTGAGGCTGGGAGGGTGGAGGACAATCACCTGGAAGGGCCTCCCCAGCTCCAGTCCACTCCGTCCCCAACGCGCCCACGGCAGACCTCCGCGGACTTCTCATCTGCTCTGAACAGTGACACCTTCACAAATCACTCCGGTGATCAGTTCGCACGCCCCGGTTCAGACGTAATTGTGTAACTCTGTCCCCGTGGAGAAAACAGCAAGATTGTATCTACAGAACTTCTATGCCCAGCTGACGGGACAGCCGCAGAGGACGCAGGCACCTGCCACGTCTGCACGAGGGGCTCTCAGTGTGTCTACACCAGCTCCAGCAGGCCAGGAGGGGGTCTGTCTGTTTATCCATAGCTACTCTCTTTAGGAACAAGAGTTGGGGGGTTCCATTCTGTCATGTTCACCAGCTGAAAGCAGCAGTGAGCACAAGGCATCTGGAGCTATTACTAAACCCAAACTTGTTTATCTTAGTCTTGGGAATGCTTTCTGTGGTACGCACCCCGCTTCTTCCAGAAAATGACCCTTTCTCATTGCGTTTGGGTCACCTCGTGTTTTTAATACAGTCTTAGGCACACAGTGTCACTGCGGGCCCCACTGGTGCTTACACAGGTGACAGAGTATTCCACAGAATAAATGAGAGCTCCACTGTGGACATTCAGAATCTCTGTCATGTTTTCCCTTCTTCCCACACTGGACGCCAGTGGGAATTTCCTCCAGAATGCATAAAGGGAAGGGAATCCATTTTAGGGGCTCACACTTCAGCCATCCCACTGGCAGGGTGGTATCTGGCAAGTGATTTAACCCTCTGAATTGTGACATGAAAACCTGTAACACTGGAGTCACTATATAGCTCTTGTAGGGTTTCTGGTCAAGAGTCAATGTACTAAGACACAGAGCACTGAGCCCAAGGCCTGGCAGACACAGAAAGACTGTTCACAAATTGTGGCCGTTTTCACACCCTGTCAAGTCTCCAGAACGTCATTTTCATGGTTGGATGCAGACTGCTGAGATCATCTGGGTTAGTCTCTTCCAGGTGGGTGATTGTTACTCATGAGATAATTCATGAAAATCTTTTTATTTCATCTTTCATGCTACCTGGGAGAAGAGGGTGTATAGTTAAAAAATAATAATGGGTAGAAAATTAGACTGAAATATAATTTCATATCTTGGGTCGCCATCTTGGTATTTGGGTCAGACCAGTCAACTTAGATTTGAGTGTCAGTTTCTTTCCCTATACGGTGATGTATAATGATTGCTCCATAGGTTTGTGGAGAGGATGTGGTAGAGAAAGGGGTGTGTGCCGTTTCCCTCGGGGAAAGAGACATGGTCCTGTCAGACTCGGTCACGTGGTATCTGTGGCCAATCAACCATGAACAAAAATGACTACTGTATTTGGACAACATCTTTTAAGAACTAGCTCTTTCATCCCTCTGCTTTTCCATCAGCCTGGGTCCCAGACTGAAGGCAGCATAGGGCAGACTTGTCACTGATCTAGGACAAATAATTAGGCATCAGCAAGAACTTAGCCTTTGTAGTAGCCACTGAGAGAGCCAGAGTGTGTGCCACTCCCTTCAAAACCAGCCTTTCACAGGTGGGGAGTGTAACAGGATGGCCACACGTGCCCATCGGATGGTGATTCCCTTCTCCTTCCTATGCTGTCCATGCCTATCTATAAAGAAAACCCTTTTCAGCGACTTGTCGCTCTCTGTCCGTGTGCTTGCTTTATTGATTAGTTCAGTTTTTTTATCTGTTTCCCTGTCCCTGGGTTCTCTTGGGTCGACAGTCCAGATGCTCAAGCTCTCTCTTTGTCCCCAGACCCTTGAAGACCTACACCCCACCCCTCTGGACACTTCAGTGAGTGCACACTCAAGAAAGCAATTTGTAGTCACCAACGTCTGCAGACTCTGATTCTCCCACATTCTTCTCCAAACAGGAGCCAGTCCTTTATAGTACATAAAGCCAGAAGCAAAGATCAGGGCTTTCTGCCCAACACACTGAATTTTTTTATCTGAACCCCCAAAGTCCAGAGCCAAACCTGAGAGGGAGTAAACTGACCCCATTATTTGGTGTCACTTCCGCTCTTGTCCTCCTTCAGACGAGGTCGAAAATAACAAATTCCTCCAGATCATATTTTATGCCCAGGAAAATAATGAGGTAAGAGCATCAAGCTACGGGAAAACTCTGATAGGCTTGCACATTTAAACAACTAATATGATAAGCAGTGTAGAAAGCACTGTGCATCACATCTGGATGGAAAAACATCTGGGGCTTTCTGAAAGAGAAAGTCATCCTGGACTCCTCATGATGCACATCACATTCCCAGTATAAAAGTCCACTGTAAGAATCACTTAACCTTTTCTGCAAAGGACCAGACAGCAAACAGTTTCGATTTTGTGGAACATACAGCCTCTGTCTTTGTCTACAGACTCATTTCTGTCCTTGTAACATGAGAGCAGCTGTGGACAATACGTGAACAAATGGGCGTAATTGTGTTTCGATAAAACTTTATTTACAAATACAAATGGTGGGTCATATTTTATTGCTCATATTTGGTCTTTCAGACCTCTTTTTGTGTTCCTTGCTGGCCCCTCAGTTTGACCTGTTAGATCTATCCAGGACACAGATAAATCAATGAATATTTCTGAATGATTCTTTCATTCAATTCTTCACAAATACCCAGAGTTAATAGAGAATAAAAACAAAATTATATAATAATGTCTAAACTCCTCACTTCAATATTAACTCTATTTAATACTTGCTTGTACATTTAGGTTGAACTATAAAAAGTATTACATGAGCTTAGATAGGAAATTGTAGTTCCACATAAGGAAATACTAAAATCCTGGGGAGACATCGTATCATATATAAATTGGATACATATATAAATCTTCCTCAGCTGTTGTCACAGAGAGACCCCAGATCATAGTGGCTTTATAAGACAGAAGCATATTTCCCTCTCTCACCATACTCAACACATGGCAGCCATCTCTGGCTTGTCCAAAATGGTGGTGTCAATCCTCTCCATCAGAAGTTTTTAATTAGAAAAGGAGAATTCACATCAAATCTTTTGGGGGCATAGGATGAAGATAACACATATCTCTTCTGCTCACATCCCATTGACCAGAATTCACTTATGTGGCCACAACCAGGCTACTAGCGAATGGAAATAGTAGTCTCATGGTGGGTGACCATGTGCTCCATGAAAACTTAGATATTCCATTCTCAGATAAAAGAGGAAGGGAAGAGCATATAGTGGTCATAAATTGGCAGGTTTTTTACACACTAGAATGGAAAAGACCATGAACTGTGGATTTGGCTTCAAGTCCAAGTTCTAATTATATATTTTTGTATATACTAATTGTATATTATTTGGGGACTCTAGTTTCTGAGCTCTAGTTTCCTAATCTGTCACATGAGATTAATAATAATATCCACCCTTAACTTCTCATAATATCTGCCTACATTTCCATAGTCCTTACAAGGGAGAAAAATCAAAATAATCAAATCCAGGCTCATCTCTCCAAGAGCACCAAGGAAGTGATTGTTCAGCAGCACTCATTCCTGGGTTCTCAACAGTGATGCCAACAGAGAGAAAAGACACACAACATGGTTTATGACTGGCACTGACTTGAATTATTGTCATCATGGAGAGCAAGCATTCTATCACAGAGAAACCTTCTTGAGCACACAGCCTCCAAGTTTTCCTAAGTTAAATTATTTTCTTTGTGATGTCATCCCTTTTCTCTCATGCAAAGTTTGCCAAACACCTGTGGACCTTTGCCCAATGAGGAAATAACTAGATCATGTGTGGCTCTGTCTTTTATTACTGTTTTCTTCATTTGGATGTGCTTCTTTTTTTCTTATTACACTGTCATTACCGTGCAGAGGAGCCCTGTGGGCAAACATCTTGGAAGTGGAACAAAGGAGTGCAACCTTAGTTGAACTCTGACTCCATTCTATCATACATTTTCCTTGGCTCAAAACCATTTTGCAATCAAAGGAACGTAAATCTTACAGAGTTTCTCCCCCATGTTGTGTCTTTCTCCCCATAAGCTCTTGGTGACTTCTGACATTCCACTTTAATGACTAAGACCTAATACGATTTCCAAAACAAAAGATTTCCTACTCTGATCAATACATTGTCTTCAACACCTATCTTGGCAAGTGGTTGCAAGGATTTAATGATGGGGCGCATGTAAAGTTCTCAGAACAAAGCTTAATGCACAATAAGCGATGCAATAAAAGTTGGCTCTGGTACAAACAACACAGAAGGAACCCTGATATTAACATCCAATCCCACCCCCATGAAGAAATGGGTCAAACCACTATTCAAATGTATCTAATGGAATTGTCTCCGATCTTTGGCTTAAATTCTCCAATGTCCAGTCATCTTCCTCCCACACCATAGCAATTTGCACTGAAATATCAGAAAACCAATTACTAATATCAGGGAATTCCCTGATTGCAATTGCTCAAAAGACACACCTTAAATTAAAGTCCAGAACAGCTGTGCCACTGAAGAACTAGGCATCCCATGGCGTTCTCTGCAAAATGCCTGCGATACCTCCTGCTACACACAATGGATTCTCTCTCTGTTCAGAACCATAGCGACTCTCTCCCTGAATATGCTCTCTCTGCTCAAAGGCTTCTCCTAAGGTCATAAAGGGGAGCTTTATAATCAACTCCTTTTCCTATAAAGAAACTTCTAGATTGAGATGTCTCCCATTGGGCAAGGCCAGTGATGACTCATTCACTCAGGTAGGATATGTACATTGTGTGGGCAGAGCTAGGGGATACTCAGCTTCAACATTGTGTGCATAATGGTGTCCATGGTATATTATAACGACTGAAATTGTATCCAAACATTGGGCAGAGTGGCTGTTAATTTTTACGTTCTTCTCAACAATTCTCCCAGCTCCTACCGGAAGCTTACTTCTTACTAACCTACTGGGAGTCTCCAGTTTGAGCCAAATCCATTGAGGCAGCCTTCCCTTTCATCAGCATTCATTCACTCATTGAGGATTTGTGTTCACTGCTATTATTTTCCAGCAACTGCATTGCTTTCTGAAGCTAACATGATTTTTTTAAAAAAGCTTTTTCTTCATCAATTTTAAATTTATGTCCAGCGTGCTAGCTTTTTTTCTGCTTCTCCATACTAATGGTTCAGTGCCGAAAGCTACTCCCCTGTTCCCTCCCTTCTCAAAGAGTATTCAGAATCCTTCACTTTTAGGGACCCTTCCCAAATGATTACAGCCCAGAGCGAGCAGGAAACTCTTCCTGTCTCATGCTTGTGCTGATCTAAAAACACAGAACTATAGGAAACTAATTTTAAATGTCTTAAATTCCCAAAATAAATTTATTGAGTGGCTATAAGGGAAGCCCACATTTCAAAATTAAATTATAAAAACTGAAAGGAACTGGTGAGAGATGTGGCAATTCTAAAGGAGACAGAAGGCCAGAATCCCAACATTCTGCTTTCAATAGGACCAATCCCCGGCCCCAGAAAAAGCCTGAAGTAACCTGTACGCACCCCCAGTGTTGGCTGCTGAGCCACTGCCTGCCGACTGTGGAGTATGAACAGTATGTGAGCCAGTTCTAATGTTCTCAAGGGCAGTTCATTCAAAACAATAGGGCGGGCGCATCCCATTGGCCGAGCGTGTCTTGTGGCCAAAGAGAGCTGACAGAGTGAGGGTCTAGTCCTTCAGTGTCCAGAGTGGGATGTAGGGGCGAGAGCCCTCTCAAACTCTACATGCGATGGAAGATTCCTCCCAAACTAGAAATTACAAGCTGGGCCTCCAAAGAAAGAGCAAATCTCAAACACCATCGTGCCTGTATTGCAATACTTTTTAAAGAATTCTTTTTATTTTTACCTCTATCATTCCCTCATACTTGCACTATCTATTCCCTTTAAACGGATTTAAAGTTTGAAGCCACCTCTCCCTCCAAGTTCCTTCAGGACAAGAACAGATGTTCTATTCGCTACTGAACCTCACCTTGCCTTGCTCACAGCAAGGGCTTGGGAAGTAACCTAATAAGTGTTAGCTGTTTATCTCTCAGTCTCTTTTCCAATCTTCAGTGCTACAAATGACGGAGAATCTGAGACATCAGAACAAAACTCCAAGTCGCTCTATAATTATTTAAAATTATGTCTATTTGACAACATATCCTGTGTTTACTTTTAAACAGTAGGAGAGTGCTTATAATTAGATGCAATGGAACAATTGGGCATTACATAAATCTTACATCTGCTCTTTGGCTACTTAAAGGGAAACAATTTTCTAACAAGTGGCAATGGTCAAGAAAGCTATGAAATTTAGGCCAGTTGTCACAGAAAATAACTTAATAGTTGCTAAGCTATCATTCTTAAAAGGATTTCAATTAGGGAAGACAAGCAAGTCCAACCTGACCTACTCTACTCCAGAGCTGAAAGTTGTAGCTGTCAGGCAATTCTGGTGCCTGTGCGGCAGGCAAAGTGATTGACAAACTGGTCTTTGCTTGGCATGAAATTTGGCTTTGATTTAGTAAGTGACTGACAGGCAGGTGTCATTGAAAAATGTGGATTGTGAGTTGGAGAGGCTATTTGGCAACAAATTGATTGATGCGTTACAGAAATTGTCCCATAGGTGGAGAAAACCAAATAGAGATTTGTTTTGACAAGCATCTCCTTCTCACCTGTTCGTTTTATACGCAGAGGAGAAAGCAGGGAGCCCTCCTAGGTGCTCATTGATTGATCGGGGAAGAGCAGATGCCAATGGTTCTGAGGATGCCTGGGAAGAGCCCTGGGTGCAGGGAGGTAGAAGAAGGTGGACCTTTCCGGACAGACTTCTCCACGACTGTGCTTATAGAGAAGGTAAGACACTTTGTAGCTTCCAAACAGATGCTCTAACAAAGATGAATCTGTATTGCATTCCAACCATGCATCAATCTATATCATTTTTCTTCATTGGACAAATACCATTTTGCTACACCTTCTCCATTGTCATGCTGCAGGCTGGGCCTGATCCTGCAGATTATTCCATTTCCTAAACCCCTGAGATTGGTTCATGGCTGTGCACCTGACCCCGATGGTTTCAGTGGGACACAGCCCTGGGGTTCTAGCCCTTCGAACTGTAGAGAATAAGCCCCTTCTTGTGAAGGCAGCTGCGTCAATGGGACAGGAGCCCGTAAGTGCTGGTGGCCATCTCCGCCACCTTATGTAACCAGGTCAGCAGATAAAGCACAAGATGCCCCAGGAAGTTTTCAGTGCAAAGAAACAAGGAATACTTGTTAGTGTAAGTGTGTCCCCAATACTACTTGGGATATACTTAAGCTAAAAAAAAAATCGTTGTTTATCGGAAATTCAAACCATCTGGGCATCTTGTATTTTATTTGCTAAATCTGTGTAACAAGTCTGCCTGGAAAGAGTGGAAGTAAGCGTTGCAAAGAGAGAAATTCCTGGGGTCAGTGTTCAAATACCCAGAGCCAGGCATCCTCAAAGCCTGTTCTCATCACGCGCTTCTCAAATGGACAGAAAAAAAGACTCTTTTTACTAAGATCATTTAATGCAGGTTTCTCTCTCTGATGACCAGGAAGCCCCATCTCCTCCTCCCTCTCCTGACTCCCCCCTCACTTTAGCTAGTGGACCACATTCTAAGGGGAGGCAGTGCCTTTTCATCCAGCACACAGAGAAGCCTTTCCCAGCCTCCACTTATCTTCTTGAGTTGCAGTCTGTTTTTTTGATCATCTAGAACTTTCTTCCTCTTCTGCATTCCAGTATTTTCATTCTTGTTATTCTTCCTAAAATTAATAACTAAACGTTTTAAGGGAATCTTTTAAGACAACGAGAAGCTAAGAAATCGTTCAGGATTTTTTTATTTCCACCTTTTGCTAAAAACATTGAATAAATAGTTCTGCCCATTTCCTGCCTGTTTTTCAAAGAACTTGCCTTTCTGACCAGTGCAATAATTGGTGTTATTGGTAAGCTACCTTCTCTCAAAAGCAATTTGAATCTGCTGTGAACGATAACAAAAATATGTTGTTGTCTTCTTAATCGGTTATTTTGGGGTATGTGTAACAAAAACCAATTTATTTGTCTCATGCAAAATAGCCAGTTATTTCGTATAAAGATACACATGAGGAGAACACATAAGTCTGGGATGCAACCAGCCCTCAGGAAGAGGTTGGAATCAGGAACTAGAAAATGCTCCAAGTATTCTCCATTCCTTCTTTATTTTCATTTCCGTTTTAATGCACTTTCTTTAGATGATGATTACTAAAGTCAGGTTTTCTCTATGCTTGATCTCTTTAGTTGACTATGGTCACCCTGAATGGTACATGATTTCAGGTTTGGTGACAGAAATGTACTGTCTGGCAGGGAATGGGGAACCAATGCCATAGTTCCTTGGAGGAAGGATATGATTGGTCCTCTTGAGTCAGGTGTCCTGGGACTCAGTCCATTTGAAGACCAATATACCTAATACCCACATGGCTACGAAGCATCCATCCCTGGGGATTGCAGCTCATTTCCAGAGTCAAGAGAACTTCCGTGAGCTACAGTGAGTTAGTTCTTAAGCAACTATTTCTCAGTCCCAGGTCCCGCCTCTTTGTTCTACTCTGTGAAATTCAGGTCAGAACTCTGCAACTTGCAAAGTTCTTCAGCCAGTTTGACAAGAAAGGGTGTCTAAAACAGAATCTCAGCTAAAGTCAGCCTGGCGCAACTTGGCCATGAGAACCAGATTGGAAGTTTAGATGCCCATCACCAAGAAGACTCCAGGATCCCCTAACATGGCCTTGGAAGTAGTGAGATTACAAAAGAGGAGTCCAAATGTCTCTATCTTCAGGCTATTAAGGATCAATAGAATAAGAGAGATAATTTTGAAAAACTCTTTCTTAAGGATGTGAATATGAGCTCTTGAAATCATCGCAAAGTTTCTCTACTCCATCTACTTGTGAAGAATTTGATTTCAAAAAACACAGTTCTGTTGGGTTCATTTTTGAGGACTCTAAAGGGAACAGAGGGAGAGCTCTATGGCTCCTAGTGCTGCAGGGGTCAATACAAGGTGGCAGAGACTGAGGTCTAACGCCCCTGGAGCAGAGTTTTCAGATATGGGGTCCCAAATCAATGTCTTGTGGTGCGACTCCCTAGTGCTGCGACATTGAACAAGTGACATCACTTTGACTTATCTGCTGCTTCATGAGCAAATTTAGCTAATAAGTGTACCTGCCAGATATAATTTTGAAGGTTGGATGATGTGGTCCATTCAAAGCAGTGTGATAGCTCAGCCTGGTCAAGTCTTTAAGCCTGCACTAAAATAAATACTTAGCAAATGTTTACATGATCGTATTTATTCCTACTTGTCTTTGGGCTCTTAAGGTCCCTCGAATTTTAACTTAGAGGTGATAGAGAACCATTAGCTGATAGTAAGGCAACTATGCTAAATTCCATTTACACACAGAGTGACTTGGACTCAGTGCAGAGAGAGCAGAGAGCACAGAGCTTGACAGAGTGCGATGACTTTAGCCATAAGGGGTGTTTTATTGCCATCTGTAAAGCTGCCCATCAAAAAGCTCCTGAGAGATGACCTGCAGTAATGAGAGTAAGAAGGGAATGACGGTGCAGAACATTCCACCTGAGGGGGACACAGACCAGGGGAAGGGCATTCCCATAAAGCACAGCCTTTCCCTCCATTCCTCTTTCTCCTTACGCCCTGGCCCAGCCCCGCTGCTTGGGGTCTCGCCTCTCAGTTTCCAGCTCCTAGTCATTCACACAGTTTTTCATTGAATCATATTTTAATTTACTCATGTATTCATTCAACCATATATTCATCAATTTTTAATTACTTATACGGCAAATAGTTTATTGGGCTAATAACTGCAGCTTATGCATCTTGGATTTACTCTGTGTGGTGGACTCCTCGACAGTATGATGACGTGAATGGTGAAGCATCAACGTCATGGAGCATGTATTTGCTGTCAAGCACTATAATAAGCACTGCTCATGAGTTAACTCCTCTTTCTCTGCACAAAACTTGAAGCAATAAGATGTTGTCATTAGCAGTATTTTTATGGAGTGAGACAAGTGTCTTAGAGAGTTTCGGTAGCAAATGATAGAGCAGGGCTCAAAATCCTGTCTGTTTCGCAAACTCAGCTATTCCAGGGGGCAACCTTAATAGAGCTAATGCTCCAGTCTTTCTCCTGGCTCAGCAATGAATCTGGAGGAAGGTGGGACTTGAATTCTGTTGTAAAGTGTGAATGAGCAAGAAGATGACTTAAGAAGATATTCCTTCCTACGAAAACAACCTACAAAACAGTGAAGCAGAAGCCAGTATTATGGCCCCATTGTCCCAGTATAATTCACTGAGAGGTATTGCTATGTCAACATCTACTTGACAAAACCAAATGGTGAGTTGGAAATCTTTCCATGGAAGGTGACAGGAAATCTAACCCAGACTGTCTTGAAAAATAATGGGGCTAAATAGGCGTCACTGAGGTGCCCAGAGCCATACGACGAGCTTCAGGAGCTGTCTCATCTAGTGCCATCAAGAACCAGCTCAGTTCCCTTCTGCATCTCTTCTCTGCCTTCCATGGCATCAGCTGTTTCTTCAGGCCTCAGGTGTGTTCCAGGCAGCAGGCCCATGGCCTCCCATTTTAGCAGGAAAGAAGTCACTCAGCTCCTCATGTCTTCACATCAGACAGACACAAAATGAGTAGGTCTCAAGAAGGGAACCCTTTTTTTTTGCCAGGAGTTTTAGAAAACTTCACAGGTTTCTTTGGTTCTAACTGGGATTCAGTCTATGATGGATCAAACCCTGGTTGCCAGAGGGATAGGATTATTGACTTCAGCCAGAAAGGGCCCAGCTTTAAAGCTGGGCTTGCTCTTTAGAAATGGCATGGCTGATCACAGGACAGAATTAGCAGCCCCAACAGACACTCCACATGGCTTTATCTGAAAGAGGAAGGTGTATAGACATTAGCAAAAAGAACTGGGGTCCCCGTACCCCCAGGCAATTCAGTTTCTCTCTTTAACCAGTGAGTGTTCAAAAGTCTCTTCCTGAAGCACAGAGCAGCTCAGTTTAGTACTGCACTGGATTGATCACCTGACCTTATTCATTACCATCTTGGAAACCTTTTCTCAGCTAAAGACCATAACACTTCTTTCACAGGAATAAATGTAGTGTTTTTTCTTTCCCAAGCACCTGAAAAGTCCCAATTTTCATAATGCCTTGAATAGGAGTGTGATCATTACCCTCTTATATTAGCTTTGTCTCTTATCTGAGCTGAATGTACCAACATGCCACATTTCAATTAAAGTCAGATTAAGTACTTTGCGTATTTCGATTGTAATTCTTTCTGTGTTGTTGTTTATTTGGCAAACGTGTTTGGCATGTGTAAACTCTTGTGATCACTACTCTTTTTTTGACATTTTTGCTAAGGAGGAAATTCACGTGGCTTATTGACACATTTTGTGGTTGACACATTTTGCTACAAGTGGAAATAAGAAAATTTGAAATTCTTCAACGATGTAGCATTTCCCCTTCTAGCCACATGATCTATGGCAGAGAAGTGATATTCAAGGGCTCCAAGTCAATCAGAAGAGAGCAGTATAAGTTTTGTAAAACAAATGTACGTATAAATTATCACAATCTTCTCTCCTCTCTGTAAATAGCAACACTAATAGATCCACAGCCTGAGATACAGTCAGGGCTGCCCTGTTCTGCAACAACCTATCTTGTCTGTGAGAGAGAGTTGAGAGACCTGATCAGTGAAGACACCCAGCTGTATTTTAGCATTGTCCAGTATCTCCTGGCAGAGCGTGCTGCTTGTCTAGAAGAAGTGTGTGTGTGTGCATGTGCGTGTGTGCGTGTGCAGTCGAGCAAGAGAGACTAACACTCTAAGGCATGATTGACTCAAAAATAATTTTTATTTGCAAACAATTTATGAAATGGGTGACGTTTTACATCAAAGATTAGGTTACCTCAGAACTTAAACATCTCACAATCTTTTCTAAGGAAGGAATCAACTGGGGATAGCATAGTATATATATATATATACTATATATATATATGAGTGTAGTATTATAATTACTATAAAACTTGCCCCCCCTTTAGAGAAGGCACAGCTCTCCAGTTCATTCCCTCGTGCCTCAGATCTGACACATTTCATTCTACTCCTTTCCTAAATACAATAGGCAGCTGGCTTTGTGAACCTTAATGTCATAAGAGCCACATGCACTAATAATCTGGAAACTCTTTAATCCAGTGTTATCCTAAAAGTGTCCAAGATGGTGATCCTGGTGGAGTAGCAGTTGGATCTGCTGCCTCCAGGCCCTAAAGCAATCCACATAGATCCCGAGCACCTGGGTTCATGTGTTGGGGCCGGGGGAAGCAACCAAGATGAACAACTAAATAAAAATAAATAAAATTGCCCAAGATATACGAAAGATGGAATTTTATTTCCTATCAATTTTGTCTTCAGAATTGGAACTTCTTACAACGTACTTGCATTGGTTGAAACTGAATCAATGTTCTTTTTTTAAAAAGGGATATTTCCATGTTTTCCACAGTCTTCATTTTTCTTTGGCAGTATTTTGTGACTTTTCTGAACCCAGCAACTTCTTGGGAGGTATATTAAAAGGTTTAAAATTCACAATATAAATCACATCCCTTGTAAATCACCGCACACCACATGGTATGTGGTTCTGGAATTCCTGCTAACCACAACCGCCACCTTTGAGATGACTGAAAATACATGTATGTGAGTTACAAAAGTCCTCAGTTAAAATATCCCAGACTAATCAATGTTATGGTTGTATCTTTGCCTGTTGCACTTCACAATGGTATATTTTTTTCATCAGAGAAAGTCATATATTTTTTTCCTAACTTCCCCCATTAATGTCTCTAAGCTCGTTGGAGATTAGTAGCCTGGGCAGCTGCCTCGCTGACTCATCCATTAATAACTTCTGTGGGAGGAGAGGAAGGTATGACAAAGGAATCACTGAGTCCCGGAATGTGTAAGCTTAAAGGTCTGTCACTGAGTAATCTGTTAAGGAGCGTTGTGTAGAGATGTTCCATATTTTGTATGGAAATGTGTTACAAACTTTTCAAGGGCCTCTTTTTATAGCATACTCATTGTGTGTGTCCAACCCAGGAGTTAGAGATCTATGGCCCGGGGGCTGATTTAGTCAATGCTGTTTTAAATAATAAAGTTTTATTGAAACCCAGCCAGGACCATTGATGGACACAGAGCCAAAGGTTCTTATGCAACAGCAAAGCTGAGCACTTGCAACAGAAGCCAATATGAGATGTGAAACCCAAATATTTCCTGTGTGGTCCTCGAAGACAAATTTTTACCAACTACTGATCTAATTCTCTAACATAGTAGAGAAATGTTATTGTGTGTTAAATTTTCTTTGAATAACTTGTGCCCCTAATCAAAGATCCTGCCCTTCTTCTTCAGGCACTTGGGATACTTGTGATCATCTGTTCAGAGGACATCTTCATGCTACAAACTAACTGAGGAGTATCTATTGAGTCTGCATGTATCAAGCAGGAATGCTGTAACAGGAAATAACATTGCTTTCAACTGCAGCTGACACAATGAAGATTTGAATTATCTCACCTCACAAGAAAGGATGCCTGTGAGTCTAAGTTTGCCAGACCCCAGGATTATGCAAAGCATCATGGCTGCAGGCTGTGCCTGTCCTTGCACCAGAATACTCTGCTGACAACTCTTGTCTGTGAGCACATTTCTGACTCTCACTCCAAATACCGCATCCCCCTACCAACATCCCCAGCAATGTAGAAGGGACATGAGTATAAAAATTTCTTCTACTAAGATTCTGGTCTTTGAACCCCCAAAGAAAAACCACCAACAGACACCCCCACCCCCATATTTCATTAAACAGATCACATGCCTTCCAGTATTTTTAATTTCTATAAACCCAAGGCTAGAACAAGATGGAAAGCTAGTAGACCTTCAATAAAAGTGTGCTGAATGCCAAATGGGTGTGCCAGTGGGAGAGCGGATGTTTAGTAGACAGTCTTTCCATTCGTTGTTTAATTTGGTTCTCGCACCAGTCAACAGAAGAGAGAGGTAAGGGAGTCACTGGTAGTTAATAATGTTATGAATACCAATTTATCTCAATAGCTTCAGTTTACAGATGGATAAAGTGAGGCACAAACACAGAGAGTTAGCTTTTGCCATGAATTTTTCTGTAATCACAATGGTTTCTGATCATCCAAAATCCATGTCCCACCTTCCTAGAAAAGTATCCTTAATATTTCTTTAATCAGAAAGTGATGGTCAAGGACCCCAAGAGAGAGCACCTCTCCCTGGACTGGAAGTATTCCACCCCGCTGGTTGGTCTGGACTTATGACAGGTCCCAGGGTAACATCAGAAGGAAAGGCACTCATGAATGCAGAATGGAGCGATGTAAGAGACTTCTGGGCAGTCACTGACGACAGCTCTTCCTCAACTAGATATTTATCTCAAAGACTTTTTCTGTTTAAAAAAACAAAGAACTCAGCACATGTGGTTCTCAGTCATAACAAGGATCATTTCTAACTCTTTCAATTTTAAGTCTAAAAGCAGGGAACATTTACTTAAGAATGTGTTTATCCAGTGGATGAATCCTATCATCAAGAACCGAAGTGTTTTGTTTATCTCATATCTCTTCTCTTCTTCATTCTGAGGCAGGCTTCCTTGTAGCTATGAAGGGGCTACCGGTAGCAACCTTCCCCTCCTGGGTCAGTAAGTGAGAGAGCCAGTCAGGATTTCTGAGTTTCAGCTTCATTAGACCCTTTGCTCACTCAAGAGCCAATCACTGCGATTAGGGGAGAATGGAAAATGGTGATTGGTTTATGCTCTGGTGCAGGGGCAAGGGTTTGTTTTTCAGGAAGAATACACATCAAACAGGGAAGAGTTAGATATTCAAGTGGAAATCTGGGTTATGTCAGAAAGATGAATGGAGTGAATGCTGGGAGGAAAAACAGCGGTGCCCATTACAACCATTAACTCCTAGACTTGTGAGTTTTGTGCAGCCTAGATGTGTCCTTTTGTCCTTAGGCCAGTTTGACTTAATTTTCTATCCTTTGCAACCAAAGGGTACTTATTGATAGTGATAAATGTTATAGTTGGGAATGGAAATAGGCCATTTCTCAAGAACACCACCTGGCAACACATATCCAGTTCCCCCTTTATTTTCCTCCATGCCATTTCACCTCCTAACATACCAGATGGTTTGTTATTTACTTTCTATATTGCCTTGCTTTTCTCACTGAAGGATGAACTCCTCTGTAATAGGAATGTGAACCTATGCTGTCTACCTATAGTATCACTAATAGTACCTAATCTATAATAACCTTTGTTGAATAGTCTCCTGTGTCAAGAGACAAAGAGTCTTCAGAAACTATTTGGTCCTCCTTCTATAGAGACAGCATAGAATTCCAGATCCCCCAGTAGCAAATCCAGTATGTTTCTCATTCTTTCATCCCACGTCATGGCCTTTGAAATTCGCAACTTCCATCAACCACCTTCTGCTTCTGTCATGGTATCATTTTTTCCCCTCACTTCATCTATTTTCTTCAAGCCTTTGAATGTGTTTGCATTTCTTAGAGTGCATCTTGCTTGCTTATATTTTAATTCTAGCTCTTTTTATTTGCAATCGAATGAGGAAAATATCAATGATCCTTTTTTGGATTACTTTTACCTACTAAGGGAGGCTGGGCTTTATTTTAGCTATAGACCTCTGTCTCCCTCACATCCTTCACCAGGTGCTCTGCTACATTCCTAAACCCTCCAATGTGAGTCGATCACATCCTGTTCTTGTTCCAGACAGGAACATGTTCCAGTGATCCCCTTGGCTGACCAGGTGCAAGCGTTTTGCCTGGGCAATGAAATCTAGATCTTAGACATTCCATCCAGGTCTCTCTGACGTCTAGGTGACTTTGTGTTGAGATTCCTCTTAAGTTGGAGACCAAAGAGACACGGCATCTAGTCAAAGATGACATCTAGGTGTGGCCTGCTCTTCTAGCCCCCATCTCGAAACTCCTAATGAATTATGCTTGTATGCGTGTCTCAGCCTTTGCAACCCCTGTAGCCAGCAATACTTCTGAGGATGTCATCCATGGTCAAGTGAGGATACCCTGGGGACTTGAAGTTCCTAATAAAAGTTCTACCTTTCTAGAAAGTTATAACTCTTGTATTATGAAGCACATTATGAAATAGGATCTTTAACTCAAACAAGTAGCTAAGAAATGATTGTGAATTCAACCATTAGCCATTCATTTAAAAGCTTGACGTTCAGAACTTTGAAGTAATATAGATGTTTTTAAGAGAATGTTTTAATTATTCCAATTTTTTAATTTGAAAACTTAGATGGCCATTTACTCCCATTGTAACCTTGAACAACTCACTGAAATCCAAGGTTCTCAGATGTGGTCCCCAGATAAGCAGAAACAACATCACCTGGGAACTTGTTAAAGTAAAAATCTTGGGGCTCCACCCAGACTTACTGAATCAGACACTCCAGGGAAGGGATTCCAAAAGCTGTGTTTTAACAAGCTCTCCAGGCGATTCTCATGCACACCGCAGTGTGAGAACCATTGGCTCCTATCAACCCAATCTGAGTTTTCACTTATGTAAAATAGGAGGACTTATACTTGGTCACATCAACTTGTTGTAAGGATTAATGTCAGTAGATTTTGCATATAAAATACTTAGCAAAATATCTGACCGTATGTACTCTACATATCAGAGCTATAATTAAAGATATTGTTATTATTGGATTTCCTTTCCGGGTGGGCCATGCATCACCCTATGAATTGACATGTCTACCTGTGAAGGAGAAGAGAGGGGAGGTACTTTCACATCCCTTGTGGTAACAATAACTCATTTATGGAGTTCTTACCTCATGCCAGGCACTCGGCTAATCACCTCATGGATATTCCGTTCAACTTTCATTTTGAAAAAAGCCTTGTCCATCTTTTACAGGCGAGAAAACTGCTTAGGTAACTTGTCTGGACTAAAGCAGATAGTGAGTTCAAGAAAGAGTCAGAAAAAGAATCCAGACAGTATCTCCGAGGCTGGATCCCTAAGCACATCAGCACAACCCCTCCAAAGAGCTTCTCCGGAAGGACTGTGGAGTGGCCATTTTTATACCCACATTATGATGTTGAAACTTGGATATTCAACACTCTACGCATATACGTCATGACCGTTGATTAATTCCTAAACTGTCGATCAAGGTTTTGCTTGAAATTTGGGGGTTTTGGTTTTTAATAAGCCAGAGACAAAGAGGACCCTGTGAGTGTCCTTCATGATTCTTAATGACATTGACCATGTGGACACAATGCGGGAAGGTATGGGATTGACAGCATTAAGGACAGTCCAGCGTCTGCAACCAGAGCTGCTCCCTCTGGATCAGGTTTGGGGCGATGATTCCCTGAGCCCAAAGTCTCCATTCAAGTGCCCATTAGATAAGAGTCTCTAGGGGGGGAAAAACACCTCCTTTACCTACACAGGTAAAAATATTCAGGTGAGGATTAAAAACAGGAGATGTGGAAATGTGAGCGGTAATTACTGTTACGTATGTGTTAGCAGCAGCACTTATTGATTTGGGTTTGGAATCCAATGATGAATGCCAAGTGCACACCATTTCCAGTACAACAAAAGAAAATTCTGGCACAGAAAGTACTGAAGACACCCTATAAAATCATCGAAAAGTGGATAGACGCTATCAAAGGAGTTTCAGAATGGGTTGCCGAACTTGTAAAATAACTCCCGGGAAAATTTCGATCTGGGATGAAATACCTGCCTCTTCAGCAGAGCGCTCACTTTGCCGCGGAGAAGGGTGTGGAAGGGCACACCCAGGCGGGGAGTAAAACCCTGCAGGTGCTCTTCCTCCAGGGAAGCCAGCAACTGTGTCCTCCACTGGGGAGCTTCCGCCTGCGTCTTGGAAGCTGGACCTCTGAGAGAGGCAAGACTCGGGCTTCAGGAGCAGCGCCCTGGTGCCCCTGCCACGACAGGACCGACAACAACACGCTGAGAAAGCTCTAGTTTGGGCTTCTGCCTTTTCTTTTCTGTGTTTCCCCCTCTTCTTAGCTCCGCCCCCGCTGGCTCTTGAAAGGCCTTCTGTTCTGTCAGCCATAATGACATCTGCTGGCGGAGACAGGAAGTCATAAATCTGTAGGTCCTCTCTCCACCAAACCTTGTTAATGCTGCCATTTATCACGGGGCTGGGGCGCCATCTCTGGAGGGCTGGACGCCGGGAGTCCATTTTCTCCCAAACCCTCTCCCCAGAGAGCCACCATTTTACAAACAGCCACTTCTTCATCTTTCATCTGCAGACCTGTGAGTCAGGCAGATGCACACCCCACCATCAACATGCGCCTCTTGGAAAGAAGCCACGAGTCCCGGCAACAATA